>JAFELO010000531.1:30497-79697 GCA_017140195.1 Eumaeus atala | reverse complement strand
TATGACGTTATTATACCATGGAGGATAATTGTACCTCGACTTTTGTTTGACCTCTGTTTAACAGGAACACAGTCAAGTAATCATGATTCAATAATATAATAAAAAGCTGTAATATTTTCTTGGGGATAATAAATGGTATATAATAAAGACCAGTCTACTTCTGACAATCGTTCGTAAAGAACATGATTTTATTTTTTTTTAAATGCCTTTCCCCACCGGCATAGTTCTCACAACTGTCGTTGAACCCATGTTTCGACTATTGAACAAACCGATTCAGAAAACCATCTGCACTGGCTTCAAATAACTCCAAACAGTCACATGAAATAGCCAATCGCGTCCTTTTTTTGTTCAACTGAATGCAGTCGCGGATCTCACCTCTAAGACACCTTGTGGAAACCCAATTCGTTGATTGAAACTATGATGTTTTGAGGTCGGTCCTAAGATATGCCTATAATTTCGGCTATCTTTGTTATTTTTAATCTGCGGTCTCCTATTATTAAATCGAGTACTTTTGTAATATTTTCGTCAGTAGTGGACGTCGAGGGTCTTCCAGATCGGGGTTTTCACCTTTCACACTCTCTCTACCACGCCTGAATTCCGCTGCCCATTGTTTGTCGGATGAATAAAATAGAGCAGAATCTCCTAAAGTACTAACCATATCATCAAGGATGCCTTTTGGTGATAGTCCCTTCTTACGTAGGTACTTAAAGTTGCCACTCGATTTGCTTCACTTGCAGAAACTATGTCCGATTGCTGTGTTAAAAAAAATATAAAATCAATCACAACTGATTACCGCATACGTTTCAAGCTTCATACAGTTAACAAGCCTGCACTGAGCTAAATAATATTAGTATATTTTATTTTTAGAATTGAATGAATCTGTGTTAGGCCGAGTACTTTTCAGTCCACCTAGTATGTATCTACGCTAATAACATAAAGCTGAAGAGTTTGTTTGTTTGTCATAATGCGCTTACTTCAGCAACTACTGTAGTATTGAAAAATTATTATTGTATTAAATAGCCCATTTAACAAGGAAGGCCATAAACCATAACGCTACGACTGAATCGACGGGAGTTGCGTGGATGAAACCGAGAGCAGATTGAAATTGAAAGATAGATGAATAGGTGTAGATAGAAATAATTATGTGACGAAGGTCACGCAGCAAGGAACTTCAGTATGCCCAGGGAAGTGATGAAAACCCCGTCTGGCATCGAACGGACTCGGAAAATTAATTAAAAGGTAGAAGTGTAAGTTGCTTTACATAATGTATGCCGACGTGTTTACATAACGGCTGGCGGCTTCAAAGGATAAAGCGTCTCTCGATCGATTTGGGAGAATTGAAGGGCTACAATTTTTATGGAGGCAAATGAGAGCCTTTCATCTACAACCAACGCCAATTGGTATAATTGACATGCAATGGGCGCGGTTAGTTACAACTGATTTGGGACACCTTACCAAAGAAAAATAGCTGTTGTAGGTACTCGGGGAGTTTAGTAAGATGTTGGGGTCCTACACACCATCAGACCACGGCTCACAACACGATTTCCTTGTTACCAAAAATATATCGGACCCAACGAAACAGTTACATTAAGCACGAGTGAGTCCTGTATGATGAACTAGTTCACGAACCAGCGTATTAACAACGGGTAGTAATGTTCACGGGCGTCACATGCCTCGATCATAAAAGGTTTAGTGTTAATATAAGACAACATCTACTATGACCTAGTTCCAACTAAGTACTGAAACAGTTTCAACATGTTACGTGAGTTGTGCGAATTTGATATTTGAGAATCTGCCCAGAGATGTACTTTTTGTAGTCAAAAATTCTTCGGCGGCGTTGGGACATGAAAAAGGAATTATGTCTTCGCAGCAACATGCTGCGTAGCACAGAGAAGTGGCGTACGCTAACTCGCGCCCACTGTGCGCTACTAAGTACAGGTCATTGTTACTTGATAGTTTTAAATATTCACTTTTGTCGGAACTCACACTCCTAAATGAATTTTAGGGGCTTTAAAGCTTTGCCAATTGTATCACCTGCACCGTGCCAACCCATAAACATACACACAAACGGTGCTTATGCAAATGTGTTAGTTACCTTCCCGTTAACACAATTAATGCATATATATAAATATAAATACAAATATGAATTGATAACACACTTTTTCTATTTTAAAATAAACACTAAGGGGGATTTATCGCTACGTACGCTAAAGATATTGCTTGATCGGTAATAAAAACAAATACTCAAATTCAAATTAATAAAAGCTATATTAACCAGCAGTCAATGCCCTCCTTATTAACAAAATAACCAGATAATGTATTTAATGTGATGACCGGCTGGCTTAGTTGGTAACGTGGCGGTTAGTCCTTGTGTTACGCAAGAGGTCGTGGGTGCGAATCACGCCTAGATCATAAATGTTTATATACGTATTGTATGTATTTCTATAATAAAAATCTTAAATATATTTCCGTTCTCTAGTACCTGTAACACAAGTCCTTACGGTACTTACGTGATAAGTTCACGGATATTATTATTATTATTATTATTATTATTATTATATCACTAATAACATCGGTTTCTTTGTATTTTGCGAAAAAGTCGGTGTTCTTCACCCAAGTCCTAACTAAGTTGACTGCAAGTTTACGAAACTTTGAATAACTTAAATGTCACTTGCACCGCAACTCATGAAATTCACAGAACAGGGAGCTGGCACGTAAGCATTCAACATATAACATAACTTTTAAATTTTTACTGTTATTCATCGCACGAATTCCACTATCTGTAAAACACGGATGAATACGCCACGAATTACTCCATGATATTAAAATGGAGGATATTTTTCAAAGGTAAAACTAAAACGTCTTTTTTGCCTTTTTACACAAAATACACCGAAAAGGAGATTCTTTTTATACCATAACTTAATACCATAAACTAAATGTTTATATCATTGTGCATAGCAGTAAATTGCGGGCGAACTCTTTCAAAGTACTAACCTTTCTTAGTAGGAGGCTTGGCATAAGCTGCATCACTGCCGAATTAGGCTGGCTGGGCCGGGAAGGTACTTGGCGCTCACATAAAATTGTCGTAAAGTGACAGATTCGCTATCGCGTTCCGTATGGTTTGAGAGTTGGTGGATTTCTATGGGCGTCGGTAGCCATCAAAGGGCTCCGACTTGGTTTGTGCCCGTATAACATTTAAAAGTGCCCCTAAAATTAATGTAGGTAAAGTTTTCTGTAGGTGTTATATCTGCCATGTTCAGAAGCCGTTTGCCCACATGCAGGTAGAGCCACATATGTAATGAAAGTATTTTTTTTTTGTACAAGCGAAGACTAAAAGAAAAGAACAGGAAAACTGGTCCTTGAAAGTCGAAGACAAGTCTCCATAGAGGTGGCCACCATAGCCGAAATACAGGTATATAATTATTCATAAAACATGGGCAATACAATGTGTCTACCACAGATAATCCTAAATAATTAGGCTGCATTATTTGTCAGTTTCGTGATTAATATATGTGCCGTATTCGTAATTTGTTAGCACTTAATAACTTGTGGGGTCGGTTAATAAATCTTGGTAACGTTTCGGCTGCTATGTTATGCGGCATTAGTTCGGGTCAGGTCGGTCTAAATTGAGGCGCAGCTCGCCACAACCGAACCGACAAGGCCCGTTATTAATACTCTAAATACTGGGACATGTTTTAGCAATAAGTATATCATTGATGTCCTAAGTTTACACGAATGTTGGTAATGACAATAAAAATAGTTTTACGGATTTTATCGCGGTTTATTTAATTATTTAACGAGCTCGACATTTCAGAAGCATTGCAGCAACCATGGTCACGGGTTGACTCGTCCATCCGTGACCGTAATTGAATAAACCGCGACAAAATCCGTAAAAGTAGTTTTATTGCAAAGAATAAGTATACTATACAGATTATTATTGCCTTTATAGGTTATTTGCATTTTTAGTCTGCCTCGTGATCTAGTATGCAAGTTCAACCACAGACGTGAGGTCCTGGGTTCGAGTCCCCAGGTCGGACCAAAGTATTATTGACATTTTTCAATTTGTAATAACTGTTCGGAGACCGAAAGTTAGCGGCATTACACCTCCAGATCTCAGAGAGCACGGTTAGTAGTTGGTCCTGCGCCTGGTTTTTCTGGGGTCGTGTAATACTGCCGTCCCATCGGAATAGAAGAATTAGGGTACAGTTCTGCGCAGTTGGCTAATCTCTATAGAGATAGGCGTGGCTGAAATACGGCTAGAACGACATTATGCTACGAAAAATACAAGTTAATGTTTCATCCCCTCACTTGACCTACATGTTGTTTCAGAGGACGAGTCGCCACCAGTTCTGTGTAATTAGGCGGAATTAAGCGGAGGCCCATCTGGGGGTCGGGATAAAAGAGAGCAACACATTACGAACACGTTTAACCTAATGTGAATATCTATGGGCGTCGATTCTCGATAGACATCGATAGGTCCAATTCCGACTGCTCGTTTGCTATGAGCGAGCAAACGAGCAACCGGAATTATCTCTAAGAAAAAGAAAATTGAATATTAAAGAAAAAAAGGTTTACTTCATCAGAATAATGCTCCGGCTCACTCGTATGCAGTCGCGACTTTAAAGTTGTCGAACTATCAAAATCCTTCATGTCAATGTTATATACCATAATCTAGTCTTTTATGTTTACGTGGGGCAATCATTTTCAGCTCTACGCATAGTCTGCCACATTTTCAGCTCTACGCATAGTCTGCCACATTTTCAGCTCTACGCATAGTCTTCCACATTTTCAGCTCTACGCATAGTCTGCCACATTTTCAGCTCTACGCATAGTCTGCCACATTTTGGTTTATGTATGTTATTGTAACACGTGGCTTCTTCTGTTGTTTGGAGATAAAACTCGTGATATATGCCTGAACATGCTCGTCGTCGTAGAACCCTGTTCTAGTTTTCTAGTCAGAAAAAGTAAAATTATGAAACTAATACATTTCAAACAACAAAATTATAAATTAAGTTTTTTAATTATTTAACCGCTAAACGGACCGTTTTAATCCAACCCGATGTTAAGAAGAAAAGTTAGAAGAAAAAACTATTTATTTATTTAAAAAATAACAGCGTAAACATAAAAGTATGATATAATCTACTTATTGTAACATAGACGCTTTTACATTATCTAATAATGATTGTTGTGACAGTTGGCTCGTGAACACGAAACGACACGCGAAAGAAAACAAATACAACATAAGTAGATGGCAAACTTGGACACTGAAGCTATTTCTAGGAGTACTTATTACAAGGAAAAATTATGCGCATGCCGATACAAACACACGTCGATTCTGTTTACAAAAATAAATATCACTGCAGCGGAATAACAATAATAATTAAAATACTATATAGATACTTATGTGAATTACCCTCCTTAACACAAGACGCTGCAGGTGGTGCATGATGTCGTCCTGCTTTATTAATAACTTGGTATCGGCTGGCTGTTACCGACATCCACACCATGACATGCACCACACAACCATGTTATAAAACATTTGCATTTACCCACTCAAGTATATGTTATCATTATTAATTAATTCAATTGATAATAGTCTAGTCTATGCATATGGTCTATGTAACACCATGCAGGATAATGAGAACGACATGCTGCCTGAATGTTTTTTTAGTGAAAAAATTCGTTCACATTACCAAATTCTTTATTTTTAATTGGGCGCTATCTTTACTAAAGACGTATTATGTATTGTTTAGTATTAAATGACCAGCTCTGTGCGTTCGGTAAACGTATGGAATGTTCATTTATTCACGCTGTTGTACACGTGACACTGGCGCGACGTGTGGTGTTCAAACGTAATTTGTTATAACCCGACTGAGCTTGAAGGGGTTTCATTTATTTAGTGCACTCTGTAGCCTAAACCAGTATTTTAGTGTGAAGCGTTGAAACATAATATTTGGTTTCATTGTGAAATCGATACTGCGCAAAATTGATTAGGTAGGTGCCTATTTGGGATTTATAATTCATGGTGGATGTTAAATAATGAAATGTATATCGACTTCTGTTGATTTGGTTGCAACCATTTTGTATGACAACTCAACAACAACAACAGCAACACTTTTGCTGACACCAGCATTAAATGTATACCTGTGTGACCCCTACAGCCTACATACAAATTGGGTTAGGTTCTTTTAAATAAAACTTGTAATTACTCACGCTTGACTTGGGGAGTTAGCTGATACATGCGTGACGAGGGCGTTACGTAAATGGAATTCGAGAGGAATATATATGTTAGTGAAAGATTGAATAGATAGATAGATAGAAGAAAGAAAGCGTTCCTTATCGTATATTATTAGAGACTGCGGCTAGAGCGAGAAGTGATAACACACATTTTCTTTGTCTCTTTCTCTTATATGTCGTCGTATAAAGAAGTTTTGCTTCGCTCATTAAGATCTTATATTTGGAAATAAGTGCAATGCAGCAACAACATTATATTAACAAAAAAATAACAAAATGGTTGTACTCTTATATTTTCTGTACAAATGTTATAAAGAGAAAACATTTGTTTATTTATTTGTTTTTTAAATGGAATAACCTCCGTAACTACTGGACCGATTAGAAAAATTATTTCACCGTTAGAATCCTACACTATCGCTGATTGGCGTAGGCTAAATAATGTTTTGTAATACGTTACAGATCATTAAGAAAACTTCGATAATGTAGCTAAAAATAGTAAAGTAAATCCTTATATCGCAGCTACAGGAGACGGCAAGTTGTATATTGCATTATTTGTAATGTGTTGTTTCCGAAGCCGATGTTAAAACAATGTATTTTTTGTAAAATGTATAATACGTGCAAAGCCCGGACTGCTACATTTTAATATAAGAGCACAAACGAACCACCGGATCCTGTTGTCTAGTTGACCCTATAGACATCCGCATAATCGTTATGCAGATGCGGTGCCTGAAGTATTTTCTCCCCCTTTTCATTGAGCCACCGGCCACTCACTAATCGCACAAAACCCGACAGCAAACCTATTTACTTCACTTTACGACAGTGTTAAGTAACCTGGTGGCACTTCCTAGGTCGTGTCGGCATAATTCGGCAGCAATCCAGCGTGGCTCTACCTCTTACTAAATATTAAAATCAATTATAATTTTCTAAATTCAACATCGCAATAAGTTAGCATATACGGGAAATGTAACGTAGAGGATAAATTGGAGTCGGTCTACGCTCCGTGTGCAATATCATTTCAATTTTCCTTATAATATAAATATATCATGTCGCCATTTCGCGGTTATGGAAAAGTCTACATAATAATTTGTTGTTCGCTTTTAAAAATGAGAGTAAAAAAGACGAGCAGACGAGCAGATGGTTAGTAATTACCGCCGCCCATAGCTTTTATGATCTTTAAATTAAAGTCCTGTCACGTCGGATCGGAAATATTGAAAATATATAATATCAAGCACTTAATTTACATCAAGTTTTATTAATATCATTATTATGTACATTCATTGAAGCGCAGATGAAGCGTTAAAATGAATGTCAAGACGGGTGAATGTCACTAATGCATAGCAGAATCAATATTACACGTTCGGAAAAGTACATTATTTTATATCCCTACTAATTAGTATGCTCAAGACACTCTATACATATAAAACAAAGTCCCCAAAATTGTCTGTCTGTATGTAATCAATTTTCTTAAACTTTACTGAACATATTTTCATACCACTTCCGCCCCAGGGTTAGAAAGATTCTCGAGGAAAGCTTTAGTGTATAATTTGTTGAGGTATTATTAACCGTATTATTCACGGGCGGAACTGGGGCCGATCGCTAGTTAAAAGATAAAATTTTGTAGACACGAAAACAATGTATCGCTACAGATTACAAGATGAATTTATTTATTATGCAAAAGCTTTTAGCGTGAAGAAATAAATCTTGTGAAAATAAAAACCCCGTTGGACGAAGCTACGACTATTTATATTTTTGTCTCCAGCATCGATCTCTGTTTTTATTTGTAGCGAAGAGACCTTTTTGAATAGGTAATGTAGCGTATAAATTTCCTCCGCCCTCCGAGAGGCTCCAGAGAAACTCAGTTAAAAGGTGTTACAAATTAATTTCACCTGACATAAAGGCTGACGCCGGAATACTTTAGCTATAATGAGATACGCCGTATTTGACGAAACAATGTTAGCGCCTTAAATATTAAATTATCAAAGCGACTTTATAACTTTGCCGCGGTGTTAATTAAATACGCGTGCGTGTGTAAAATTTTAATAAACTTATTATCTCTGTGTTCCAACCAAATGTTTCATTCGTTTATTAATTTTGATACTCATCTGGAATAGATATTACGTTACTAATTAAAAAACCTTTTCATTAAAAGAAATACGGACGCTGCTAGGATTACTAATAGTTACAGCGCGATGAGTCGAGTGGAGAGGGCCGTGTGTCGAAAAGAAACGTAGTTGATGTTGATAAATATCACGGAATAACAGATTAATTTAAGATGAAGTAAGCATTAACAATAATTTTAACTTTACATAAAATATTTCATGTTCGTCCACTACAATTATATAGTTAGTTATGACCTCTTAGTTTTTTTTGTGTAATTTTACGACCTACTTTTTCTAGATAAAGAAAAAAAAATCTTTTGTAAAATAATATATGTCACAAAATTTTTGTAAAATTCAAGTTCTTACAAATTATTAATTGAGTGTTCTAGGAGTTCATATTAAATTTAATGGTTAATTAGTTCATAGTACAAAAAAAATGTATATTATTGCACCAATGTGTGAAATAATATACGTAGTTGAACTTGTACATACATGGAACTTCGAAGACTGGGACAAGATTCGAAACTTGACGTAGTGATAATAACGAGGAATTTAATTTCCATTCCTAAAACACCAATTTACTTAATCTTTTGTGATATTAGATTTAGATATATTTTTTTACTTTGTACAAAACAAGTATTGAAGTAGATAGAATAAGAAAACAAAAACCAAAACGACGTGACTACATCTACCCAGGCGTAGAAACAGGTGTTAGTGGCCATGACAAGAAATTATCATGCCGATATATCTTCGCCCCCTCCCCCCCAATGGTTCACCGGCTTCTCACAAACCGCACGCAACACGACACTGAAGATGTCACACACACACACACAGATGTATTATGTGAGTGAGAGGTACCTCCTCGGTCGTGCACCATGCATGCCACTACCTCCTCCTATTCAGCATGACTCTACCTCTTCCTAATAACATATACATAACTAA
This sequence comes from Eumaeus atala, assembly GCA_017140195.1. Taxonomy (NCBI): domain Eukaryota; kingdom Metazoa; phylum Arthropoda; class Insecta; order Lepidoptera; family Lycaenidae; genus Eumaeus; species Eumaeus atala. The sequence continues at coordinate 70,422 of JAFELO010000531.1, read as the reverse complement.
CAAACCATCCCCGCTTCGCACGGATATTTCACGAAATATGGCAAAAATATTGATTTACAAAAATATTTAAAAATAAGATACCATAACGACAAATACAATTTATGGTAGAACAACGTCTGACAGGACAGCTAGTTGTCAATAATTTCTGCAGCCAGATAAGGATTTACTTTGATTTTTTTTCACATTTTGGTTACATTATCGAAGTTTTCATATAGATTACAACGTTTAAGAAAATGTTATATGGCCTATGTTGAAATGTACCCTAAATTATCAGCGATTTATCAGCTCAGCATCAGCAGATATATATTAAAGAATTTTTTGATTCGGAGCCTATTCAAAGCAAACAAAGAAAGTATCAAATGTTTCCTCTATATAATATTATTATATTAATAATATAATTAATATAATAAAAATTAATAATTAATATAATATTAATATATTATAGAATATAGATTATATAGATATAAAATAATTTATATTTTACGCAATGTACTTAAGTACCTCTATTTAAATTTTGCGTTATTCCGCTACATGTAAAGTAGCGACGAATTTGCATCGCTAAGTGCACTAAAAAGGCTATAGTTGCTAGGTATGCAGGTATTGGTTCCCGGTGTTTTGTGCCCGGTATCGGTTATGTATCGTGGAACCGCACGTAAATAATTAACGTTCATCAAACTCCACTCGAAGTTATTTTGCGCTGCAGTTTTGTCACATACACGTACATACAAGCGGGTAGATCGCACTACAGTCGAATCGGCTCGCCACAAGCGCGTTTCGTGCTGCTTTGAGTTCGACTTTAGATCGTAGCTAGCTACAATTATGTATGTTCTTGAAGTTTTACTTCTTTTGGCGCGTTCTGAAAAATGATAAAAACCGACATTCTGGAGCCAGACGTACTCAACATTTTAGTTTGAAATTGTTATGTCAAAAAGTCTAGCTTCTAACGCGCGTACAGTACACGCACTTTATTTTATACCTTACACAAACGAGCAATCGGATCAATCTAAAATTAGCCATAATCAACATTTTAGTTTCTCAGAAAAAAAGGTACTGCTTAATGCGTTAGAACAAAACTTTCATTCTTTTCTACTCTTAGTGGCGTTTTTTTTACAAACGTAGAATGTGGCGAAATTTTTAACAACTTTTTGAAAAAGTATACTAAACCCTGTACATAAGTACACACACAAGAGGGCAAACGTGCAACTGGAGGCTCTTGACGACCACCGGCGCCCATAGACACTATTGTCAAGCCTTGCTATACTTTCTTCCTCCCCTTCAATGGGCCACCGGCTTTTAAACCGCAAAGCAGCATCATAGCTGTCACAAAAGCGAGATCCGCCCCCCACACACACACTAGTCGCGCCGGCTTAATTCGGCTACAATGCAGCATGACCTCTTGCTAAAGACAAGTATGTAAGGCTTAATCTTGATTTATGACACGTCCTTCTCTCTGCCCACATAAAGTCTGGCGTGAACTTATGTTGATGTTATAACCAAGCTAGGTGGCTGTATACTTGAAGTCTGGAGCTCATAGTATGTACTGTATTCGTACAATGTTATTTTATGCATGCGAGCAGCGCTGTTCCTTGTGCCCGAATATTCCAGAATGGAGGACGATAAATGGCTACAAAGTATTTGCGCTGGGCAACACTTTGTTTGCCATAAATACGTGTTGGAACAAAGTGGTTTATAATATAACGCTTATAGCATTAGCGTTGGTTGAATTAAATATATTTATATATTACTAGCGACCAACTCCGGCTCAGCCTGTGGACGGTGGACGAATTTTTACGTTAACAAATTATACACTAAAAGTTGAAAAAGTTTCTCTGAATCAATGGGCGAAAATCACATGAAAATCCTTATGTTGATTTTGAGAAAAACATACTCACAGACAGCTTTTGAGGACTTTGTTTTATTATACGCACTGGTTTCGCCCGTGAATTACAGGGGCTAAATTATTATCTCAATAAATCATACACAAAAAACCTTCCTCGGGAATATTTCTATCCATTGATGAAAACCCCATAAAAATCCATTCAACGATTTTGAAACAATTGATCACATACAGACAGATAGCTATTGGGGACTTTCTTTCATAATATTTATAGATAGATAAATAAAAAGTTATGTTTCTTTAATAAAACTCCAACTAAGTACTAACTCTCTGTTTGATAGAATCAATAATTGCATTTAGTATAGGGTAGCGCCATGTCAGCTGTGCTGATACGTTTTGTGCAATTTACGCGTTTCCGGTGGCTATTGAATAATAGGGACATCTGCGTAACAATTACCTATGAAGATGTCAACGGGCGTTGGTAGTCACCAAGGCTCCGGCTACTCGTTTACCTACTCATACAATATGATTTATTTTAGATTTGTATTTAGGTGCTTTATACGCATAACGCAAATAGAAATACATTTCATGATATCTCAACTTCATTTAACGGACGGTGTTAACTTAAAAATTGGCGAATCTTGTGGCTCGTGACCGTGACATATGGCGATCTATGGGAGAGTCCTATACCCAGTAGTGCACATTGCCCGGTTGATAATGATTACGATGACGGTGGTCTTAACGATGACCTCATCATCATATGGAACTCGGGACATGAAACAATTATATCAAAACTATTTACTTCGACGTAACATTTTATGTGCCGTAAAAGGTGACTGTCAACTTCCACGCAAATAAACAACAAGGTGATTATTTGTGTAGACGTTGACAGTCACTTCATCATCATCGCCAGCCTTCTAATGGAGGTCAAGATGACTGATCTCCTGTCATTCGCGTTCATCGCGGACTCTTCAAGGAGATCGTCTTCCTACTAGACAAAATCACTTAATAAATTGACTGCTCGTTGTTAAATAAAAACCTAGTGTATCGACTCCGAAGTAAATCTATTTTTTTAAATAGAGCTACTGCCGGCCCAATTCAGCGGTATTCCTAATCCTCTTTCTTCCCCGTCCTAAAAACTGTAATTTACAATATCCAACACGGTACGCAAGAGATGTAAGCAAAGTAAACGCGTTAAAACGTTACACTTAACCGTACACTGTTCACGCGATTTTACACCTATCATATGCACCACGTCTATCGTATATCAAAGTGTGAAATCAAAAAGCTATAACTTAATATTAACAAAAGAATGAATACGACTTTGGAGTGCTACCCTCATTCCAGAACCTCAGCCCCGCGGCCATCTACCTCGACCTACGTGGGCGGCTTCATGTCTCTATGAGATTTTCGCTCATGTTGTGTTTACTTTGAATCGTTTACAAATCTTTTCGTTAAGCGCTCAATGGAGGTTAAAATTTTCTTGACAAGTTGAAGTTTCGTTCGTTGTGAGTGGTAGAGCCGTCATCCAGCTAGGGGAGTTAGAGAGCCCCAGTCCCTCCTAAAAAAGAATCTATGTAAATTCAAAACTACCGTGAGAAAAAAAAATTAAAGCTTAAACCAAAATCCTGTATATGCCACTGTTTATTGTGACCAATTATGTGTACTATATCGGGTGAGGTCTTGTACCATTATACCATGAATAAAAATAAATACATAGATTTCATTAAAATATTATAAGTTATTACAAACAACCAACTCAATTAAGAGTTAAAAGGAAAAACCTAGACAGTTCTAAATAAAGATGATGACCTAGCAATGACTGATACGTCAAAATATATGAAGATTCATAAGGCTTATTGTGAAAAGATTAAATAATTATATCGCCGAAATTACGATGATTTTACGTATTTCATCGATAATCGATCGATCGAAATTCCTTATCGCGCGTTGCGAAGGACGGCCGCACGGAAAAAAATCAAACGAAAAGTTGTCACTACACTTTTTACTATATTGTAGAACGCCGCGCGGCATGCGCATGTTTCTCTTTCTCTCGCTCTCTCTCTCTCTCTATCTCTCTCTCTCAAAAAACATGCTAATTGTTTCCGTTTCGTCTTTTAACAGTTTAGTGTCGCGACGATCATTTTTCTTTTGTTACGTTTAGTAGTATAGGTATTTTATACATAATAAATAAAAATTACTACAATTCTTTCACTAATTAATTGAAAGGAACTTCGTTTCATCCCCATGTCATGTCCTCTGGTACCTATAATTTTTTATTTCACTACGGTAAATAAGGTATTCCACAATTACTTTTCTTAACTTGAACGTTACTTACATAGCTTACAAGATATTAATAAGCGCGGTTATAAAATAAATTAAAGTATAACAAGTTATTGAGTAATGGTATCCGAACGTGGATGCAGCCGAGTTTCTGGCGCGTCGCCAACTTATAACCGATCTGTAATGTTAATATCCAACTTGCTAATTGCCTGCCCAACTTGAGCAATATCTCACTACCGTTGGAGGTTTCATTTTGTCAACATTGCCTCCACCTCGTTCTTATTACGTGCTTTTCGGGATTTACTCTTTTTTACTTAAAATAAAATTTTGGGTCTACTCTAAAAAATCACCTGGTCTAAAATTAATAATATTGATTCTGAAGAGAATGCCTAAATCACATGTATATTACGTTTGCAATTCTGCAACATTGAAATTCTTATTGTTACTATATTTGGAAAGTCCATAAATTTACATATTTTTGTAACTGTATAGATATCTAAAAAAATATTGCACACTGCATGAGTATTAAAGCGGTAGAAACCGAACTGAATGACGAAAACAAGACACTCGATATTCATGTAAACACGGGGCCGGTTTCACCGTTCTTATCTAGCTGTTATCTGGCTAGTTGTCATTTTAGTGGGGCATATAAATATATTTAATTTATATTATTGTAATCATGGCACTACCTTTTGGTTATTGCATCGAATAGAATACCACTGGACATGATCCTTCAAAAAAAAAACTCCCATCTAGTTAATGTCACACATTCGGATATTTTGATGACCTGGTCTTCTCCCACCACCCCCCTCTCTCTCTCTATCGAGGGGGACAGCTGCCAGCGCCAACCGTTCGCAAATCGCTATGGCAGAAACCACCGCGGCTGTGACTAACCGCAGAATAGAACCACGCATACCCCAGGTGAGGAACTGGCTTTACAGCAACCATGGTCACGGGTGGACTGAGATGACAGACGTCCTGATGTTATAGGTTTTTAAAAGTACCGGAAGAATTATAATTTTAATGGCAGAGGCCAACTTCAGCATGCTCTCACACCGGTCTGACACGTACGAAAAAGTATTTTGGGTCACGTGTACGCACCAATCCGCGTTCCCCATCGCTCTGATACGGTGTTCTACCGTCTATGTCTCTTCTGAGCACTTGGGACCTGGCACAATTGTGGCACTCTGTTCTCTCTGTCTAATCCATTAGGAAGCTGGCGTGTAGATGTGTTCTCGTTGTGTGGTTATTGATTTTACTGACATAGGTTTTGACAAAAGCTTTTTAGACTTTAAAATGTGAGAAAAATTTAAAATACGGATTTCATTGTGGATTAAACAGCAAACATAGTTGCTACCCAATTTAACTATCACGTCATGTTATGTTCCTTACTGTATGAAATGAAAATTGAAAAATAATCATTGGCCTGCGCGACTTTATAATAAATAAATAAAATTCTAAAATATTTAACACTAGGCCTATCAGTTTTCAGAACAAATATAAATAAAAAAAATATGAAAAAGTTTTGGAGCAAGATCCAGTCGCTACAATGAAAATACTTTACTGCCTCTAAATCTATCAAGTGACCGTTATTTGCGCTACACAAGCTCGTAGCGCAGCGAACCATTTCATTTTTATCACTAAAGCCGCTATTTATACTTTAGACTTTAATTTATACCTACTAGAATCAGATTTAAATAAAGCAGTAAATCTGCAGAACACTTCTATTCGCATAATAAAAATGCGTCAGATATGTAACAACAAAAAGTGTTCGGTCCGTTATAAAACGAGATCCTATAACACAAGATCGATTCTCTTTTATTGTTTTTATTTGTAGTTATTCTATTGTGACCAGAGATTCTGCAAGTGGAGATTTATGAGCTGTTGGACAAAAACCTGTGTTGCCCGAGTGGAGCGGTAAATCGATCGAGCGCAGTTATTGTTTGCTGATAGATTAACCGGGCGCTGGCGATAGGGTTGTGACTTGTGATGATAAGATTCGGTCGTGGTGAATTTTATTTATTGCTTGACTTTTAGAAGTGAAGCAAATAATTCAATAGCTTCGCCTGCTAATTATTATAGCAGATACGTATGTAATTGAACCTAAAATAGTTCACCTACTGTTACATGATATCACAGATTCTTCATAGATATTTTCGTTTACCTTTGCATAACGGAGCGAGCGCAGTTTCCCTATGATACGAGATATAATGCTCACTAATAGGTAGTGACATGCAGCTGAATTTCGTCGGCACGACCGGAAAGATACATATCGTTTGCACGACATTTCCGTGTAGTTTATGGTGACCCATTGAAGCAAAGGAGGGCGAAATAACAGTTAGAATCATTACTGTCCCTTTTTAGTAAAAAAATGTATAAGCAATGCGCTACGAGCTTGTATTTGACCGTTTTAAAGATTCCGTAGTCAACAAGGAACCATTATAGTTCCATTTAGGCATGTCCTTCTGTATTCGTCCGTTTGCGGTACAGCTAAAAAAACTGTTGGAACTAGAAAGTTTAGTCCCCCCCCCCCTCTCTACCAATTAGATATTTGAATTTCTAACACCAACCGTGTTGGAACTACTTCGAATACTACATGCTCTATGAAAATATATCCAAATTTCAAAAAGACCATAATATAAAATTGTCTGATCAGTTGAGAATTTGTTTTGGAACCCAAATTAAGTAGTTATGTTTGGCTCTAAGTTGTACAGAACTCGAAATAAACATAGAACCCAACTCGCACTTGGCCGTCGTAACAATTATGGAACTCTACACTCTACATGACTAGACATCTTGCTGGTTTGTGATTTGGTATAGCGACTGGTTTAAATAGGCTAGTTAAGACTTAAGATACGTTTTCACTTCGAACGGCAGCTCCAAAATTTACATATGGCCCACTTTATTGGGATATCCGATATATTCGATAATCGATAGCTATATTGTACGTGCATCCCTCAGACGATGGACACCGTCTAACGCTCTGGGGCTCTGCAGAACGTAATGCCGTATAATATTTTACGCTTCATCGACGACGTCCCGCGCTCGTAGTTCCTTAGAACTTTGAATTACAAAACGAGGTTGTCATAATTATAGCTTGGATATAGGTAATATCTATGGCTAGGACTACGTACTGTTTGTAATATCAATTATGTGCGTTTGATAGGATTATTAACATTTATTAATGCACCTCCCTGCTTTTAAAAACATTTGTTATTGCAATTAGCATTTTAATTGCAGCCAAATAAAGTATGTTTTTTTTTCGTTTGTTTTTTTCTGTTTGCGTCACTTATTTTACAAAATGGGAAACTTTAAATATCGCATTATTTACGAATTCCGCCGTGGCACTAGTGCTGCGGAAACGACTCGAGGGGTAAATGATGTGTATGGCGGTCGTGTTGCAAAGGAAAACACAGTTCGTTTTTTGGTGCTAACGCTTTCGTTCTGGAAATTTTGACCTGCAAAACAAGACAACGCTAAACCACACACTGCGCAACAGACAGCTACCAAATTAGAAGAACTTCAATTGGAAAGTCTAAGATATCCTCCGTACTCCCCGGACCATGTTCCAGCAGATTACCATTTTTTTTTTTCGAAATTTTGATAACTTCTTGCCAGAGAAAAAAATCAACTCCACTTTTGTAACAGGGTCGGCACAACCGTAAAGTGACAGCTATGCTGTCGAGCTTCTTGCAGATCTTGAGTAGCCGATGGATCATTACAGGGGATGAGGAACGGAAAAAGCATCTGCATGACATTAATGCGGGTGTCTATGGGCATCAGTTATCATCAAAAGGCACCAATTGCCCGTTCGCTCCCCTATACTATAATACAAACATATATCAAGGGGATAATTTTGTCACATGACCCACGGTACATTAATCTATTGAACGCACTTCTGAAACGATACAGTAAATAGACTGGAACTAAAATGTTGTTGTCTGACAATGAAGTAGAAGGCGTAACTGCTGCGGTCTCTCTGCTTGTTTCGAACTAAGCTGCCAGCGCACCTGCTACCGAGCGGTTACTTCCCGCTTATACAAAGATAAGCCCAAATTCAAACAAACTTTGTGTGTATTATTCCTCTTCACAAATAATACTGACATCACAATCATCGGGGATTGTCGACTAGAGAACTGATTTATTTTCTTGAACGCCAAGGTGGCCACTTTGCAGCTATATCCAAATATTTTGCAAAACTTGTGCTACTGTTGCACTATAGTCGAAATGGACTGACACTTAATTCTCATATGCAACGGAATTGGGCCGGCACGACCAGGGAAATACCTCTCGCTCACTTGATACCAGCGTGTAGTGTAAAGTGACAGCGTCGATACAGGGGGGGTTGTGATACGAGGGCAACGCATCTGCGTAACAATCATGCGAATGTCCATGGGCGTCGGAAGTCATGGAAAGGATCCGATGGCAGTTCGCCCCCTTATGATATTAAAAAAATGCTCACATGATAGTACCTTAAAGCGTATTGTGTATATATTTTTTGGGTATATTCAATGATTATGTTATATTTCAATGATTCCAGTGGAGAATTGGATCGGTATGTACCGCTGCGGTCCTGCTATCCTCAATCCAAGCAACTGTTCCGCGCAGGACAAAGTATGCCGGCTCCAGTACTGAACCACATACAATTATTTTATTTTAACTAACCATTTCAGAAACGTGAACAATATACATCTGGTCTTAATCTGAAAGCGTATTCAATATCTAATTCCAATTATGGACGCGGGTCAAGTAACCGCCGAACTAATTCCAACTTCCCTCGACACCGAGTACTGATTAGTTCGCAAGTGATTGTGCAAGAGTTTAAACTTGTCCTGTTCCATATCCCCACTTGGAAGCCTGTGTACCGTGTCGCTCCTTTCTTTATGGCTTGTAAATGTCTATATGAGTTGTGTAAAGTTTTATTTATTTGTAGACTTCGGTTTCTAGTTTTTTGGTCGACTTATTTTATAAGCATACGTAGCTCCGGAACTACCATTAGGACTTATATGTCAGGAAGCTTTCCGCAATCACCGCGATAGTGCTGCATTGCTGCGAAATTGGTAGAGCAGAACCGGGGAGGTACCTCACGCCCACACGATACCGCCGCAAAGTGGGCTTGATGATGGCCTATTGGAAAGGAAGGGGATGGAGGGCCACGCGTCTTCATAACCTCTATGTGGAGGTTCCCTGTTGTCGGTAGCCATTAGAAGGCTCCGGCTCCTCGTTTGCACACTTCTATGCATATTATAAAACAAAATCCCTCAAAAGCTCTATGTATATGATGAATTTGAAAAAATCAACTTAACGAATTTTTATTCGGTTTTAACCGATGAATAGAGCAATTAATTCCCTGAGAATTTTTCGTGTATAATTTGTTAAGGTTATTCACGAATCGAAGCCGAGAGATGATCGGTAGTATATTATAAAAACATCTTGACCTACGTGTAATAGAAATATAATTTTAAAATTCATGTTAGCCATAAAGAAAATTACTATTAATTCGTTGCTTGAATAATGAATAAATATGAAAACATTGTGGGAAGCGACCGCTATTATTTGCGATTTCAACATTCTGATTGAGTTGTATTTGCACGTAACAGAGTGAACGTTTTCTAACGAAGTAACTGAACTTCAGCTGCTGTGCACCGTCTAAAAATATCGCTTTGATAAGTTTGTTAATATCAAATTATAATTTACTTTCTCGTTAAATTGACGTGGTTCCTTTGTTTATTATAACAATTTATTTCTAAATTCCTTCCACTACAGGTAGAGAAACTTTGTAAAGTCTGCAAATTTTGTAAACAAATTTTTGTAAACTTTGTAAACATGCACTCGTAAGGTTCTCAGGCTACAAAGAAATACTGCCTTTTAGGGTACCGTAGCTAAATGGTAAAAAGTGGAAACCCCATAGTTTGGTCATATCAGTCTGTCAGGTCATGTGTCGCAGACATCTTACTTGTTACTGGGTGTTTTGAAATTTGGAAGGTAAGTCTTATGAAACCGCCACTAAATTACGTACTACTTCTTTCTAAATTGTATTAAGTTTTTTATAATTTCATTTGATTATGTTAATACTGTGTGAATTCCTGTCTTGCATTTCAACAGATATTTTTTTTTTCTTTTTTAGCATCCAGTGTAAAAAGTTACATGTTCAGTGAAGACGGAACATGGGCTACATGCAAATGCAGCACAGAGCACAGAGAAGTCGCAGCCAGCGCTGTGAGCTGGAACTTTACTTCCAAACCCAACTCTATCTTGAAAACAACGCCATATTCTCGCAAGCGTTAGTTAGTCATAACCACTATTGAAACATATAAAATTCAATCAAAATTAAACCTTAAACGACGAATGCTAAATATTCTACGAAATAACTAATCAAAACAAAATTAATATAGATTACTACCAATCCACCCCGGCTCTACCCGTGAATACCACGCGCTGTATTGTCACCTTAAGAAACTATACACTGAAACCTTCTTCGAGAATGGCCCTATCCGAGAATAAAAATACCTAAATGATCTATTTTCTCAAAATCTAATTGGTGCAGTTTTTACCTATTCTCCTGAAAGCTAGTGCTGTATAATTTGCTAAAGTAACAATCCGGTCTCTGTTACTCACAGTAGTGAAGCGGGAGCGGATCACTAGTAAGGTAAGTATAATCTTCCCGGAGAACACGTTAAGCCGTCGTCAGCCCTACGCCTTTTCTCCGGTCGTGTTGATCTGCCGACCCATTCGCATGGGTCAATGAATAGGAATAGAGAGTTTACTTATACATTTGTGCACTAAAATATTGTGCTGTGCTAGTTGGCTAGTCCCTATCGAAATGACCAACGAAGCCGTAATTTTGCTAGGAAAACATTACAGTGTAATATATCACGTATTTATCTGTCCATTCCAAAAACAGGGTGTATACCTTAGTCTTGTCATAGATATTGTAACAAAGAAAAACATTTCTTGAATTGTAAATAACATTTATTACTTTTACAGTGTGTTTAATACACAAATATAAAACAACTAAAAATATAAAAGCTTATTCGAAGCGGTCTCCATTGGCTGCAATAGACGTTGAGGCCGGTTATCACTGGCATGCACTCTTTCCATTGTGATATTCATGGGCGTGATCTGCATCATCTGGGCATCATCTTTATGATCTGGTCCCGAGTCTTGCTGGAAGGACCACACTTGATTATTGAACATGGTCTTACTAAGGGGCTTAGCTACTAACTCAAGAAGGGTATCTTGATACACCTATGCCGATGTTTTAATACCTTCTTCACAAGAATATGGCTCAGTCACTCCTTCATACGTAACTGGGGTATTAGCCAATCCATCACTGAAGGTTGCACTCGGTCGACTAATTGGGATGCTTCCTTAGAGCTCTGAGCATAAATACGTTTTTTTTTTGTTGCTAAAATATTGCTCATCATCATCACTATCATCCCTTATCGGTCCACAGCTGGACAAAGGCATCTTTCAATGAACGCCAAGACGACCGATCTCCTGCTACACGCATCCATCCCGGCTACAGCACGGAGATCGCCTTCCCATCTGGAGAACGGTCGATCAACACTTCGTTTTCCTAAACGCGGCCTCCACTCCAGAACTTTACTGGCCCATCTGCCATCTGTTCTTCTGAGTGTGTGACCAGCTCATTGCCACTTCAGCGAGCAAATTCGTCGCGTGATATCGGATACTTTAGTTCTCGGCCTTATGACTTCGTTACGAATTATGTCGGACAGAGAAACACCATATTGCTCGTCTTCGAAAAATTTCTCTCCCGTAAACAAATTTTTCTGTGACCTCCCGTTGCGTACTTCCTGTAGTTGTTTCGATATCAACTCCCTATTCATCTTTAATTTATCAGTTAAGAAATGACCAGTCTGCGTCTCTTATAGGCTGCAAGTCCTACGTCATCTCTTAAAATACGTGACTTTGTTCTAGGTGTTATCTTCATTTCCCGTGATAAAATATTTTGCTTTCACATAGGATTTCTTCGAATTCTTTGCCTTACTGCTTTGATCACCTTTTTCGTATGAACACTACGTGGACGGCCAGATTTTTCTTTTTCATAAACAGAGGAAGTCTCATTGTACCTCTTAATAGCCCGGGACACAAACATTTGACTAGTATCAAGTGTATGTAAAGTTTTAAAAATTTTACTTGACCCCACACCTACTTTATGCAATGCAATCACACCGATTCTGGTCTCTTTATCACCCCACTCCATTTTAATATCGCAAAATATTGTACAATGTATAAGCGCCAAAACGAAAAAATGCAATGAACAATCGTACAAAAATTACAGATACCAAATTCAAATGTATTTTTTTTTTTAATTTTTAATTGTAAAAGTATTTATGGCCCCAGACTAAGTATCAATCCCATTGATAGTTCCTGAGCTAAACTAGCTGTATTAATATATATTAAATTATACAAAAATATAACTACGTGTATTGAATGATTAAAAGTTTACACAATGAATAAGGAAAGGAACGACACGGTACATAGGTCTCCAAGTGGAGATATGGAACAGAACAAGTTCAAAATCTTGCACAATCACTTGTGAAGTAACCAGTACTCGGGGTCGAGGGAAGTTGGAATAAGATCGGAGGCTACCTGGCCAGAGTCCATAATTGTAATTGGATGTTATATGTGTTTTCCGAATTAGATTCTATGTTTATTACACACGCTTTTGAAATATTTATTGAAATAAAAATATTTCTTTATAATTTGCAATCCCTTGTTTTATCATTATGGGGTTATTGAATAGGTTGAAAAGTGACCAAAAATTTACCATCGTAAGTCTATCACTAACTTCTTTCTAACACTATTGTCTTCTGCCACATCTGTATCTATATAGAGTTTAGTAAGTTCCATGACGACCGTTTCGCGCAGTAGTAACCTGAGCGGGTATGGTTCGAACCCCCCTAAGATGGATTTATGTATGTATTAAATGCATTTCTACAATAAATACAATAAATTGAATATATTTCCGTTGTCTAGTATGTGTAACACAAGTCCTCAGGTCACTCAGAAAAGAGCTAGTCTAATGTGGTGTGATCACTCAACAGTATAATTATTATTATAATTCTAGGGACCGTGGAAGAGGCAGTTCCAAACTGACAGTTATGCTGTCGTTTCGTGCAGTTTTTGAAGTTCTGATGGCCTATTAAAAGAGAGGAAGGAAGGATGTCCAAACACCTGCATATTAGTCGTGTGGGCGTCCGTCTATGAGCGTCGGTACTCGTCATAAGGATTCCACTGCACGTTCGCACCACCTATACTAAAAGAAATCTAGTAGCAGCAGTGGTTCAATAGTAATTGCACAGCAGTAAATAATGGCGATGGTTATGATGACGATATAATTGATGAAGGGAATTAAAAGAAATGTAGTTTGTTCGTGACCCACAACAGAACTAGAGGCTATCTTTGTGTTAGCGTGAACTGACCGCTCAGTCGCAGGAGCATTGGCAGTTTAGTTCTAAACAAGCAGTGGGACCGCACCAACTTACTTTCAATTTATGAAATGTGTAATTTCAGTAGTATAACATTAAATGTTGTACGGTGTAAATGTGTAAATGTTATATTATGTAAACGATGTTGATGAAGATTTATTATAAGAATTAGTGTTTTATTTAGTCTAAAATTGAGGGCGAAGGGACTAGTGAGAGGTAATTCCAAGCTGCTTAGCTGGTGATGTGAGCTAGCGCCAGCAGGTTGTGTCACTCACATAATGCCGTCTTAAAAGCCATCACGGCTATGCGACAGCGTTTGTTTTTGTTTGATTGGTAGGACGGGGTGAAAGACAATGAATTTGCTTATGTGGATGATAAATGGAGTCGGTAAGTAGTCCCGTCTGGCTCATCTGTTCTCCTATGGTATAAGAAAATACTTCTAGTTCTAAAAAAAAACTTCGCATTAATGAATTTCATTGTCACAGCGTCCCATTTTTTTGTTACTGGACCCATTTTTACGAAAATTACGCGGTTGGAAGAATAGAAAATTTGGCACACTTATAGTTTTTACAAAGGAGAAGTATATTATTTTAACAAAAACGTTACCCACTCTACAATATGCACGCAATGTTAAAACTTCCGTAACACACAATTGACACTGAAATATATTATCATGTAATTTATTATATAAAAAGGTTTTACTGTCAAGATGAATTGAAAGTCGAATAACTGTAAAACAATCAAGCTGTCGAATGATTTTTTATTCTATCGTAATTATGATCGAATTTGAATCTCTGGGCGGTCAATAGTAGAAATAAAAAGACAAATACTAAGTCGGCCAAATGGTCAGTCCCATCTTGTTGGGGCAATAATGTCGCGTTTCGCGATCGACATCCGAAACGTCAATTTATGTTAATATATCGTGAGGCATTCCGAAAATACAACCGTTTACTCTCCTAGCGCCATGTCAGCCCGCTGCCAACGGATCGCTGTTTTTTCACACAATTACATAAAACTGGTGTGAGGCGTTTTACATGCCGTATGCCTTTGTGTAACTTGAAACACGAAATAGTTATGTTTATTAGAAGTTCTACCCGACGCAAACGTACGGATTTGGTGTGAAAGAATAATAATTTAAGCTTATTGTTATGATGTTTTTACATTCTTAATGTACTTGATATCGCATATAACAAATTCAAAAAAACAATTACTTTTTCATTAGAAACACTCAACAAAGCACTATTTTTTATAACATACTAATACTGACATCACCCCGCGATTTCACACGTGCAACTCCGATCATGGTAGTTGTAGTGTCATATTATACAGTCCGTCATAGCCTCGATAAATGGGCCAGTAGTACCCGAGATAAGGTCATCCAAACAAACAAACTCCGCAGATTTATATTGTTAGTGTAAGTTTAAAAAAACTTTTCAAATATGTTACCGCGTACGTCCGTAAATAAACACTGTGTATTATTCGATTACATGCCGAAAAACTTTACTTACTCAAACAATACTTTTTGTATACTGTTATACTGGCGTACGGTATAAAATCTGAATGAAGCCGCGCTGAAAATCATGGCCCAATTTAAATGGTCGTATTTAAAATGAATGAAAACCAAAAGCGAATTACAATGTAAACGACATGCAAATTTAACATTACTCAAAGACAGCAATTCCTTTGTATTTTATACATTTCGTCCAGTTTTTTTTTTTCCTCCATTCTGGTAGTCCAGGCTCGAGACAGGTCTTTTTATAGTATAGAAGGACAAACAAGCAATCAGATAATTTTAACTACCGACGACCGACGACGATATGCGTGGCTCTACTCCCCCCGATGGGTCTCCGGCTACTCACAAGCACACGAAACGTGGCACCGGAGATGTCGTGCGGTAATGTACGAATGCACTTTCTAACTTAAATACATTTTCATATAGTTGAGTAAGTTTCATATCGTGACGAATTGGGTTACAACTCTCACATTGACAACATCGTCAGAAAGTCCGCTGAAATGTTGGGATTTATAAAACGCAAGATAAAAGGGTTTCATCATAACACACAAATAATATTATTTAACTCCCTGGTACTACGTCGTCTCGAATACTCTGGCTCGATATGGAACCCTTCAACTTCGATACATTCGCTACGTATAGAGGGGATACAGCGATCTTTTACTCGGCATCTCTCCCACGCCTAGAACGTTATTTCCTCTAGGAACCCCCATCATCATTTTATAAAAAATATATCTGTCATCTTTAACCGTCAGACAAAGGTGTGATCGGTATCGAAGAGATGTCACTCTTTTTTCTCTTCGACGTAGCTTGGACGACGGAATGATTTGACGCTGACGCTATCTGCCCTCACCAGATGATAATTAAATAGCTTTTTTCTTTTCCGCCCGGGAACCTATATTTTCCTGCCAGGCCGCCACGAGCTATTAACAGATTTAAATTGAACGGAGCTCGATTCCTTTTTTCTTTTTTTGGATTTGATATGAAGATATGGTGTCACTATAATCTTCAACTATTGACTCTAAGGATTGAAGAACGATTGATGAATTTATATACATAAATGTTTTTAAAAGACTGAATAAACATTTAACAGCCCCATACCCTTCTTTCTTGGTGACCCCTCTTATGGCTCTACGAATGTTCTTATCCTTTATAGTGTGGTTAACGGGCAAACTTGCTGTCATGAATTGCTTCAATATTTTTCAAGGACTATACCATACAACTCACCTCGCCACCCAATCGAGCTGTTGCATGATTCCTCCCATAGGACCAGTTTGGGTAGACAAGCGCCAATTTCAAGAACGTGTAACTTATATAAAGTAATTTGTAAAGCCATCCCCGACATCGGCATTTTTCGTGATACATTTATTAATTTCAGGAGAAAAATATTAAAATATTATAAATTGGTAAAGTCTCAAATGAATAATTCAGCATTCCAACTAGCATTAGTATTAATTTTGTAATAAAATAAAAAAAAATTGTAACTATGGACGGATGTTTGTTACTCTTTCAGGTAAAAAATACTTAATGCATTTAGTGAAACCAGGCAATGTTGAAGCTTATTTATCAGCATAAAACATAAGCTTTGTGTAAACGGACTTTTGTCATGGTTTTCTTTGTCACCCGCGCGGACGAAATGGCGGGCAACAGCTCAAATATAAAACACAGGGATTGCTGCAGGTTAAAAGTATGTTATACATGAGCCCTTCATTAATTTTAAAGTATTGCCAATGAGTATTAAGAGCCGTGTACACTTTGATTTTCCAAACAGTTATAGTTTCTTCTGTATTGTGCTAGGATCTGTAGAA
This sequence comes from Eumaeus atala, assembly GCA_017140195.1. Taxonomy (NCBI): domain Eukaryota; kingdom Metazoa; phylum Arthropoda; class Insecta; order Lepidoptera; family Lycaenidae; genus Eumaeus; species Eumaeus atala. The sequence goes on along the minus strand of JAFELO010000531.1, from coordinate 53,526 downwards.
ATATAAATTACGCAAGCAAATTATTATTATTATATCAAGAGTCGTAAAGAAATATATATTTTAAATACAAACAAAAAGTTTAGCGCGACATCATACACCACATGCGCGCGTTCATATTAAAGTGTTTTAATGAGCTTTTTGAAGAGAGACAAGAAACAAATTAAAACATTACATTATATGTTGGACATAAAAAATGGTCTTCATTACGGCAGATGAAAAATGATAATACGAAATACAAAAAAAATATTCAAACCGAAGGCGATGCTACCTACAAAATTAACAAAAAGGGAAACCTTTTGTCTTTCTGCATTATAAAGCTAAGCTGGCTATGTGTATAAATTTCAAATATAGAAATGTACACTTACAAATGTAAAATATTATCGTAATATTTTTGTTCCCCTTGACTTTGGGATCTCCCCGCGGCAATATTAAAACTGCCATTATTCTGACCAGGCACAATTCTGTTGGAGGGTAAACGTTTAAACTTTCCTTGCCTACCCAACCGCAGATATACTGTACATAACAGATGTCAGATGTCCTACGACGCTTATAACATACTCTTCACACGTTTAATCATCTATCTACACTGCACATTTATACCCACACTGCTGCACAATATAACCTTCTTTGCATTTGTAGTAGTAGAATGTATATATCAATAGCACTACTTAAATATGACTACGGACATTATGCCAATGCTTAATGTTAGTACGGAAATTCAATGTTTAATGTCAGCTGATTTTTTTATAGCATAAGGAAACAAACGAGAAAACAGAGCCCTTTGATGACTACCGATGCCCATGGACATTAGAATGATTGTTACGCAGATGCGTTGCCGAAAACGGGACAGCGAAGCTGTCACTTTACGCCGGTATCAAATGAGAGAGATGTACCTCCCCGGTCGTGCCGGCACAATTCCGTTGCATAGGAGGATGTAGTGTCATGCAACATGCATATCACCACCTCATGAGACTGTTCTATTTCTTAATAATTAGTTAGAAAAGATGTGATTTATCTAGCCCATTAAAAAGAATAGAAAGTTCTACTAGTAACGATTTGATGAATTTGGCAAATGTACAATACTTTGACGACCAGCTGGCTCAGTTGGTAAGGTGCGGGTAGTAGGTAGGCTTACAATGACATTTTCTCTGATAATGACATTACATCTTACAATGACATTACCTCTTCCAATGATATACTCTCTTATAGGTATATTGCCTCTTACGGGGCAAGAGGCGAGGATGGGAACTTCTCCCCATTGCACTGTCCCAAAGTTAGTGGCGTTGTCCTGTAGTGCGAGGTAATCACATCTGTTAAAAAGTGGAGTTGGTCTTTTAGGGGGCTGACTAGCCGTCGAGGCGCCCCGATGATTGTCGTTCCGGGGCACCTCACCAAGGGCGGCACTGATGGCACTCGCGATGGTTTTTCTGGGTATTCGGTACTATCATGTGCCGCGAATCTCATATACCACTGGACCAGGGCCGTTGAAGGCGCGTAAATGCGTTTCCCCGCGTCAACAAAAAAAATTTCGTCATTGCCTCGTACGGTGACTTTACCTCTTACAATGTCATTAACCTGTTACAATTACATTACTTCTTACAGTGACATTATCTCTTTTTTTGGACCTTTACTTATGCTATGAAAGCGAAGAGAAGCCCAATACAGCTTCATCGGATTGCGATGAGACTAGGTTTGGGATCTTAAGAGGGACCGACCCGCCTCTCTCCCGCAGATGCGAGAGATGCATCCCGATATGAGAGTGTCTGTACCAGCTAATTTAACTGTTGTTATCATAGTAAGAGAGGTCCCTCTACCGCGACACTGGCATCTGGGGCAACACGTGCACGTTAGCTAAAACGGCTTTCTGTTATTACCTGTTACAATGACATTACCTCTTAGAATGCCATTACCTGTTATAATGACATTACTCCTTATGAGAACATTACATTATACAAAAAATACACTAAGAACCTCATATGCCTTTCAGTATTCCATCATACGAAAATAGTACATAGAACATTAGTACGTCTACCTCGGGCAACTATTAATAACTTCGAGAAGGAAGCCGATAGAAGGATTCAGTTGGGTTGGGCAGCGTACCGGGACATTACGTCCCCTATACTGCAGAACTTGAAGAAGAAAGTCTTCAACTAATGCATTATCCCCGTGATGGGAAGACGTTCTTCGTGCAGTAGCCGATCCGGGATGGACGCGAGTACCAGGAGATCGGTCGCCTTGGCGTTCATTAAGAGACGCCTGTCTCCAGCAGTGGACCGATAAGGGCTGATAATGAAGAGAAAATACATTAATACAAAAAGAAATGTAATAAAACAAATACTGCTGTACCCGTTCCAATTAGCCGAATGAACCCAGTACGTATTATATGTATAAATAAGGTCGTAATATACCCCATCTCGATGTCCCTACTGGACCCGACCGTGAATATTTTAACACACCCCAAAAACTGTACAATGTATTTTTATATTTTATTTTACATCATGGACTTGTTGAGGTTTTGTTATTTTGTGGTAATTTTATAACATAGCCTGTGGCTTGGTACATGTGCCTTAATCTGGGGATCAGCTATCTTAATTTTCACAGAGGTTTTATCAACAGAGAGCTGCAAATAAAGATACTTAGTGCACAAATAAATATAAATAATCGTGGCAAACTCGCATATTTGATAAAACAAACAGTAGGTGCTACCTGTTAGTAACAATGGATAAGCCGCTTGTAATTATACGTTATGAGGAAACTATGAGCTTAGGACGTGGTCTATGAATTATTATTATGTTGACGCACAAGGAGCTGTACACGACACCCGGCGTCAGGTGAATGTAAATAGTAGAGTTGGTACCTATATTTGAATATATCAGATATTAGCCTTATATACATCATACGTTTTGCCGTTATAAATACAAACAAAAAAAAAGTATCAAATAAAAGTGAGTTGCAATTCGTATCGCATTACACCCTCATAGCGTAGAGGAACAACTGTATACTTGGCTCCTTATGTAAAGGTACATGACGAAGAATCTGTCTTCAGTCCACTATTGAGTTAAGTTAAATACGTAATATAAATATTTAATATAATATTCCAACTTAAGTTTACCTTATCTCGGTAAGGTCTCTCGAGAGAGAGAATCGATTTAAAATTCATCACAATCATACATAACCTTTACGTTTCAACCCTATCGCTGGCACCCGCTTAATCTATCAGCAAGCAATAACTGCGCTCGATCGATTCCCCATCCCATCCAGACAACACAGATTTTTTCCATGAGCCCATAAATCTTCACTTGCGAAATCTCTGTTTTCGATAGAATAACGATAAATAAAAACAGTAAAATCATTTATGATGGAATCGATATTCTATTATAAGGACTTGTTTTATAACGAACCAAACGCTAGTCATTGTTACATTATGTTTAATAGAAGTGTTCCGACATTTTATTTCAGACTTAATACATTTTTTTTTTTTAGTACTTGTATGTTACTACACTACCCATTCTTATCCTAATTGGTTAGGTTAAAACTAATTCTATGAAATCTTATTTTGGCATGTAGACAGTAAATAAAGTGTTACAACAGTGTAAATTTTTAGAAACGCCGCTAGCGTTACACAGTTTACAGCAGTAAAACTATTATGAGTTCGCTTTAGCAACATGTTAAGTAGCACAGGCAAGAGGAGACTCAATGCTCACTCGTAGCACAGTCTTCTTCCGCCACAAGCGAGCGCTGCGCTACGAACTGCATATTACGGTTATTCGATAGTTTTAATTTTTTACTTCTTTCTGCAGTAAAATTTGTCTGCATTACCTATTTATGAAGTTATCCTTCTAACTAATAAACTGGGATATTTAAGAGGAGTTGTGAGAGTGAATTTGTACCAAGCACATGCCACCAAATACCGACAAATAAGACTAAATGCATAATGCATAATTAAACGAAGTATAAAAATAACACTAGTGAGACGAGTTGGCCAAAACGATAATGTCATTATAGGTATTTTATGTAATTTAAGTTATTAACTTAAATCAATGGAATCAGTAAAATAGTACAAAAAGTATATTATTTATACAAGTTAATGTATGAAATTCCTTCAAGAAATGGCAATACATTGTTCTGCCAAGAAGTGGCATAAAATTCATTTATATGATTTATTTGTATTATGAAATGACAAATTAAGGATTCTTGTGTGTGCCACTGATCTATAATATGTAAATAATATAAAGCTGAATAGTATGCTTGTTTGTTTGAACGCGCTAACGTCAGGAACTTACACGGGTGAAACCGCGGGGTGATGATAGTTTAAAATATATCACACACATTTGTTTTAGCATTATTTACTATCAGCGTATCTGTACTACGGGTCCTAAAATCACATTTACCACATTTTCTTTAATAAATGTTTACGCTTTATCATGTAAAACGAAAAACTTGAATATAGCTAGCAAGGATGTCACCATCCTTGCTAGCTTTATTCAAGTTTTGATATTAAAATATAAATGAAGTCCGGACGGACGTCCTAGATCGGCTGAGATGCTCTCCGAGGACCCTTCAGTGATATCTCCACGAGAATGTACCCAGTTGTTCGAGTGCCACCACTACACTCATTCTAAAATACTTCGGCTACACTCGAGATCAAGTACCTAAACTTGGAAATGTTTTACTTGTATTCTACAGCCTTCTTTAGTTTAGTAAAAAAAAAATACAAGTTTACATATTTGTATTCTGTAATGATATTAAAACTGCAGTTCTCCATGCACATAATAATAAACGAGTATATTAACTATTGTAAGTTTTTGTACTCAAAATTATTAAGTAATTTGCAAAAAAAATTTGTCCCCATTTGTAGTTAGTTATTAGTCTAATCCATTTGTAATTGAATTTCGTTCGTTCACAAGAAATGTCGAGTTGGAAGCTTTGGGGAAGACCTGCGGGCTACCGTTCTAAGGCAAAGGTGTGGCAACTTGGACTGTTGTTACAAATTAAAAAATCTAACAACACTTCCTGGTCTGACTTGGATCTCGACCTGAGCACGTCATGATATTTGACGTAAGAGAGTCACCACTAGACCGCGAGGTCAACGTAAGTGTTTCCATGAGGTATGAAAAAGCAAGCTACCAGAACTGGCTGCAGTGTATACTAACTCAATTCATAACAATCAATTAAACAACTGTAGCGGCTAATTGCACGTTGTACTTGTTGTGGTATGTGTAATGAACTCGCGTGTGGTGCGTTATTTTATTTTAATTTAATTTATTTTGTTTTATTGGGATTACAAATAGTAATTCACATTACTGTTGCATTTTTTGAAATTTACAATTACCAATTGTTTGTGTTTTGTTACAAAAAAAATGTGTGCTTGCTTGTTAATATTTAAAAAAGGAAGATGAAGATCATAGTGTCTTCTTCCAATCGGTAGTTCAATGTGTATTCAATAACCGTATCCGAAACATATTTCATCTGATCACATACTGCTAATTTAATCACCTAGTACTATTACGTTGAGTTGGTCATTATTTCGCAGTGCAATAGCCGGTCCAGGTTCATTGTTTTTCGTATAATGAAACTGCCTATGTCCAGCAGATATAAAAAAGGCGATGATCATAATGACGGTAAAATTACATTTTTTTACAACGGTTTCATCTCCGTACTTCTCTAATTCTCAATAAAACAAATTAACTTCGATACTAGTACATGGAAAGCACATCTCGAAATACTCCCAAGCGAAGTTAATTACGGGCTCCTTGAGCTATGAAATTCTCCAGTAAAATGTTATTAGCATGTCTCATATACAAGTAGCTACTAACTACGTCGTAGAGACCGTATACCAAGTTTCAATTGAGCTCTTGGCTCGACGATGGTCTAAGAACCTCAGAATATTCAAGAAATGTGAAATATGTATTTAAGACATCATGTAAATACTTGCAACCTTTAAATAATACGGCAAAAAATAATATATTTACAAAAATTATAAATTTTAATTTCTGCCTGGTTAAAATTACTCGTTACCGCATCTATACTTAACATCATAATAGGAGACATTTGATTGTTTGTTCTTCAATGAATAGACTTGCAAAGTGGACCGATTTGAAAAATTCTTTTACCATTAGATTCCCACATTCTCTCTGATGAACATCTATACTAAAATATAAAGCATATATATATATATATATATATATATATATATATATATACACGTAGTAAAAGCGTGACTGTAAACAAACTAACTACAAAACTAATTCATTTTCATGTAATTTTTCCGCAAAGATCTCGCAGCCCCCGACGGACTTTCTTGGGTTTTAATTAATTATTATATTATTTACCAATTACTCTTTAAATCCACGTCTTGGCTTTATTCAATAATTTTAATGTTGTTTTGTTTTTTTTACCTGGGGCATGCGTTTGGGCATGCCCTCAGGTTGGGGAGAACCTGGGCGTATGTGGGACTCGAGGTCCGATGAGTAGCTGCCTCTATCTACTGAACCTCAGTGGTATTCCTGCTCGTACGCCAATGGAGGAGCCACGAGAAAGCGGTGGCATATGACCGCGAATCCACCTGCAGGTGCCATTATAATTAACGATTTTTGCAAAACAACGGCTGCGTTCCAGCTTTCCTCGCTGCCTCATGGCACGAATTAATGCTAGCAGCGAGATATCTCCTCCTATGACGGCAAAGCGACTCGCCATTTTTTGTGTCCAAGCAGGGCAATTGGCCAAAGCACATCCTGAGCTTCTCATACCGTCGGCCGTAGCTTCTCCGCAAACGTGGCAAGAAGGTGTTGATTTTAGCTGTACTACCTCACACAGATAACGGCCGTAGCTGCCGTGCCCCGTCGAATTCTGTGTAAGGTAGAATGAAACTGAACACTCTATCCAATCCCTGAAAACGGGATGGGTGGCTGTTAACAGCTCCACGCTGACACGTGGTGCCTCCAGTCTCTCAGTCCACTGTCGCATGAACTTCTCCCCGCCAACCCTCTTCCAGCTCCGCACCTCTTCAAGTATCGGATTTATACCCTCTCCAACCCGAATCGCTACGTACTGCCAATGCATTTCGGCCAGCACCCCTGCCTCTAGATTCTATGCGGCACAACCCACCAGGAAGTTCCCCGCTTCTCCTGAGATCGTCGTATAGCCATAGCCGCGAACCGCCCGAGTGTCCATGATTTGCTAGAGAATTCGCAGCACGGTCCAGTTGTGAGAAGACGTTCCTTCCATCCACACCGGTGCTCCGTATATGACTATCAACCGAATCACGCCAAGGAATAACCGACAACACCCGAGTCCTGGTCCACTTAGGAAGAAGCCAGGTCAGAACTTGCAGCGGACTTGGATACTCCTTGCGTCAGGCGAACAAAATGACTTTTAAAAGTCCACCGGCTGTCGAAAAGAAGGCAGAGGTATTGGGGTCCGAATGACGACCCTCATCACTCCGACGGCTATTGTCAGCCCTTTTAGTATATGGGAAGTGTACTAGAAGTTACTTTCATTATAATTAAACACCCACAATAAATTGAATATCGTCCTTCATTTATCATTTATTTACATTTATTCAAATTGCAATATATATTGAGGATATATGTTATGAAACATTCTTAATTGGGCCAATTCATAATTACTAAATGAACGAACGTGAAACGTGAGTACGAAAGGAACGATATGAACGAATACACGTATCAATTAATACGTAACTTATTGAACGACACCTGCACTAATTGATAAATTAATTGTTTTATATATACCAGCCTACATATATTTCTTAATAAATTGACTTAGGTATCAGGCATGGGAATTTGTAACTTAGTATGTTTCTAGAAATCAAATGTATCTCTATAAAATAGAATAGAATAATTATTAAACAAAATGAAGACAGTACAAAAATTGATAAAAAAAAATTAAAAATAAATACGTTCGACCATTTAGACATACAAACAAATATAAAAACAATTAGCATAACTTAAAATAAATTATATAAGTAACTAAAAACAAATTATATAAACTAGTAACAATTAATATAAAATGTAAAAAATAACTTTGAATATCTTAAAGAGATGACATAATTTTAAATCGAGGGCTGCTAATTGCAGTAAATAGACAAACAAAACTGAAAACAGAATCGTAGCGCTACCTCAAACTCTGAAACATTTCCCGGGGATCGCTCTAGCAAGGGGTGAAAACTGCACGAAAATCTCATTTAGTCGTTTTTGAGAAAATCAATCACATGTAGACAGTCACCTTTTGGGGACTATGTGTAGATAGGCTACAGAATATTGCATGTGTGTTATGTATTCTGAGTTTACAATTTTTTTCCGCACCTAAACTTAAGCTGTCCCAAGAGAAGCCTAACACGAAAAGCTTCATCGGATTGGTATGAATGCTGTTCATAACTACATTGTACAAGTGACCGGGAACCACTTATCATCCAGAGTTGTCAAACATTAATGTATCATCATCAGCGAGCTTATTCGTGTGATATCGGACTATAGTTCTCTGCCTTATGAGTTCGTTACGAATTCTGTCGGACAGAGAAACACCCAACATAGCATATTCAATAGTCCGTTGAGTTACCGCAAACTTGCGGATCGGACGGAGACACTCGCGGAAAAATATGTTTGTTTACTCTGTCATTTTAGTTCTAAACATTGCGGACCTGTCACTTTACGGCGGTATCGCGAGAGACGAGAAGAACCTCTCCTTCTCGTGCCGGCTAAATCTGGTTTACATTACACCCAATATATACTATTTAATATAGTATATAGCTTCACTATAATTTGTAATATCTATTAAATTGAGAACCTTTGGAGCCACTTGGTGGAAATTTATACGCTACACTGCCTATTCAAAAAGGCCTACTCGCTACAAATAAACACAAGTGATTGATGTCGGGGACAAAAATGTATATTTTGTGCATGAAATAAAAGCCCTGTTGTTCCTTTTAAACATGTACACATATATTGACTGCCTCGTGTTCTAGTGGTAAGCATATCCTACCTTAGTCGAGTGGATTCGAGCCCCGTGTCTGGTCAAAGTGTTATTGGGATTTTTTTATCTCTAAGAAAAATCCAAAGTCGGGAACTTGTTGATGTTACACCCTCATCCATCGGCGAGCGCGCTAAGACGTCGGTCCCTCGCCTGATTCCTGAATGAGGGATTTGGGAGTGCACATGTGCCTGCACTCGCACACACTTGTGCACAATAATACGCCTTGCGCTATTGCCTAGTCTCTAAAGAGATGGACGCGGTGGCCGAGATTCGGCTAAGATGACATCATTATATACCTATATGAAATATTTAGTTTCATAAAATTAAGTGTTAGCCAATTAAATATCAGTTATAATCAAAACACATATCTATACAAATGCTGTGATACAGCTTATTATCATCTGTGTGTAACTGCCCCGTGAAACAAAAATCGGCGGCGCCTTGTCAAAGTAGGACCGCGCCGACTACACGTAATTGCAGGAGTATAGAACATTTGAATATGCGAATCAAATTTTGTAGTATGTACTTAAATATTTATTAATTATTTTATAAGTTGAACAGTTTTTACTGTGTTTTTGTACTGTTTGATTCGTTTTACTGTTGGATATCAAGTCTAATTACACTCTTGGCAGACAGGGTTTTATTACAGACTGTAGTATAAGATGTGAAGGAGCAAACAAGAAGTCCAAATTCAGATCTAATGCTGCTGCATTGCTATGTCCCTACATCTTTTACTAACGTGTCCCTAGAATAAGCGGCCATGACACCTATCTCACCATCATGTAACAGAGCAGCTGATAATGATCACTCTACAGGATAAAACAGATGGATTCGTCACATAAATAAATATTTTGTTTACATTTTGGTGCGCGGCTGGCTGTTTTGTTAACCTAGCGGTTAGTCGCGTCTTACGCCAAAGGCCGCGGGTTCCAATCCAACGTAGGTCATAGGTCCTTACATATGAAATTGGCGTTTTTGGTACTGGCCACTTTAATCACAAATTTCTTCTCTATGGAAAGGAATTCCAAATTCAAGTTTGTACAGCTATTTACTCATGTTTCTTTTCTTCTGTTTTTTTCTGCTTGGGTTACTCATTTTACAAAATGGAAAACTTAAAATATCGCATTATTTACGACTACGATTTCCACAGTGGCACTAGTGCTGCGGAAACGACTCGATGGGTGAATGATGAGTATGGCGGTCGTGTTGTAAAAGAAAGTACAGTTCGTTTTTGGAATTTTGACCTGCAGAACAAGCCCCGTGGATGGCTTGAGACCCAAGTTGATAATGAATTTGAAGGCTATTGTGGAAGCGGACCCATTTCAAACCACGTCCGAGTTAGCTGGAGGCTGCGATGTAAGTGATAGGACTGTTTTAATTAACTTGAAGCAAATTCGGAAGATTAAAAAGCTTGAAAGGTGGCTTCTTCACGAATTGACTGAAGTAAACCGGCAAACACGCGTCGACTGCTTTGTTACAATTAATAAACCGGCACAATAATAAAGGAATTTTAAACCGCACCGTACCGAACCGTACCTGTGGTGGAAATGGATTGTTTACAATAATTTGAAGCGCTCAGCGCAATAGATAGATTCTGGCCAGCCAGCCGAATTCTGAACCAAGCGGAAATTAACCCCAAAAATGTTACCATTTGGTTGACCAGTGCCGGTATTGTTCATTACAGTTTTCCCAAATCTGCCCAAACTATTACGGCTGATGTCTATTGTCAGCAATTGCAAACCATGATGGAAATGCTAACGGCCAAACAACCTAGGCTAGTTAATCCCTCCACGCCACTGCTGCTTCACAAAAACGCTACACCACACATTGCGCAACAGACGGCTACCAAATTAGAAGAGCTTCAATTGGAAAGTCTAGGACATCCTCCGTACTCCCAGGACCCTGCTCCAACAGATTACCATTTTTTTTTTTCGAAATTTGGTCACCTCCGTGGTGTAACGGTGCGGGTGTCGCCCGTTAAAATCGTCAGCCGCGCGGGGTCCTGGGTTCCATCCTCAGTTCAGGCAACTATTATTAAATGTTTTTCAGATTATTCTGTGCACGTATTATTTATATGGTTAAGGAATATATAATAACTATTAATAACTTTATACTTAGGTAGATTTGTGAAAGTATCATCAACATGCCTCTTGTAGAACCTTGGTGTTTTGGTGAAGTTCGAAGGGCAGCCTCCTCAAAGTCTATAACACCGGATGGTAGTCACCGCAAGTAGTCTATTGAATAGGTTTTCTTCCACGTTATCAGATAGTAATATTTCAGTTTGCTGAAGGACATACATTTTGTTTTCGCTCACATATTTTCTATCAAAAAACGTTATTATTACATTGTCCGGGATTAGAATGTGCCCGAAGTGGCTTATAGGCTTGCCACCTATGACATAATGGGCCTCAGTACCTTGGCTAATCATGGGTGTTCTAGTATAACTACTGGACTTACGAGTTGTGGATGTACTAGCACACCTCTGCCTACCTCTTCGGGTAAACAGACGAGAAGGTACATTTTTTTTTCGAAATTTGGATAACTTCTTGCAAGGGAAAAAAATCAACTCCAAATCACCTTCAAAGATTTTATTGATTCCCATCCGATTGGTTCTTTTAGCAAAGGGATCAATGAACTACCTATGAGATGGCAAAAGTGCATAGAAAACAATGGTTCATACTTTGTTTAATTAAATATATTATCATTATCTCTCATCAATTATGTGTAGTCGGGGAGTTTTTAAATTAATTTATAGTTTTTCAATTACTTTTCAACAGTTGTAGAATTTTTTATTTCCAATTTTCTAAAGATAACATTAAAAAGTATTCGACATTTTGTTCCTCCCATACAAAACGCCAATTTCACATGTAAGGAATTATATAAATTTTTATAATAAATCTTAATCTTAAATATGTAAGATTTCTTATATATATAAAAATATTAAATACATTTCCGTTGTCTAGTACCTGTAACACAAGTTCTTACGGTACTTACCACAGGACTAGGCTAACGTGGTGTGATAAGTCCACAGATATTATTATATTATTATTAATATTTAAAATCCACGACGGTAGAAATGCAATTGAAATCGGATATAATCTCTTGTATTCGATGTATTTTCTCGCGTGTCTTATTAAGTTCATAAGGAGTTTGTTATCACCTCTTCTACACCTTAGGGTATCAAATATAACGTAGGAAAGTGCAATGGAAATGAATACTCTGTTCATATCTGTGACTCTGTAAGAGAGATCATCTTATATGAAAGCTTCTTACGTTAATTATCTTATTTTTTATAGTTCATATATATATAGTCCGGCCTGTGTCCAGCAGTAGACGTCGTCCGGCTGATGATGTTGATTGTATGTTTCAAATGTTTGTAGTACAATTATTGTTCTTGTCCATTTGTTTGCTATAATGCGTGTATAATTTATGAAGTTGTATAAAGGGACTCTAAAAATTATTATATCCAACCTATTTTTGAAAGCCGCATCCAAATCGGACTTGTACTTTCTATACTTGTTCTGGTCAATGTTACCGTAACTTCTACCTACGAACACCCACCAAATTCATGACTGAAAACCATATTTAAATAAAAGAAAAATTAGGTTTTGAAGATAAATTAACAAGCATATGCAACATGTAAGTAGCATTGTGTTGGATATCTGTCACACTGTGACAACTGTGGCAGCTGATGTTAGCCACATACAATACCTAGGACGGCCCCACGGCCATGAGATGAGGACGCCTTGGGTGTGTACCTCAGAGAATCCTCATTGCCATCTTACACGTAACACTCCTCACCTAGAGTCCAGCTCCTAGGACACTGCCCTCCGTGTGTCCTCCTGACGTAAAGCATCCACACATATGAGTATGAAGCACGTTGGTTTACTTAAAATTTTACAAACCAATGTCAAGAAATTAGTAAGAGCTAGTGTCATATTGCATTGCAGCGGATGCGTATAGCGGTTCGGTATATCTTGTTTTCCCGCCTTCACCACAAAAAGCTAAATACGGCATCCTGGTGTGTTGTTACCATAATACCTATTTGGGAAGATGCATCAATTTCAAAGCGAACATAAAATTATTGTGTAGACTTTTCCACAATCGAGAAATGGCGACATGATATATTCATGTTATAAGAAAAATTGAAATGACATTGTACACGGCGCGCGGACCGAGTTCAATTTATTGGTCTGCGAGGATCTTGTACTCCCCATATCATTTGCCCGAATTATATTCCTAATTTAGAAAATTTCACTTCAATTTATTGCTATTTTTATTTAAATAATTTACTGCCAGACGACTGGCTCGCTCAGTTGGCACCGTGGGGGTTAGTCCGCGTGTTACACCGGAGGTCGCAAATTCGAACCCGCCTGGGTTATGGATGTTTATCTATGTATTATATGTCTATAATAAAAATCTTAAAGATATAAATTTATAAGAATATTAAATATATTTGAGAAACGAATCATAATATAAATATAAATACCGTAGACCATTAACACGTATATAGTTTTGTCCTCTGCTACTCGCACAAATAATGCACTCACGCAAAATTTTGTGTTTACCACACAAAATTTTTAAGAATATTAAATATATTTGAGAAACGAATCATAATATAAATATAAATACCGTAGACCATTAACACGTATATAGTTTTGTCCTCTGCTACTCGCACAAATAATGCACTCACGCAAAATTTTGTGTGGTAAACCCACACAAATTTTTTAGCTAAAAGTTTAAGCTAAGAACATGCCAAATTGTTTACCATTGATTTATTTACTTATACTTTATGTACATACATAATTATCTTAAAACTAGATAAACACTAAGATATGTACAAGGGTGAGCTTATCTTTTTTAGAGACAACCACCAGCCACCACCAAACAAAATTAAGAAAGAAAGTTTATGCGGAAAGTAACGTACATAAGAGATTTTAACAAACGATTTACATAAGTACCAAGATACATTATGCATATACAAATATTCAAGAGAGAAGTTAACATGATTATATACCTTCATTCAATCGGTCCGTGTTGAATAATAATAATAATAATATCTGTGGACTTAACGCACCACGTTTACCTAGCCCTGTGCTAAGTATCGTAGGGACTTATGTTGCAGGGCCTGCAACAACAAGCAACGGACCTATTAATATTTTTTTTATAAATTTAATATTTTTTATAAATTTAATAATTGACTATATTTAAGATTTTATTATAGAAATACACATAAACCATTGATAAGCATCCATGACCTGGGCGGGATTGGAACCGCATACTCTGGCATCGCACGATCAGCCGAGCTATGTTACCACTGCGCTAGCCTATCATCACATACTTATTGTGTGTTTGTCTGTCTTGTGGTCTAGTGGAAACATTGATTTATAAAAATAACGTATCCTTTGTAGAAATGATTTATTATGCACTTTAATTATGCACTTCTTTCAAATTGAGTCTGCTTTATAAAACGACTGAAGTCATGCGCGTGCGTTTGATTTATGCACAATCAACGACCGTTCAGAATGACAGTTCATTATGAGATCGTGCATGTTATTTTTATAAATCAATTGTGTTTCCATAGAGATACTCAATAAACACTACGTGACTACCAGCAATCAATTGTTTGAAGTGCCACATATATGCCCACCAAGTAAAACAACAGAGTGAAAAATAAACATAACATACATTTAGCGAATTCACCGAGTTAGTAATTTAACATTGAGCCACATTACAAAGAAAACAAAACACCGAGTTACACTGACCGCTCCTCACTCACGTGTTATCCAAACCTTCAGCCTTCAGCGACACTTAAATTTAACGTGATGTAAATCGATTTTCAGACTTATACACAACTGTTACCCGTGGACTAAGTGCCACATATATGTCCACCAAGTAAAACAACAGAGTGAAAAATAAACATAACATACATTTAGCGAATTCACCGAGTTAGTAATTTAACATTGAGCCACATTACAAAGAAAACAAAACACCGAGTTACACTGACCGCTCCTCACTCACGTGTTATCCAAACCTTCAACCTTCAGCGACACTTCATTTAACGTGATGTAAATCGATTTTCAGACTTATACACAACTGTTACCCGTGGACTAAGGCAAAACCGCGTGCAAATTGCACGTGGTTTTGCCTTAGTCCATTCCTATAGCTTATGTGTTGTTCTGACGTATGCGCTATTTTACTGTAAAGTTTCATAAACATCCATTCAGTAGTTTTTACGCGAACGAGTGGCAAACATTCATCCATATTTACAAATTTTCTCGTTTATAATATGAGTAAGACTAGCTGCGCTCGGAAGATGTACTCTAAGTAAGCCAAAGTTAATTGAATTTATTGTCACTTGCTGGAAATTCATGCTAACACCTGAACATATGTCATTTGTTATTAATGTGGAAAACATTCAATTTAATTCAATTTATATTTACGACCTGTTTCGGTTTACCAACATCAGGTAAAAGTCTTTACTACTTTCGACTTATCATCATCAGGTAAATGTGACCTGTGAGTGAAACCTGATGATAATAAGTTGAAACCGGTCGTAAATATAAATTGAAAATAAATTAACCGTGGAAAATTAAATAAAGTTTATTTATTTACTCAAGTGCAAAGCTAAGTAATAATGCGGGTGTTTAGGCACTTTGGCAGTCATTAAAAGGCTCCGCCTGCTTATTTGCCCCCCCCCCCCCTATAATAGCAAAACGATTATTATAAAAGTTGTGTTATGTATTTAGTCAGTTTAGTAGTGTGCACGTGTCCTTAGAAACCAGATCTGTCTACACCTCCCCTCACGGAAAAGTAGACTACAGAGTGTGATTGATCAACCCAGTCAAGCGCAGCTATGTAATAACAAATTAAGTTTGAGCACGTCACACGTCGCGTCAGTGTTGTGAGTGGCCCGGCCCGAATAAATAAACATTTCATACGTTTAGCGAACGCACGCAGCTGGTCTTTTTTTTTTCGGACCTAAACTTAAGAAGCGAAGAGCCCAATACAGCGTCATCGGATTGGTATGAGTGCACGTCGGACGACGAGACTAGGTTTGGGGTCGAAAGGGGAACCGGCCCTCCTCTCTGTCTGTAACAGCTAATTTAACTATTATTATCATAACTAGAAGGAATCGGGAGGTACCTCGATCTCTCGACTCTGATATCGGCGGCAGCAAAATGGCCTCGGCGCCGACACGAGTGTTTGGCTCCTGGAGAGGATAATGACCGTGGGTCCAATTTTTGAAGAGTATATAGACGGAACAATGTAGCGACTGATGCCTTATTGCTAATATGGTACTGGTACAATCTCAGTGTTTGATAACAGCATCGAGCATACTGACCAAAATAACTTTAATGCGTTGTTTTACATGATATTTCACAACTTTTTTCCTGTTAATGTATGACGTTGCGAGACTTGGATCTTTTATATTTTATTAGAAAATCAAATAATCTTAATACTGTGAGTTTCCCTTGTCGTTCAAGGGGTTGGTGAGTTTAGAAATTAGTTTATTAATTTAATGTTAAATAGAACGTAAAGAGAACAAATTAGTTACATAGCAAGAGATAGTACCATGCTGCATGCAGCTGAATTGGGTCAGCATGACCCTATAACTTAAGAAACGGATATAACTTGGCCACATGATATAGTGACATATTCGGTGTAGCATTCCATGCGGTCCGTGAGTAGCCGGTGGCCCTTTGGAGGAGAGTAGGAAGAATCGGCGTTGTAAATTTACGGTAGTCGTACAAAGACCACACGTTTCCCACCCATACTATAATAATAGAAGTCATAGTACTTACAGTAACCGCCCCACACTGACGCGGAAGTGTAATCGAAATTACGTATGGGCCTTTAGTAACACTTCATTAAACTTGATGAAAAATTACGTATGGGCCTTCCTTCAGTAACACTTTATTAAACTTGATGAAAAATTACGTATGGGCCTTCAGTAACACTTCATTAAACTTGATGAAAAATTACGTATGGGCCTTCAGTAACACTTCATTAAAATTGATGAAAAATTACGTATGGGCCTTCAGTAACACTTCATTAAACTTGATGAAAAATTACGTATGAGCCTTCAGTAACACTTCATTAAACTTGATGAAAAATTACGTATGGGCCTTCAGTAACACTTCATTAAACTTGATGAAAAATTACGTATGGGTCTTCAGTAACACTTCATTAAACTTGATGAAAATTTATAAATTACACACGTAGGACCCGGATTCAAAATCACATAGTTATATTTGAAATATTTTTAGAGAGGGTTACAATGCTGCATTGCAGTAGAATTGAACTGACACGTCCGGGGAGGTACAACTCGCTCACTTGACGCGCCATAAAGTGTTTAAGTGCAGCTATGTCGTATTTCATTTCATTCAGGCGAACGGGAAAGCAACGTATGTGCATGACAATATTGTGGATGTCTATGGACGTCGGTAATTATCAAAAGGCTCCGATTGCTCATTTGAGTTTTTTCTATAGTAAAGGAAGACTTTTTCTGTGAAGAACTTTTTTTCTCATTTATATTAGTTGTAGGTTAAACGTTAAGTTGGACTAATTAAGTTTAGTGGAAATAATTTTAAGAAAACACTAGCCATAAAAAAGTTCATGGTCGGAAACAATATAAAAATTATAACTTAATACAATTCATGTTTTTATCTATCGTAAATTCCTTAAAGAAAACATGTACTAGTTTGACAACCGGCTGGGTCAGTTGGTAACGTGGCGGTTAGTCAGCGTGTTACGCCAGAGGTCGCGGGTTCGATTTCCATCTTGGTCATGAACTTTCGTGTATGTATTATATGTATTTCTATAATAAAAATGTTAAATATATGTAAACGAAGTGTAGACAGACACACTGTGGTAAAGCATTAGCTTTAAATGTTGTTTTATAATACTGTAAGAGGAATAGTAAAATTACAGCCAAACTTGCGTTGCTCTAAAAAGAGAAGTTTTATTTATACAATACATTTTAAAAAACATTCTTTAAACAATAATAATATTGACTACTAACTGACCTGAAAAGAGAAACAAGTAGATTGACAAAGGGCTATGATGATGATACACTAAACATTTTATTATTCTGTCAACCATGTGCTGTTGACAGAATAATTTCGTTTCGCTTTTAACAGAAACTTCAACTCGCCTTTTAACCCTTTGCTGCTTCGCATTTTATTTTGACTAACACCGTCGTCATCTTAAATAACCTAGTATTTTTTATAGTATAGTCAAACTAGATATCGGAGGAAATTTTGACGACTACCAACGCCCATATACATCCGCAATATTGTCTTGCATATACGTTGCCTTCGTTTCCTCCTCCCCTCCTCCAATGGGCTACTGGTTACTTACAAGCTGCACGAAGCATGTCGTTTCACCAAGTGTCAATTGTATAGACGTAAAATCAGAACTGTAATTATCATAAATTTTTAACATCGAACAAGTCTTCAAGAAGTCCTTAATTACAGAGCGAGGGTCTTTACGATATTTAATTGTTTGTAAAGTGGTGAAAATTGCACAAAGAACGTTTCTTTGTGAAGTAAAAAGTGATTTTGATATGCTCTTTGTTTATAAAACTTTGCCTGTTTTTGATAATTTTCATTTTCAATTTTGAAGGAAGTTTTATAATTATGACATAGCTTTTTTTATATATCACTAATAGCACCCCGCGATTTCACTCGCGTCACATGGTTAAATTATAAACTTGCCCCCCCCCCTTTTCCACCTCCTTGGGGATGAATTTCTAAAAATCCTCTCTTAGTGCTCACTCACGTCAGAATGAAAGCTACAAAGAAGTGAAAGCTCCGTCATCGCGTCTAACGTGTTATACCTTAACGGACTTCATCGCGGTTTATCTAAGTGCTAGCAATCCGCCCCGGCTTCGTACGGATGTTTCACGAAATGTGGCAAAAATTCACTGATTTGCACAAATATAAAAATTATAAATTCTTGATGATTCGATAATAGTACCAACTAATTCAATTAATGAAAGAAAAACGTCATTCGAGACAGCTAGGTGTCAATATTACTGCAGTCAAATAAAAATTTACTCTGATACTTTTTTCACAAATTTGGTTACATTATGAAGCTTCGATAAGCTTCATAATAAACAAATAGTTCCAGAAAATGTTACATAGCCTATGTATATAAAAAATGTAGTATTCTAACTTTTCAAATCGGTCCAGTAGTTACGAAGCCTGCATTTCAACTGCAATGCAACAGTGACACAACCTCACACAAAAACATTGTGTTCCGTATTTGTGATAACTTCAGTGTATCTGGAAAAACGTTTTGATTCAGTTTGCCCACAAACATTCCGCTGGTAATAAAAGTCGTGGATATTTCTATCTCACAAAACCCCACTAGGGGCACAGGTTTTTTGTTATAGTATAGGGGGACAAACGAAGCCTTTCCAATGATGAAGTCCGAGACGTTCACTTCCAACCAAGACTGCGCGGATCGAGCTTCATTACCCAGCGCCGAGTCTTGCTGGAAGGACCACGCTTGGTTATTGAACATGGTGTAATTAAGGGGCTTAACTACCTTCTCAATATTAGTATCTTGTGTTGATGTTTTGATAGCTTTTGCACAAAAATATGGCTCAGTCACTTCTTCATAGCTGACACCCCAACAAGCCATCACCGAAGTCGGATAATGCCCACGTTGTACTTTTTCGACGAATTGGGAAGAAAGAAGGGAAAGAAAGAAGAATGCGTTCATTTTATTTGTTAAGATGTTGCTCAGTTGTAAAATATTCTCATCCGTACACTCTTTTTTCCGTGACCTCCCTTTGCGTACTGCTTCAGTAGTTGTTTCGATTTTATCACCCTATTCACAATTAATTTATCAGTTAAGAAATGACCAGTGCGTCTCTTATAGGCTGCAAGTCCTAATTTATCACTTACAATACGCGACATGGATCTAGGCATTATCTTCATTTCCCGAGATAAAGTCTTTGGCTTTCGGACGGGATTTCTTCAAATTTTTTCCCTTACTCATTTGATCACCTTTTACGTACGAACACTACGTGGACGGCCAAATCTTCCTTTGTCACAAACGGAGGAAGTCTCATTGTACCTATAAATTAGTAAGGTGCACAAACATTTCACGAATACCAAGTGTTTGAAGAACTATATTTAAAAATTACATTTGGCTCCATACCTAATTTGTACGATGCAATCACAGCGATTCTGTCCCCTTCATCTCAAAGAGTAGAGTGGCCATTTTAATATCGCAAATTTTTGTACAGTATATTGGAGTCAAAATGAGAAAACAAAATGAACAATCGTATAAGAATGACAGATACCAATTAAATAAAATGCCCTTAATAGTTACTATAAATAAAATATAGTACTCATAGAAAATATTCCTTTATTTTTTAAAAGAAAACAAGTAAACTGCGTTCAATGGTTTTGAAAATTCGTTTGCTACACCCGTGAATCGAACAGACTAAAATCTGTCTTAATCATATCTTGTACTTTTATTGGATCGATAGTTGGGGTCAATTATAAGGATGAAATCGCTCTAACTAACTTGATAAATTAAGTGAAAGGAAGACTTATTCCGGTTTTCATTCATCCTGACTTACAAATTCAATGGGGTCACAATGAAGTATTTTTAGTCCATATGTACTTATGTTAGTAATTGATGATTTGATATATGCCATCCCCAATTCGTGATTGAACCCTTTTCTAGACTGAA
Source organism: Eumaeus atala (assembly GCA_017140195.1). Lineage (NCBI taxonomy): Eukaryota > Metazoa > Arthropoda > Insecta > Lepidoptera > Lycaenidae > Eumaeus > Eumaeus atala. The sequence continues at coordinate 32,823 of JAFELO010000531.1, read as the reverse complement.
CTGAGGAACAACCTGGAAAGGGAACTCTTGGAGATCGTAGCTGTAATTCGGGCTCTAAAAACAAAAAATATTCCTGGAGCTGACTAAATCCCAGCGGCGATAAATAAAGCTTTAAGTGATAAAGGAGTTGACCTATTGCTTTCGCTAAGCCAGCAGGTATGGCACAATGGTGGCTGGCCGACAGATTGGACTCAGTCCGTTATACTAACTCTGTACAAGAAAGGGTTGACTCGAGAATCTGGTAGTACCCTGGCTCGAGTAACCCATGGAAGTAAAATTTTCTTGCACATGTAAAACACTCGTATACGTCTCTATCTACATTGGCAAATACCACAAGAGCAAGCCGGTTTCGTCAACGCAAAGGGCATCCTTGAGTAAATTCTCAACGTCCGATATCTAATTGAAAAATCGTATGAATTGTGCCATCATCAAGTCATCGTGTGCTATATTGATTACAGCAGGGATTTCGAGTGTATAAATTTGAGCTGCCTGTGGACTGTACTATCAGAGCTCGGTGTTCCTGAACATGCTTCTACAATCTTCATATTACAGTAACGTTGGGTGTTTCTCCGTCCGACAGAATTCGTAACGAAGTCATAAGGCAGAGAACTGAAGTATCCGATATCAAGCGACGAATAGGCTCCCTGAAGTGGCAATGGGCTCTTCACACACTCAAAAGAACAGATGGCAGATGGGCCAGTAAGTTGGAGTGGACGCCGCGTTTAGGAAAACGAAGTGTTGTTCGATCGTTCACCAAGTGGGAAGACGATCTCCGTGCAGTAGCCGGCCCGGGACGGATGCGAGTAGCAGGAGATCGGTCGTCTTGGCGTTCATTGAGAGAGGCCTATGTCCAGCGACGGACCGAATGGGCTGATAAGGATGATTCTATCTTTTGTATTATAACGGCAACAAAAATCTATGTAAAGTACACGACAGTGTAGCAATAATGGTTCATGGGATACAACCGGGTGACAGAGACAAATGACGGACAGACGGACACAGGTATCTTAATAATAAGGACCCGTGTTTGCCTTTTAGTAAGGAACGCAAAAAACGAAGATCGGGTTGCGCCCATCACACTTTCTCACTAAGCTGCTATTCCTGTCTCTCGGGTATCGTCGGCGGCCATCACGTGCGACCTCGCCTTATATATATGATCGCAGGGAGCCCGAGATAAAAACGAAAACTTTCTTGGAAACCGCAACAAATTTAATCGAAAGGACCTAGGCACTTTGAAAGGTTTTTAAATCTTTATTTAAAGTCTAAAGGAAAAAATAATTATAAACTTAACTCTAAATCCTTTATATATAGCGAATAGATAACAAAACTTAAGAGTCTGTCTCTATATTCTAATTTAAAATTAGAACTAACAATATTATGTATAAAAAAGAAAAGTCCAGTTCTATAAGAAGATTACATAAGTCTTCATCTCGGTTGGATGTACTACAGGTAGTGTTGGTCATTTTACCCATTAGGAAAAGAAAATTATTTAGTGGAATATGATTGGAACAAATGCGAAAACAGAGAGTTATTTCTCTTTTTCTGATTTTCGTATCCAAACCTTGGGTTGTTTATTAACTAAGGAACTATACCAAATACCAGAGTTCTTTGAAATCTGTTGGAAATATTTATCCCATTCCTCATAAAAACTTTTTGATCGATCCTATAAAATCCTAAAAGTAAGAGTTTATACTGATCAAGATAGGACACCGGTATGTGCTGTAGCTGTCAAAGCATCAACCAAGTGATTGCCAACAATACCAACATGTGATGGTACCCATTGCGGACAAATGTTAATTATAATGAATTAATTTGTAAATACATTTAATAATGAGGAACGCATCAGTCCTAGCTCATTTACCTTTAGCACATGAAGCCAGGTGAAGCCAGCCACTTTTAGTGTCAGCTACAATATGGATGTGCTGATAAGTAGTGCTTCTTATATGAGCCAGTGCTTCAAGAATGTTATGTTATGTTCAACAGAAGTTTATTCAACCATGGTTATAGGCTTGTTGTTGTCGGTTTCATGAAAATTTGGGCCTTGATTAAAGGGAGGAAAATCAACTTTTGAAGAATATTGACATGAAAAACAATTCGTGTTAGGTATTTACGTTTTATGCGGAAAAAATGAAACGAAAATATGAAAGAATATATTTTATCAAGCTAAACATGTACATTCTTTGAAATATCGCAATACCATCGTTAGTTCCTTGATTAACATGCTGAAAAAAATATGCGAGCGAGGACAAACAAATTCTCAGAAGGTGGTTTGGAGACACTAGAATTTAATTTTTGTTGTAATCTGTTAGTACAATCTCCGGGGAGT
>JAFELO010000531.1:19102-30479 GCA_017140195.1 Eumaeus atala | reverse complement strand
GTGTTGAAAACCTTAAACCTGTAGCTCCTTCAATTTGGCAATCATCTGTTTGAAGTAAGTAAGTAAACAGTGGGCTGGAATATTCATTTTCGGTTGATTAAAGGCTAGCTCTTCCATTATGACTGCCAATTGTTGATAGTACTCTGCTGCGGCAATTGTACGGCCAGATTTTTGGCCGTATTTAGTGTATGAGGTCAGCACTAGATCACCAAATGCTTATCAGTGTCTCTTTTGGAGTCGACTTTAGCTTGAGCCCCGGGTTCTATTCAGTTTTGTTCATTTCAAGTCGGAAGAAGTAAAATGTAGAGGATGTAATTGATCACGAATCGGTCATTATTAGTCAGTAGTTTTAACAAATTGGTCAGCCTTACTGACGCTACGATAAGCCACCTAAAAATGATTGTGTTCCTTTGGCGGATATAAGAAAATATTACATCCAGTATAGTGGATGTAAATGGTCACGAATTGGGCAAATTGTTCAGTATATTTAATTAATTCCTTGTATAATTGTGCCTTCGGTAAGCAAATCATCATAAAAGCACTGTTCTGTAGATTCAGATTTTTCTATCTGGACCGGGCGTTTCACTCATCCGGTCGTCTAATCCCTAACTTATTTAAGCCAACTTATGTCTCCCATTTATAGACTTTTGATCCACTTTGGCTTTATTACATTACAGATAAACAATTAATGGAGGATAATGTGTCTGACAAAAAGGAAGTACCCTGTATCCCCTTATATTCTGAGCAACGACTGGCCGTTTCACCATATGTCCCCCTATAATATGCTTTAAAAAAACTTTCTTTTTTTTCAGTCATTTATCTTGAGTCTGTCAACAGTTATACGAAATTAATTATTTATAAATAGCCCTATTAATATATTGCTATATATTCAATATTTAATTTTTTTTTCTAGGTCATTCTGTCAGCTGACTCTTGTTCAATTGCATGTTGGCAGGTCAAAGGTGACAATATGGTTAAACTAGTTTCTTAACAAATATTCAATGAAATTATTGAAATACCCTCTGTCATTATATACAGTATTTTTTCGCTTCAGTATTATATAGTTTCCTAAGCGAATCGACCGCGGCGACCATCCCTATAAAACCATCCGTGCAGGACACATTATGGAACATTATGGTGTACAAGTGTGTGCCCAATTAAAAATACACGATCAGAGTGAAATTAGGTTCAGGATAGATGGTTTAACGTGCTGTCCACATGGAGACAATTTAAATGAAGTATAATAAGGCAGGGGCATGTATCACCCATAAAAATAATATATATAGAATACATACCGTATGCTACCGTAGGCAGTCATAAGACGGCGACTGGCCATCTCGCTGAATAGAGAAGGAAGATATATTACTATCCTTGTCTATCTAATCTCGCGTGCGCATTGAGCAGAGAGAAATAAATGAAACAAGTGGGACAGAGAGCGTAGTATCTTTGCTGTCTCTTTCGAATTAGTCGGCCGTGTTTTAGGCTGGCATCCCTCTTCTGTAATTAGAAATTGGAAAATCCCATAACACTTTTTGGTCCGAGACGAGCTGATTCCCGGGAACACACAATTTGTTGCCGAACATAGTACCACTAGACTACAAGGTGCACAAATTTTATAAATACTCACCCAATGTTACAGACAGTTACAATGGTGCAATTAACGGAGGGCGGTCGGTGAATTGAAATTAGCAGCAACATTTGAACCGCACGTATGTTTATTTGTTATGTTTATCCACGTGTGCTCGTGTGCGCCTGTGGGGGGGACGGCAAGGGGTGAAGTTGTTTGCGGTCTGCAATGTGTAAACGCGCACCGTGCGCTAGCATATTACACAATACAAACTCATGTTACAGATAAAAACTTATAATAGATAAGAATTTCTTAAACTTATAAAAAATATATCGAATATATTTCCGTTGTCTACTGTAACACAAGTCCTTAAGTCACTTAGCACAGGGGTCAGAGCTAGGGTAACGTGGTGTCATAAGTCCACAGATAATACAACTATTTATTTATTGGTGTTCAATGAAACACACATATATCCCAACGGATGATGATGTTATATTAAATAATATTTCGCTTCATCCTGATATAATGTTATAGTCATTACGCACAGCCTTTCGCGTTTGTTATTCATGAAACTCATCACAAGAAACGTTCGCATACGTTTTTATATAGTCATTAACTTTCGTATTTCCAGTTACATCCTACAGGCTTTTTCATTTTATGATGACTGTCTCCGCTCTTTTATGGAGGTTTTTCTTAAAGCCAGTTTTACTGTTAAAATACTAAGTATACAGGGATGTCTAGTTTAAGTCGTAACTAAACATAGGGCGACATTATCGCTTGGCGACAAAACCCTATAATAAAGAGAAGTAAAGTTATCTCCTGTGTATGCTCATGACATTTGTAGTTGAACTCTCAACTATTTTTATGAAACTTTTTGTGTATATAACCTATTCGGTAGGTCTGAGAATAGGTCATAAATTTCAATGTAATATGTCCACGAGTATCGAAATATACTAAATGACAACCAGGAGATTTATCTCAAATATATGTCAGCCATTACAAACTTGTGTTCATAATTATAAAAAAACATTCCTCGAATACATTCTGACTGTATGTCTGTAGAACCAATAAAACGTCATAATATTTTTGACAGAGTCACAACATACAGATGTTTTAATATTGTGTGGTATCCACATAGTATATACACATTGCGTGGGTAACATTTTATTTAATTGAACTATTATTCATTAAATTCATATTAATAATACAAGTGTGAAAAATGTCATACTCCTCCATTCGCTTAGTTGTCCTAAAAGAGGATCCAAAGTTTTTGCCTCACTTATTATTGTAATGATTATAATTAAACAAATTATTTATTGTTATCTATACGAATTAATTGATAGATTGGATTAGAATTACCATAATACGTTCCAAAATCTGTTTTGGATCTGTTTTCTCTGGATAACAGATGTCACTCCGAACACTGCCATGTCTAAGTGGAACTGGGCTGGCCACGGGTGCCGCATGTCTGATGATTTCTGGGCCAAAATAACATATCTCAGGACCTTTCGAAAGGATTGGGCCCAATCTAGCTCTAAGCGGAAAGGTGTGGAAACGGAGTAGAGGAGCAGTGGGACACGGTAAGCCACTAATAGTAATAACAATAATAATAGAAATTAAGGCTAAATGGATTTTACATCTGAAATGTGACTAGATTAGCTACGACTTCGTATCTCGGAGCATCTTTGTTTTAGTAAGAGGTAGTGGATGTCATTCTTTACTGCAACCGTAGGCACCTATTTGGACTGGCACGACCGCTTACAGCCTGAAAGTGTCCGCTGTCGCGTCGCATTCCGTGAGGTTTTTGAGTGTTCGGTGACCCTTTGAGTGGGAAAGTAGGTAGGAAGGATAGAACACATAACAAATTTTTGGATACGGATCCATATTTGTTTATTTTTTATTTATTGAACACCAACACATACACAGTCACAATTCTAAGATTTTTATAGTGTAGCAAACGAGCAATCGGAGCGTTTTGATGACTACCGACCCACAGACGTCCGCATTATTGTCATGCAGATACGTTTCACAAACCTGGCTACACCTGGAGTTACCGAACAACAAGTTAAACAAGTTACTCTGCTAAAGGCGAGTGCGTCAAAGATAGGATGCGTGCGCCATCAATTGTAACTTTGCGTACATAAATTACTGCTTCCTGCGTCAGCCCCGTAACATTTCCGCCGGAACGTCGGCACAAACATAGATGGAAAAACTTTGTAATTATCCAACTTTCTAAGCTTGACGTTTTTAATTTTCAACATCCTAACTCGTTCGGGCGCTTCTGAGTATTAACAGCTGATCGTGTCTGCAGTTTGTGTACTTGCTCGGTCACTTTGATTATATTCGTTAGCGATCCGCCCCGGCTTTACCCGTGAATAACGGGGTCTGGAATCACCTTAACAAATTATACACTAAAGCCAGTAGCTATACCAAGGCAACAGCGTTCACAACCTGAAGTGGGGCATGATTGTACAAGGACCGTGAAGTAATCGTATATGGCAACAAATTAAACCAAAATTATTTTAAACTTTTCAACTTTACTCTGTTACCAAGTGAGCTAGAGGTACTTCCCCGGTCATGCTGGCCCATCTCCGTTGCATAGGATTTAATGTCATGCACCGTGCATGGCATTACCTCCTCCTGTTCATCACGGCACTACCTCTTCGTGAAAAACGTAATATTCATGTTTTTGGACAAGCAGCAAGAACAAAAAAGAAATTAATGCTCTGTCAGTAAAATGCTTCCCCCTATCAGTATATTTGGGTGTCTCAGCAACCAGAAAGTAACGAATTTCATTAAAATTAGTACAAATTATCGTACATCGTATGTAGGCATGTAATTGTCGTACATGCGGGATAATTGTCGTACATGGGGGATAATTGTCGTACATGTGGGATAATTGTCGTACATGTGGGATAATTGTCGTACGGCGGTACCGAACACTGCTCGATAATCCCATAGGTAAAAACTGCATGACAATTTGTTTAGTACATTTTGATTGAATATATCACTGGCAGAAAGCTTTTGAGGACCTTGTTTTAGATGTATAGAAAGGTTTAGAGCAACCAGAAGTGGGCTGTATGTTCCGTGGGGCGTCTATAAAAAAACGACGAAAAACACGCTTATTGCGTGGAAGCTCCCTCTATAATTAATTTATTATTTGTTCCTACACCAGCAACAGAAATACGTCATCTACAAGTAATTAAAATTTCAGAGATAGAAACAGACACATCGATGTCTTGGTAATAGGCTCCTGTTTTTACCTTCTGCGAACTGAGCCCTAAAAAAATGTTCAAGTATTACAAGGGGTGCGTAAACCATTAAATGTCATAACCTCTTTTTAGAAGTTTGAATTTAGAATTCTTAATTAGATAGTTGATGGCCAATCACACACGTTTTTCATGTCAAAACCCTGTTAGCATAATGTTTGCCATGCCCACATTTTTGTTATTTTTAATATCACTGTATTTATACATTTATAAAATGACACGAATAGCGTAAAAGAAATATATTATAAACAATATGAGACGTGTTTAAAGTTTTCTCCAATATGGCGCCGCCACATATAACAGTAATCTTCCGGCGCTACTGACGGGCGGATTAGAGTGATAAGTGTCGATTGGAAACCAATTCCAGCAATCAGTAACCTGTCTGCTCCGGGTTGTGCGAGATATCTGTCGATAAGTACCTCCCGCCGCTTATAATGGATTTTCTTTTTAAATTGCCTTGGAATCTATTCTTTGTATCACAACTACTTTTTGATTACGATGTATTGTAGATATGTATCACATTCATATAAATTAAATTGACTCGTCGTCGTCTCCAGACAAAATTTTTTCTATTGATGAACGTGAATTTCGGCAACACATGTTGTCTCAGTACAAAGTATTACAATGTGGTCTGAAGTCCATCTTGCCTAATTTGTATGAATGGACATGTTCGTTCCGCTTAATGTCTAAATTTGATATTCGCGGGAGAGAAGCAGTATACGAAATAAAATGCTCTCTATTTCGTGAACTGTGCTTATTGAAAAGTGGAAAACCGGAGTAGAAAGTAATCGTCCTTCAGCTGTTCCTAGTGATGTGATGATACTGGCAGTGTATAAATCTTCATTTACCTTATGATAGTGGTAAATAATGATACTAGCAATATATAGTTTCATCCTTCAGCTGTATCTAGTCATACATAATGATACTAAAAATATATAGTATCGTCCTTCAGCTGTTGCTAGTGATATAGTATCTTCCCTTAGCTATTGATAGTGATAAATAATAATACTAGCAATATATAGTATCGTCTTTCAGCTGTTGCTTGTGATAAATAATAATACTAGCAATATATAGTATCGTCTTTCAGCTGTTGCTTGTGATAAATAATGATACTAGCTATATATAGTATCGTCTTTCAGCTGTTACTTGTGATAAATAATGATACTAGCAATATATAGTATAGTCTCTCAGCTGTTGCTTGTGATAGATAATGATACTAGCAGTATATAACATCGTCCATCAGCTATTGCTAGTGATAAATAATGATACTAGCAGTATGTAATATCGTCCATCAGCTGTTGCTAGCGATAAATAATGATACTAGCAGTATATAACATTGTCCATCAGCTATTGTTAGTGATAAATAATGATACTAGCAGTATGTAATGTCGTCCATCAGCTGTTGCTAGCGATAAATAATGATACTAGCAGTATATAACATCGTCCATCAGCTGTTGCTAGCGATAAATAATGATACTAGCAATATGTAATGTCGTCCATCAGCTGTTGCTAGCGATAAATAATTATATTATCAATATATATTAACGTCCTACAACTGTTGCTAGTGATAAATAATTATATTATCAATATATATTAACGTCCTACAACTGTTGCTAGTGATAAGTGGTGATATTTGCAATATACATTAAGGTCCTTCAGCTGTTGCCAGTGATAAATAATGACACCCACAACCCGCTGGGTGAGACATGCTGTTATAATGGCAACACATCTGACCGCGCAACGGCACAAGACGTAAATAGCGCAAGGTCGGCGGGTGGCACGTCCTGCACTTGAGATGTAGCGTATCCTGCGATCATTGCCATGCGCTCGATTATATTAAGTATATTTTCTTTGTTGCAGTGTCATGTGCGGTTATAATGTTAGCATTTGCCGCATTGCAGCCGAATCAGATCGGCACGTCCCAAATCTCACCATCAGATTTTGATTTGCTGATAATGAAGTCATCTCAAAGATTGTATTTTAAAATCTGTTAACAATAGGCGATTCTCCTCTACGTTGATTCGGAAGCTACCCTCTCCTCTACCTTGTATCATCAGATTATCGACATGAAATGATGATGGACTGGTCAGGACTGCACCCGTGACCGTAGTTGCTGTAAAGCTTCTGAATCGTCGGGCGAGTTAAATAATTAAATAAACTGTGATAAAATCCGTGAAAGTAGTTTTATTGTAATAAATATTTGTATTTTATAATAAAGGAGGGTAAAATAGTTCAGCATTTGGTATTAAGATAATTATGACATTATTAAGACAGTTACGCTTGCACACGTTACACAAACTAATTAATTTAAATTTATCAGTATGCGTCAACCTCAGAGCAAGCCCGTGATTGGCTAGTGAATAGAACAAGTCGGAACTTGCCAATATGTTATTCCGCGTAATGTAATCTTTTTAAAAATAAATACGAACTTGTTCGATACGTATGTAATTGGTGCCATCTTTGGTTGCCGCGGTGTTAGATGCTGTAACTTTAGACAAATTGGTCATCCTTTTTGAAATCGGTTAAAAAGAGGAATATTCCCCCATACATCGTTTTGTTATATAAAACAAAGGAAGGGACAGCGTTTTCGATGAAAGCTCACGCAGGGCATGATTTTTTTCCAACTTTATTAGCAATCATCATACTATTTTAAACAGTTCACACAAAACCTTAACAAATGGGCTGCAAAAATTTATGTCGGTAATCGTTCTATCTATTGGTGTAGACCGCATGAAAATTCGTTCAATAGATTTTGAGTTTATCGCGAACAGATAGACAGACGCGGCAAAGAGGTTTTGCTATAATATGTACTGGAGTTTGGATTACAAAGGACAAACAAGAAATACGCATGGATAAAGAGATCTTGGAAACAACTGTAAGCACTTAAGTAAACACAATTATTCTCAATCCACATACAGACACATATCCGACGGCGCTGGGGTAGTATGAAAGATATATACTTAATAATAAACTTAACGTCTTTGTTAACAATGATCTTTGTTAAAAGTGATTATGACGTGTTCCAAGTTTGTTTATTTGTTCGAGATTGTTAATGTCACAGTGGGAAAGTTCTCGAGGATTCCGAAACTCGTTAAATTTTCGAACTCCAACCAAGTTTGTGACGCCACCTTATAGCTTGTGTTTACTTCAGCTTCATAGCTATCATCAGCCTACTATAGTTTTGAGAATATTGTTAAGAGGACCTCTGGAAAAATAAACTTCTTCAAACCTTTCATGACAAATATTTCGCTCGCAAATTGCTCTTTGACAATTTTTAGCATTGCTGTATCGCCAAGTTTTGGGATTTCGCCCACGACAGGATTCATGCGCGCACGAGTCATACTACCCGCCTGTGGTGGAGGGGGGTGAAGTATATAATATCAGCATTATATAGTGTGCCCGGTGCCCTAGACCACGATAATAACAGCTTCTTTAGCTAATCTTAAATAAGTATCGGGATGCATCCTCCCTATTTGCGGGAAACGGGGGTAGCTTGTCGACTAGAATCTCACCTAGATCGTCGCCCGATGTGTCTTGCAGTAACCGATGAAGCTGCACTGGACACATCATTCAGCATAGAGAGAGAGAATCAATAAAAAAAAAGAATACATTGACGAAATTATGACAGTGCTATCGCGTGAATATGGTGAATATCGCGTGAATGGAGTGAAGTAGGAGATCGTATTTACATGACCATGGCTAAAGGCGTCAGGTGGGTAGTGTTTTCATTAAAATAATTTTTGTCACATTCAAGAGTGGTGCGCGTGGGAGTCCCCTGTCGTCAGATACGGAGTGGAGGAAAAACTTCGGCGCCTTTGGTGACGATAATCCTTAGCATTAATGGAAGAGAGGGGATCAGTCCCTCTTCTACCCCAACCTAGTCTTATATCCTCCGAAGCTAGGCTTAGGCTTTGGTTTCTCCAGCAATTATAACGGTAACCGAATTTTCATTCTTTTTTCGAAAACGGTTTTTAATTTCCGTTTCTATATTGAATCTGTTTTTAAAAATAACTGTTTACAGTTTCGATAGCTGTTACAGCCAATAAGGTTAAGATTGGCACAAAAATATGACTTGCCTCTATTGCCCACTTTCCCTTTAGGCAAAGAAACTGCAACGACAAATTAAACACACACACACCTCTAAAACTGTAGAAACAGGTTTAAAGGGCTACAAACACTGACGTTGTAAGGAAGTATTACAGGAATAATTCTGTAACATATTTAATGTATAACACTAGTGAAAATGTTGCAGTTATCAAGATGTCTTCGAGTCCGCGTTTTCCACATCACAGTATCAAAAAAACATTCAACGGTGTAGATCTGATGTTGATATTGAATTTCACATAGACATGTTTAATATTTCGCCAGATCCGCCAAACAATAGCATTCACGCTTAGTTAGGCGTACAGAAATTAATTACTAAGATAATATACTGTCTTTGTAGCCTACTCCACACAATAGCTAGGTAATATGTATTATGCTAGCTCCTGACAGCTGTATACCCAAATCAGCCCTGAATGCGAACCGCGCTGAATAACTGTTGTATCATTATACAGCCCTTTGCCCTTCCCTGTACACAAAGAACACTGAACTACGGGAAATTAAAATGTAATGTTATATAATGTTAAGAGGTAGTGCCATGCTACATAGGAGGAGGATGCATGCATGGTGCATGACACTACATCCTCCTATGCAGGAACTGAATTGGGCCGGCATGACCGGGGAGGTACCTCTCGCTCAATTCATACCGCCCTAAAGTGACACCTACGGTGTCGCATTTCGTGCGGTTTGTGAGGGGCCGGTGGCCCACTGGGGTAGAGGAGGTGAAAAGGAGGGCAAAGCACCGGCATAATAATGCCACTGTTCATAGGCGTCGGTAGTCTATAAAAAAACCGCTCTAAAGTTTACTTGAAAGTTTTGCCTAAACGTGTTAGATGTTTTAGCTTATTCTCCTAAAGTTCTCAACATCGGTGTTGGCATGTGTCTGTCTTTTAAAAATATAAGTGAGGTGAATTTAATGTACGTAAAAATAGAATGTATACAGTTCGATTGTATGTTTTATTTTGTTGTATGTTACAAAAATAGAATGTATACAGTTCGATTGTATGTTTTATTTTGTTGTATGTTACAAAAATAGAATGTATACAGTTCGATTGTATGTTTTATTCTGTTGTATGTTACAAAAATAGAATGTATACAGTTCGATTGAATGTTTTATTTTGTTGTATGTTACACAATCACCTCGTGAATTGTGGGCCGATTTTCAGAATTCTTTGTGATGATCTTCACCAAATCAGAGACTGTTGATAGGATTTTCGAGAAATCAAGGGAAATCAAGGGAACTACATATTTTATATGCGAATATGTGTTTTGTTATTAATTTTCTATTCTTATAAGAATATTTTCATATAGTCATCGCCTTCATACGATATCACTGAACTGATAATTTAAGAGAAGTATTCCTTGAAACTGTCAACAGTGAATACCTAATGTAAATGCAACATTGTACTAAAAGTTTTAGGAATATCTAAAGCTTTATCTAACTAAAACCGCACTGAAAGAATAATATTAATAGCATTTAATCTTTCATTTTTTTATCTGGTATGATATTTAAAAAAATATATTATTAGAGTTAATTCATTAGAGAGAATTTTTGTAATGTTGCTCTATTTTTTGAAGTTTAAAGTTTCATTATACTCCAAATTATTACATTTATATATTACTATTATATAAACGGTAATATTTAACAGACGCCAATCTCGAAGATTCCACGGTCGTGAGAACACGGTTTTCACCACACAAGGGAGCTTAAGTCCTTCCAATGGTGTTTTTTTTATTCATTTTATTAGTAATTTTGTCTTTATATGACTGAACAAGGGTATCGCCAGACAAAACAAAACAACTCTGTATAGTAATTGGTCGAAACAATTATTTTCACGCCTATCGATCAGTACTATACGAGTATACACACGAGTGTTTGCAATAAATACATATCCCTCAGGGGAAATTGCGACCGCGTATACGAGCTTGTTACTCACTCAACTGTCCCTGTTCCGGCAAATAAATATTACGATACATTTTACTAACCACATCACTACGTGTGGTTTTTTCATCGGACCACGGCCGGTAGTAAGTATCATAATGTGTCTCGTCGTCTCCAAGCAGGCACTGGGACACACAAATCGAATCGAAACGGAACTGCGTAGGTGTCAGTTTAAGGCTTAGGGTACCGCACAGTAATGGATACATATCATACCATATTATAGTTGCAGATGCGTGACCCTCCCTTCCTCCTCCTCCATGGGCCAACGGTTACTCACAAGCCGCACGAATCGTGACAGCACAGCCGTCTCTTTATGTCTGTATCAAGTGTGATGCGAGTGGGAGGTAAATCCTTGTTCGTTCCGGTCCAATTAAGATGCAACGCAGCAACCTCTTACTACCGATTTTGAAATTGTATATTCTTTATTCCAAAAATTCGTCCTGCATAGTTCCTCGTCGTATTATTTATCCCAAAAACTCATCTTGCTCTTGTTTTTTT
>JAFELO010000531.1:0-19086 GCA_017140195.1 Eumaeus atala | reverse complement strand
TTTTTTTGGATGCGAGTTATCGTCTCAAGGGAATCGTCAGTTTCGGTGTTTCTTGAAAGAGGATTATATTCAGCAGTGAATGGATATAATATAAAAAATACCCATCTATAGTTACTTAATATTACCAAGCCGATAGTTCGTCTGGACACGCTGATCTCAGGGCCTATTGGTCCGATATGAAAAAATATTTCAGTATCAGACACTCCATTGTGGCTATATAAAGCTTTGAGTGCACGGGTTATTAGAGTAAACTAGTGTCTGTTAGTTGATAATATAAAAGTTAGTTTGATGATACAAAAGTGGCACAATAATTCGGTCACAACAATCAAAGACGCTTGAGTGACAAAGTGGTCAATTACAGTCGACATGGCAACAGCGTGACGGAGGGTGATACGGGCCACCAGACTGCACCGGCACAGTTTCGGTAAGTTCACGGTCGGAGCAATTGGCCCGCAATCTCATTCAATATCGCCCGGACGGACGGACTACTTGAACGCACGTGAGGATTTCCCTTGTACTTGTTACGGGAGGTACACGAACTATAATGTGTAGAGCAAGGACACTTGTTTCCCAAACATCGTTCAAGTCTGGTCGGCGCGTAGCGACTCAGCAACCTGGGGTACACCTAGAATCTCATCAACATCGTCATCAGCAGCAACACCCGACGTCCATGGCTGGATATGGCCTTCCCCCAGGGAGAGCCACAAGTCATGGCCACATGCTGCTTGCATTCATCATCGACCAGGTTATCAGTATTAGGGGTGGGGACCGTCTCACATCGCACCTTCCGGTGCACCTTAGCATCTCACTTGAAGTTAATGGACAATAAAGAGGTTGCTCTTATCAGGAGAAAGCAGTACACGTCCAGATTTTTAATGCCGTTTAAAATGTTATACACCGTTAGCGTAATAAGGTAAAAAATCTTTAAAATTTGACCTTTTGTTGTTTTATTTTATTTATACAAAAACGACAATAAAAACTGTATTTAATACTAATAATTGAAAGATTTATTATAACCCATTAGTAGCTTTTTCTGAAAAACTAAAACTTTGACGTTTCGCGGCGGTGTGCCTGCGCATCGTAAAAAATTACTTTCACATTTTTCCCTTACGCGCCAAAAGCAGTATGACTTCAAAAAGAACTCTAAATCATGAGGTCTAAAAGCCTAGTGATGTAAATGTGTAGTTCTTTTTGTCGCTGAAAACTATTTTTAAAATAGCAACAGTTGTGAAAAATTCCTATCGGTTATGCCCGCGAATAAATTATACATTACAACATAGTTTCTCCATAACAAATAATACACTAAAACATTCCCCGAGAATCGTTCTATTCATGGGATAAAACCGAAAGAAAATGCGTTCAGTAGATTTCGAGAAAATCGACCACATAAACACAGACAGCCTTTGGGGTTAGGTAGCTTGGTTGTATATATAAGCAGACTGCACAGAAGTTTTGACAATCTTCTTATACCACATATAAAGACGAGTATTTGGAGCAGCTAATATTTATACCGGATTAGAAGGAACAAAAACACTTTGGGTTCGACCACAAGAACCGCTCCGCCAAGGGATAGAAAATGGCGATATTTTTGCTTTTACGAAAACGTGTATGTTTTTTTATAGCATAAGGGAGCAAACGAAAAATCGGACCCTTTTGATGACTACCAACGCCCATGGACATTACCATGATTGTTACGCAGATGTGTTGCCCTACTATCACCCCCCCCCCTCCCAATGGGCCACCGGCTACTCACAAACCGCACGAAACGTGACAGCGTCCCTGTCACTTTACGCATTGTATGTTTTATTATTTGTTTAGTCATTCATATCCCGAAAACAGTTTCCTATGACCTCTTATGAGTCAAGAGCAATTTTAAGCAGATTTGACGCAAGTTATACTAAAGGTTGATCTTGTTAAATTTCATACTTTTAAATGTACTTTTTTTACTCAACTTGTTGTAACTCTCGCATGTAAATAAACTAAGTTTAATCCAATTCTACACAAGTGTTCGGTTTGCCTGACAATTTTTGCCCTTGTTCAGACCTAATGACAACAAAATATTGGTATTTGTGTGACTTTTAAGATTCGAAATATAACACATTAATAGCATTGAAGATTTCGGATATTACATGTAAGCACCATAAATAAGCTAAGTCACCCTATTCATAGTCCTTAGCGACGTCTAAAAGATTCACGCAACCATAAGATGTGATTATTCATTTTCCTCTTTTACCTATTTTTCCCATGTGCCACCGTGATTCTCACAAGGTGCACGCAATACGTAAGTATACTTACTTTCTACTTTTGCTTTGACCTGTCACACAGTAATAGTGCACTGTTACCGACGCGGTTCAACAGATAATTTCCAAATCGTGACACGCCAAAAATAGATTTGAAATATCTAGCTCTATGAATATAACTCAAATCGCCTGACGAGCCATTTAGACTAATTGTAAATTGCGATTAATAGAGTAGATTAGCTGGAGTGCTCATAAAATATTTAAATTTAATAAAGCTATAAAGTGCCCGCTAATAACATTTATACACCGAGGGAATGTAATTAATTGGTAATAAATATTCTTCCTCAGCCTCTTGTTCCACAGCCAAGGTACTGACCACGGCTAATCATGGATGTGCTAGGATATCTACTGGACTTACGAGCTGTGGATGTACTAGCACACTCCTGCCTACGTCTTTGGGGATAATAGGCGTGGAGGTACTTTATTTTTACTCTTCCCTACCCACAAAGGGACAACAAGGATAGCTGCAATTCTAAGTGGTACAAAAATGAGTTCAAATGGGTATTTCGGTTCCCTTACGTGATTCAAACTGCGTTCCTCCTTGGTTCTATGCGAGGTTGGAAATGTAGTGCAGCATCAAATTATTTATATCAGTAAACCTGTTTTATTCCGGGTAGACATTAAAAAACCTCATTTATGTCCTTTACTTTTATTTTAATAACAACAACACATGTTTAGACAAATCGAGCTACAAACGAAGCCTAATAAGTAAAGTTGACAATAACTTAAGTTTCTGTATCAAAAGTTCTGTAACATCTTAGTAATTAACTTTGAGACTTTGTAAAAGATACATAAAAGTTAAGGGGTACCTTCATAAAGCAAGCTAAACTAATTATTTAAAACGTTGACGTTCTTGGTTAAGATGTGTACATTAGTGGATAATGTACAACACTAGCTAAACATACTCGTAGCATTGAAAACATTGTTTCATAGAGTTGAACTATGTGAAAGTTTAGGACCCTAGGGTTTCTAGAGCCAAATTTAAAAGAAAATACAAGAAATTTACAAATTGGAGAAAGATGGTACCTAGGAGCTACTTATTCCAACGGCCCTGGTAATCGAAAACTTTCATTACATTCGCAAAGAATACTATGTTTGCGAATATAATTCACCATATTGATTATATTATGGATGCACATTCTAAGGGTTTTAGCTGTTGACAACCTGGTGATTTGTCTATTTATTTGACCCTGTTTTGTATTGTAGTGTTTCTGCATCTTAAAGAAGCAGAGGATATAAAAATAACATAAAAAATAAATTCTCATAAAACATGTCGACTCCAAGAACATAAAGTAAAGATTTTTTTCATTCGAAGGCATTTCGAAACGAGGTCCCGCAGGAAGATGGCAAATCTATACAAATAGTGCCATTTATTTCGCTTTATGTAACACCTCTGTCACATCGGAGGTGCCGAATGAAGACTGAGCGGCTCGACCTGGCTCTGAATAAATCTATGGCGAGCGAGTTTCCCTAAAATCATGCACGAGCCGTCTACATTTATATTTATTTATGAAAATGTTGCTGTTGATTGCATGTGTATGCTGATGTCATACTGAGAAGAGATGAGGTTTCTGCATGTTTATGTCACACCCGTAGACATAGTTATACTGATATATATTGAATGAATCCCATCGGAATAGGAGAATAAAGGAATAGAGGGTGCACTTGTGTATGCGCAAACACTTGTGCACTCTCAATAGAGATGGTCGCTGTATCCGAAATTCGGCTAGAACGACATTACTATATTGAATGAGGAGAATAATGAATTTGGAGGAGACAATGCAAGTATGTTTCTTTTATAGTATAGGGGACACTTACCCACCGCCACCCATGCTCCTACCCACGTCCCGGTATACGGAGCGAATCATGGGGATGGGGATACGGAGATGCACGGGGGTTTGCTCACCGGCTCTGTTCCCCAACGTGCAATTATTGACTCCCTACACATTATTTAAGTGCCCTCACGTTATTTCACTCTCCCCTTTCTGGGGCCTGATACCACAAAGATTAAAGTTGTCATCGGCCTCGTCAGTCCTGATTATATCGATGCAGCAATGTCGTTACCTATCCTTACTCTTCGCGTGCCATGTATGCGCAAATGTCTTCAATTGATTGATGATAGACTGAGCCCACTGTCTTCCGTTCGATGCCGTCCAACATGATGTTTCGCTCGTTTTTGTACAAGTCACATTCCCATAGTACATGGTCTCTGGTTTCAGCTTCATGACCGCAAGAACATGATGGCAGGTTACATAACGCCATTCTGTACAGGCGACCTGTAAAGCATCCTTGTCCTGTTAGTATCTGTGAAATAACGTACTCAGGTTCCACCCATTGATATGCCAGACGCGTTGCAGCTTCTGGAAAGAAGCAGTACAGCTCCCTTCCGTCGGCACACGCGGCCCAGCGCGACTGCCAAGTGGAGATGACGTCGTCCGCGACTGCGCTTTTCTTTTTCTTACGCTCCTTGTCCTTGAGCCCCACGCACTCCTCCTGCGCGCGTCCCGCTCGAAGAACCTCCAGATCGGCAGGCAGATCACCGGACAATACTGGTAGCGCCGCACAGCTGCATGACCTGTAGGCCTTCTTCAATAAAATTAAAGACGGTCTTTGGATGCGTACTAATGCACTACGTACAACAAGTGAGAGCGTCGACACCAAAGCGCTGCAGCATATGTCAGGATTGGAACATAAGTTCCGTGATACAGGAACCTAAGTGCCCGGTACTTCACATCCCACAAGGAGGTAGAGACACGTGAGACCTTCCCGAAAGAGCTGGCGGCCTTCTCGCCCATCTAAACCGCATGCAGCGCAGAGGATATAGCATCGTCTATGTGTACCCCAATCACCTTGGGCACAGATACACTCGCGATCGAGGTACCATTCATCCTAATGGTCGGTCCGCTTTTAAAAGACCCTTAATTGTCATAGTCTGAGACTTGGCTGCGGAAAATGTTAGCCTATTACAGGTCCCCCAATCCGATAAATTGTTCAAAATCGTGGAACATTTCTGTTCGATAACGGCGCGTGCCTCGATCGCAAGCGTCAAATCGTCTGCGTATGCCACAAAGCTTACACCCTCTGGTCTCGGCAATTTAAGGATATCGTCCAGGAGGAGTTTCCATAGTGTGGGGCCCAATACCAGACCCTTGGGACATCCCGTTATAGAAACCTTCCAAAGCGTGCGGTGACCAACTGTGAAGCCGACATAACGATTACAGAAATAACTCACGGAAGTCTGATAGATGTTCGGAGAGATACCGGTAGCTTTCGCTTTTAACAGTATCATTGGCCACCACGCATTATCGAAGGCTCCGGAGATATCCAAAAAGACGAGCTGGACGTACTTATATGTGGAATTATCCATTATCTCGAACACTGATTTAATACGCTTACAGTTGAGCGCCCTCTAACGAATCCATGCTGATTTTCAGTAATACCACGGTGCAAACAGGCAGCGCAAGTAATTATGAGACGTTCTAAATTTTTTCCTAGAATCGGCAGTAAAGTAATCGGCGGGTAGGCCTTCGGATGGCAGCATCCCTATGGGATCCCTATGGCAGCACAATCAATGAACCTATCTTCCAGATATCTAGAAAGAAACCTTTTTTTATACACGCTGTGTACATCAGCATCATTTCTCCGGAAATCCTGATAATCTTTCGAATGATTTCCTCTAATCCGGGGCTTGTATTCGGTAAGCTTCTAATAATGTCATAATAATTTAATAATTTAAATAATTTAATTTTATAATTAATTTAATCTTCTAATAATTTCTAGTATAGGGGGACAAACGAGAAATTGCAACCCTTCCACAACAACTGACGTCCATGAACACCAGCATAATTACTATGCCGATCCGTTGCCCTTCTTTTCACCTCCCCTCCCCCAATGGGCCACCGGCTACTCACAAACCACACAAAACGAATAGATGTCACTTTACGGCGTTATCAAGTGACCGAGAGGTACTTCCCGGTCGTGCGGCCCAGTTACACTGCAATGCAGCATGGCTCGTGAGCGAGTGTTTTTTTCTATTGCTCTATTGAGGAGGACGTGTGTGGATGCTGAATTTATACTAATACTAGTGATCTTCCTGGCTTCACCAGTGAACAAAACAGGCTGGACTGCTACTTAAATATATTACACACTAAAATTTTCCTCGGGAATCGTTCTATTCATTGGTTAAACTCGCATGAAAATCTATTAAATTGATTTTGAATCTCCTGTTAAATCAATCACATACAGGCAGACAGTGGACATTATATTTTATAATACTCGTATGTATCTATGCTGATATTTCAAGTTTACGCGAATGTTACTCGTTACAATAAAACTACTTTTACGGATTTCATCGCGGTTTATTTAATTGTTTAACAAGCCCGTGACCATAGTTGCTGCAAAGCTTCTGTAACGTCGCGCTAGTTAAATAATGAAATAGGCCGCGGTAAAATCCGTAAGAGTAGTTTTATTGTCATTACTCATACTCCAATAGGTAATAATATAAAGCCGAAGAGTTTGTTTGTTTGGACGCGCTAATCTCAGGTACTTGAATTTCAATGAATCCGAATTGAAAAGTTATTTTTGTGTTGAATAGCCAATTTATCCAGGACGGATAGGCTATATACCATGACGCTACCACTAATAACTACCACGGATAGTTATACATTATAAAGATGAAGAGTTTGTTTGTTTACGCGCTACTTGTAGTAAATTCTTTGTTGTTCTTATTGTTAGATAGCCTATTTATCGAGGAAGGCTATATGTTATATACCACCACGCAAAGCAAAAAGGATTGGAGTACGCGGGCAAGGTGAGTGAAACCGTGAGGTGCTGGTAGTTTACCTATACAAGGCTACGTTGTCAGCGAATAATGTCATTGGAATTTTTCATTTTCTATATTCTTGTGATAGACAAAAGACAAGTAGAATAATACAAAAACATCTAACCCGAGTTTTAATTTCGATGTCTTTGTTATCTGTGTTTATTCGGACTGTTCATTTTGACGGCGCGCCATAATTTGTATGATGCGACGGGCGCACCGCATTGCAGACAGTCTGGTGGACGCTGACCTATATACGACAGTGTAACAGTGTCCGTATACGTTTCACGCCTTACAACATATCATGGACTGAGAGTACACACTAGCAAGTACTAGCAATAATGTAAAGTATTGTGCTATATGTAAAGTATTGTGCTATATGTAAAGTATTGTGCTATATGTAAAGAAAATAATATTTTTATTTAGTTTTAATTTGGTCACACTGCCATAGAAATCGAATTGCATTGTAATAAAAAAAATAATGGTGCTGTTTAGATCTAGTCAGTGCGTATAGAAAAACTGTTTCATTATTGAGTGACTGATTGACGGGCTGACGGACAACGAAGAGCCGAAATTACTGGACCTAGAAACTTGAAATTTGATACCGAAATTCCTTTCATGATGATAGTAACAGACAGAGACAAAAATAAATATAGAAAAGTAATTTAATTTAAGCGCTTAGTAAAGTAAACCCCCTTAAGGGTAGAATATTTATAATATGGAATTTTATCATATTATGCGGGTAATATGATAAAATTCCATATTATAAACCCCCTTAAGGGCTTAAGGGCGCGAGGCTATATATATATATATATATATATGACTGTTATTATATATTTATGTATTGTAGAGAGGGAGACAAAGAGAGAGGGTTTTTTATACTATAGGGAGCAATCGAGCGATCGGAGCCTCTTTAGGCCTATAGACATCCGCATTGCTGTTGTCATGCAGATGCGTTGCTCTCATATCGTCCTCCCCTCCAATGGACAACTACTTACAAACTGCACGTCACGTGACAGCACAAATAAATCGATATTAGAAACTTTAATAGCATATTCGGAGCCTTCCCTACAATGTATATAATTTATGGAATGAACCTATAACCCAACTGAGAGTATTGCACAATAGTATTTCATTGTAATTGTGGACTGTGCTCAATTCCGTAGAAGATAGTATAAGCTATGTTTTTTTTTTTTGTTCTACTAATGAATCGATAGCCGAAACTGTTTTGGTAGGAAACTTTGATCTACACTGAGAGCTGGTATCATAGGTTCCCATTAAAAACTATTAAAGCTATTAAAGAGATGTTATCAGAGATTGAAAATTCCCTATAAAGCCTATTAGCTCCGACCCGAGATACCTGTAGCTCACATGATACAGCCGTAAAGTGACAGCTACAGGCTTTGGTTGCTTGTTTGTTTTGTTTTTCAGCATAAGGGGTATGCTGAAAAACCTAACGAGCAATTTGTGTTTCCCGACGTCCATTGAAATCAGCATGATATGCAAAAGTGGTGTCTTCGCTTATCCCATTCTACTTACACATCTCATGAAAACATGTCAGTTTTCCTGATTCAAGCAATTATTATTAGCAATATATTCAGGAAATTGTAAATAGTATCAATAGTATTATCATCATCATTATCCCCTGCTGGACTTAAGCCTCTTTCAATGAACGCCAAGACGACAGATCTTCTTCTTCACAGATCTCCTGCTGCTCGCATCCATCCCGGACCGGCTACGGCACGGAGGTCGTCTTTCCACCTAGTAAACGATCGACCATCACTTCTTTTTACTAAACGCGGCCTCCACTCTAGAACATTACTGGCCCATCTGCCATCTGTTCTTCTGAGTGTGTGACCAGCCCCTTGCCACTTCAGTGAGTTTATTCGTCGCGTACTATCGGATACTTTAGTTGTCTACCTTATTACTTCTTCACGAATTCTATCGGACAGGGAAAAACCCAACATAACACGTTCAATAGCTCGTTGAGCTACCGCAAACTTGCGGAGCAGTCCTAAATTAGGAGGCCCCGTAGGTCATCCTATTCCTTAAAGGCCGGCAACGCATCTGTAGGACGCCTACTCTTGCGGATGTCTATGGACGGCGGTAGACACTACCTGCTCCTTGCCCCCTATCTCATAAAAAATAGTGTTCTACTTAGGCATTAGTTTACAATCAATTACGCTAATTGTATAAATAAACACGAAAAAAAACTTTTGATAGCAATATTTATCGTGGAGAGCCAATTAAAATTATGCTAACATTGCAGTTTTAATTTCAGTAAACGAATGAAAATTCGTCCTGGAATCGACCATTAGATTTACTCCAATTTTCCCACTCAGCGTAGAAATTTCGAGTGAATAGCTTTGAGAGGAAATTTGTGCAATAAAAATAGAAAGTACTTTAGGAAATAAATAGAAACACTAAATGGAATGCCCAGCGAGCACTATGTTTACTTTACTTTATCGAGCCATACTTTATAATAAAAATATATTCGAATATTCTATATTGCTCTATATAAATTTCCGGTACGTCTGGGGGCTACTATTCACTTCCAAAATACTAGCGTGAAGAGATGTATATGTGTGCGTGCAAGCGTGAACGCGTGTGCGCGTTCGTGTGCGCATGTGCGCCTGCTGCGTGGGTGTACGTATAAAAATCATGACAGCCCTTAGAAATTATGTGAATGTTTAAGATCCACTTAAATCAGATAAACCCGTGCAACACATAATAAACATCCTACCCTGCTGCTACTACTACGCCTGCTGCGTGGGTGTACGTATAAAAATCATGACAGCCCTTAGAAATTATGTGAATGTTTAAGATCCACTTAAATCAGATAAACCCGTGCAATACATAATAAACATCCTACCCAATATGTAGAGTAGCTTATCGTTTCGGCTTCTATCTAAATCTAATAAGGTTTTCTATCAGTTGGTTTTGAGAAAATTGATCACATACAGACAGTTTGTAGGCACTTTATTTTCTAATAAGTATTGACATCATTTTGTTCAATAAACTCATTGAATTAAAAATTTTCATCGTCCACACAAACTCGGGGCGGACAGTAGCGTGAATAATTAATTAATTTAAGAGAAGGACACGTCACTTACAATATCGCTCTACGTCACGCTACGAGACCGCTACGTCCGCTCTATGAGCCGCTTCCAGTGCGGTGCAGTACGTATTCAGCGGTACAACACTGGCCATTTGACAACAAAAAAGTGCTAGTAGAAAGTACTCAGTAATTTAAAAATACAACATCTTAAGATGTAATTAATTTTAAAGTGTAACGTACAAAATAAGTTATTAGTAATTTAAAAATAGAATTAGTTTTGATAAATGGAATTTCTACAAACGTAATCAATCATTAAAAAATATTTTATTCTCTTGGCTAGTTGCCATTTTTTTTTAAGAAGTGTAGTTTAAAGTAATATTCTTACGCAGATGGAGGGAAAGTTAAGCGTCTCAGCATCAGGATCACTTCTCCTAAGTGTTGCAGTCCTCGTTATGTTAAGTGGTAAGATCGTTTAACCGACACACGCAAGTACATTAAACTTAAAAGTTATCTCTTTACTGAGCACGTAAGTTGCCGATTATAATTAAAGCTCATTTCTTATCTTATGGTATAAAATAAAGGTATATATATATTAAGAAAATTTTGAAAAACGAACTAATGTCTACTAAGTGATTATAAGAAAAATCTATTTCGAATATATCAAAAACTAAATATCGTGCTCGTGCGTCACAATTTATTTGCCATCGATATTACTTGTTAACACGAGTTTATGCTATATGTGCGTGCAGAAGTATATGTATCATTTTATTTAATTAAGATAATAAACTCTAATGCACATTACATTAGAATATGAAGTTCCTGCAATTTTCCATACAAAAGTATATATGGATATTATTTTACAGTATCAAGTTTCAAATTCCTCCATTCGCGCAAACTTTTCTTCGCGCAATTATACGTAACAACAAATATACATATTTTTAACCGTATTTATTATCACCATTATCATTATCGGCCCTTATCGGTCCAATGCTGGACATAGGTCTCTTTCAATGAACACCAAGACGACCGATCTCCTGCTGCTCGCATCCACCCCGGACCGGCTTCTACACGGATGTCGTCTGCCCACCTGGTGAACGGTCGACCAAGACCTCATTTTCCTAACCGTAGGTATACTTAATGATTTCTTAGGTTTACGCAAATGTTATAATAAAACTACTTTAACGGATTTTACTGCAGTTTATTAAGTGTATAGTTTAGGTATACGCTAAAAGGGGTTTATATTTTGCGTATATATTATAATTATGTACATTAATAAGTATGTATTCTTCAACGTGTTGATGATTCAATCGACGCATCGCTCACAGTGTGAAAATTGTATTTAGATTTAACTTCATCATTAAAGACATAGTCTTCTTACACTATACATTCACGCATTCACGTATTTATTTCAAGAAACAAAGATTTTAAATTTAATCCATACTAGACTTTTCAAAGCATTTATTAAATGTAATATAGCATATCTTTATTAAACGTAATAATCTTTAATAATGCAACTATTAAACAAACAAGCGATACCGTAAATTCCATACCAACAGAGCTCCTAAAACTCTTTGACTATTCAAACGGAACTACTCGATTGAGTTAAGGACTTGCGTAATATTCGATGACGACGTTTCCTGGTATTCCAACTTGACGGTACTTGAAACTAAATTGAGTTTTTATACGAGTGAAAGTTCTTTATAGTCGTACTGACAGTTTCACTTCCATTATGCGTCCCAGTACACATTTAATTATTTTATAATATAAGGTGACAAACGTGAAGCCTTTTGATGACGTCTGACGCCATAGATATCCACATAATTGTCTGGGGATTACAAAATTGGACACACAGTCCGTTGGATAGTTTAGTGCAGTTTCGTAATATTTTAAAACTGATCTATGAATGAATGAAAGAATGAATTAATGAAATAGTCTTTCTTGTGCACATTACAAAAAAATTATGACTACGCTAGCGGCCTATCAAGGAAGATCTGATAAAAAGACCAAAGTATCTGCATGTCATGCAGGGATGTGAATGATGGACGTCTAGTTGCTTGCCAGCAGATTATGAGATAGTACGACACCTCCTCTTCAATCAATATACGTTTAAATGATTTGTATACAGCCTACTTAGCTTATTTAATATTGTCAATCGTTATTTTTAATATCGCATGGAGGCGAAACGATCAGTCGGTGCCATTTGGTGCCGACACCTAGTAGCATCAGCTTTTGCAGATGTAGTGACCTTCATCCCCTCCCCCAATAGGCCACCGGCTACTCACAAACCATACGAAATGTTGTGGCTGCTACACAAAATTAAAGTTGCACGATTTTACACCGAACTGTCATTCTAAGGCATTCGAGATTGTACATTTTTACCAAGTAGGTTGACTCTGTAACCGCGCATGATTTCAAATCGTTTTTACAAAGCAGATTATTTTTGAAAGAATTGCACAATTTAAACATATTGTGCATTATTTGGCTGTGTACCTTGGTATTTTTGTAAGTAAACGAGCGATTTCGCTTGAAACTACGATTTGAAAATCGCTTTCCCTTTCATTTGCATTTAACAGCTGAATATAATTTTTAAAATAAGGACAATACAATTTCACGTGATGACGTTTCTCTAATTGATCTGTAAACGCTTTGCCCGATGGAGTGAAAGAGACGGCCTGTTATGCTCTCCAACTTGAAGGCTCCACTCATTCGGAACATTATTATAACTAACTCGCAACGTTACTTGACTCATAAGCAACCGAAACTACTGTACCTAGAAACTTGACATTTGGTACAGAGGTTCCTTTCATGACATACTCGTAAGTGAGCTCTAAGAAAGGTTTTTAGAAATTCAATCCTTAAGGGTTGAAATAGGGGGATGAAATTTATAATATAACATATTAACATTTTGAAATTTATAATTTAACTGTCACGCGAGTGAAACCGTGAGGCACTGTTAGTATAACATTATCATGGAGCCAAATCCTAATTATTCGGCCCGCAGTTCAACTGGTTTCCCTGAACTGACCTGTCATTGTTCTTCATCCAGTAAATCCCATTAAAGAGGTCCGATCCCATTAAAAAGAATGTACCAATTTCTTCGGGAATGTTAATATAGAGCGGGTATTGTTATCGCAATATAAGAGTTAAAAATTGTTTTTCAACGTTAAAATTTCGACACTGCATACTGTCGGGGCGAATTTTTTACTTCATTTTTACGTCACCCGAGAATCACTAGCACTTCAATTTTCGCAAAATAACGAGAAATGTAGACAAATAACGAAAATTGTAAGAGGTAGTGCCATGCTGCATCTCTCGCTGAGCTGAAAGCAATACCGTCGTATTTTGTGCGGTTTGTTAGATTCCGGTGGTATATTGAAGGGAAGGGACGCAACAGTCTGCATAGTAATTATGTGGATGCCTATGGGTCAGTGGTCATCAAAAGGTAGTTTGCGTTGTACCATCATGCAATTTTTGTGTTAATGGGCCCCAATTATCGTTAAAGCACGCGAATTTTTTAATCGCGCATTAAAAAGTCCTTGGAATGGAACATATGGATGCCCTTCCATCTATTCACACGACGACGTAAAAAAGCACCATTGTGTGAATAGATGATTGGCCCACGTTATATGGCTGTTTTATCGCGTCGATTTTTCCGCTTATGGGAACGAAGGGCAATTTTGTCACATGTTAACTATGGAATATCCAATCACATGAATTATCACCATTAGAAATAAGGTGGGTTTTTATCAGCAAATAGTCTTGAGTGCCCTGTGGAAATTTTCATTTTCATTTTCACAGAAGATGCTTAGAACATTATTACAGTTGGTTTAAAAAGGTTACTAACTGAACTTATTCCGTGGAAGCGAAGAGAAACCCAGTACATCTTCAACAGATTGTTATGAGTTCATGTCGGGCGGCGAGACTAGACCTGGGGTCAAAATGGCAAACCTACTCTTTCCCGCAGATGAAAAAACTAACACAGACTCCATCTGACAAGCCGAGTACCTTTTTACTTATCCATCCAGCATTTGCTATATACAGACTGACTGGTGAGTCATATTCGTCGCTGCAGTAGGACATTCACTATTCGTCTGTCACCTAATGTATTTCAAGTGACCCACGGTGACCGTAATAAGCGATTTTATTCACTTTGCGTTTCCTTCGAAGTTACTTTACATGTATTTTTAACTATACCATCTACAATGTTACGTCTAATCTACGATAAAAATGTCTCACCAATAGGCTTATGTATATTTTAGTACAAGGGTCAGACGAGCACTCAGACCCTGATGACTACCGACGCGCATAGACACCAGCTTACGGTCACGGTTACGCGAAAGCATATCTTTTACTGTATATGTTATGTACCGCCGCGGTCGTGCCGTACCCGATACGGCTGCAATGTGAAAATAGCATTACCTCTTACGTGTTTCCTTGCCCATATTGTAAACGAATATTCAATATAGCTTTGTAAGACATTCAGAACATAATGTGGCTTGTTAAAAATGCATGTCGGCTGCCTTCAGAACACCTGGCTTCTTCACATGTTTAACACTCACACAAAATTAATACCTACCTTTGGAGTATATGTGTATAAATACTTTTTGAATATGATAATAAAATCGATGTGTCTGTACATTTATTATATTTATTTGCATTTATAATTGTACTAGATTTTCCGATGACTACGTCTACGCCTAGACAAATTGCGAAGTGCGAGCTGTATATGTTTATCAGGTAAAATGTTTTTCCC
Organism: Eumaeus atala; assembly: GCA_017140195.1. Classification (NCBI taxonomy): domain Eukaryota; kingdom Metazoa; phylum Arthropoda; class Insecta; order Lepidoptera; family Lycaenidae; genus Eumaeus; species Eumaeus atala. The sequence goes on along the minus strand of JAFELO010000531.1, from coordinate 4,156 downwards.
TACCCTAAGGTGACTCATTAGGTCCCGCCTGCGTAGCAATTATCCTGATGTCTTGGGTGTGTCTTTGGGGTAGACCAAACGGCTCCCACTGTTCGTTTGCCTGAATATGCCCCACGAGTCTAGTTGGGTTGAAGTAATAAGAAATATCCGGCCGACTAACAACTCAGCCTTCTCGTGACCCATAAACGTTCTGAAAATAAGCCGTGGTATACTTTTATACATTTTATTAGTCATCAAAAACTTTTGGTGTAAAGTATGATGAATCATTTAACTGTAGTCCTAATGCGCCTTCAATGCTTTTTCTGATGATGCGCCCAATACGGCTTCCATCATAAGGCTCGTCAGGAGACGAGTCAAAGTAGGTTTATGGAGTCGACAGGGGTCGCACTATCGACTCCATCGAAGTCCACCTCTTGCCCGCAAATAAATGGGCGAGTTGCATCCCAATAATGTATTACTATATATATACTCGTATGTTTATAAAGCTAAGTTATACTTTATTCTATTTTAAACTCTATTCTTATTCTATAACTATGTTAAACTCTATTCTTATCATAGTTTAGCAGAGGCGAATACCCGGTGGATTCTGACCACCGGGTATTCCGGAGGCCCATTAAAGGGTAGAAGGATAGAAGTACCCTCCTCGCTCCACACCTGTAAAATAAGTATGCAGATGTCTATGGTCCTTGTCGACGGAAGTCATACGACGGCTGTTACTTCATTCGACCCACAACTGCATACGAAGCTATAAAAGTCTGAAACAAATCCTATCTAGGCATTAATCACCTTTTCATTATTGTATTTGAGCAAACGTTGACAGTTGCTGCATTGCATCTTTAACTATATGCCACAGCTCCTCCTTTTTTTGACGCGGAGAAACGCATTTATACGTTAGTGGGATCCAGTGGTGGCTCGCGACACATTATAGTGCCCACTAACACCACCGCGAGTGCCACCAGTGCCGCATTTGGTGAGGTGATAGGAGGTAGTGCCATGCCTGGTATGCAATGGAATGGGGCCGGCACGACCGGGGAAGTACCTCTAGCTCACTTGATACCGGCGTAAAGTGACAGCGTCGCTGCCGCGTTCCGTGCGGTTTGTGAGGAGTAGCCGGTGGCCCATTGAAGGGATGATAGGAGGGAGGACGAATTCTGTTTTCAAATTCTGGAGGGGCTACTAAGCCCCACCGGAACGACAGGGCTTGATCCATGGTGATGGTGGACACAGCACTAACGTAATTTTTACGATAATAATCTATCATTATTTAGTAATGATGAAATCAATACTGGCAATACTGGCAATATCAATAAAAGTATTGACTATATCTACCCGTACGTTGTATTTTGTTGTTTCGGAATACTGTGTTACAACAATGTTATTGTACGACGTTGTGTAACAACAATGTTATTGTAACGAAATATTATAAAAGTATCCATAAAAGTTATGTTCCGTAATGTTACTTCCGTGGAGCAGCTATGAATAAACGATGCTTACTCTTGTTGCTATTGTATTACTTACATCATATTTATGTCGAAAATTGTATTATTATCACTAGTAACCCACTCCGGCTTCGCCTGTTAATAACAGGCCCGGAAAACTCAACAGTTTTTACATGCTATCTTCACCAATGGATAGAGCTATTCCCGAGGAACGTCTTTGTCCACAACTTGTATTGATTGCCATATTAACAAATGACACACAAATTATATATTAAGGTAGCAACCTTCACAAATTATATACTAAAATCTTTCTCTGATATCGCTCTATCTATTATTGAAAACAGCCTGGAAATATGTTCAATAGGTTTTGAAAGAATTGGGATTAAGTTACAATATATATTAGCGGAATGTCCAGAGGGAGCTGACAGGGGAGTGGCCCCTCCCTGGACGCTCGTAGTACAAGTCCAACTGGCTCTAGAATTGGCCTATGAAGTGTTCATTTCTCATTCTCACATACACACATGCACAAGCTCTCATGACGCACGCGCATATATACTTCTATACGCACATTCGCAGGCACACGCACACGCATTCATGCAGGCACAAAAACACACATGAACACCAATCGGCTAGTGATTATCCATGACAATATACTTACTTAAATTATGGCTATCTACCATAGTTTAAGTAAGTATATTGGTTTAATTGTTTACACGACGTGCACAGCCTTAGCAACCACTTCACTCTGTCGCAACATCGGCATGAAATACCTTCGTCCTACTTCTACCTGGTCGTGCCGGACGGATTGGCAGCAGAAAAATTCATGTTGGATATTCTGCCAGTCAGCTATAACCAACACTGGAAAAGCACGAACTTGTTATAAACATCGGGCATTCTATTTTGACGTTTGTTGGGAATTTCTCTGGTGCCTCCTTTCTTTTAGAAGTACATAAAATGTTTAGAGTGCCCAGCTTTTTGCAGCACCTAGTTTTATTATATATCAGCAATCCACCCCAACATCTCCCGCGAATAACATTCAAATTATACACTAATAAATATAAATCATTCTCGGGAATCGTTCTATCCATTAGTGAAAACCGCCTGAAAATTCTTGAAATTCTGTGAAAATCGACAGACATGTTATGGGGACTTTATTTTTTATTAAGTAGTAACTAGTTGGTATCTATACTTATTATAAGATACCTGGGAATGACATGCCAGTAAAATTTAGTGTCCACCCATAACCTCAAATCTCTCCTCGCAGTCTTACTCCGCCATTTTCCCCATTCAATAAACGTGAATTTCTATCGTTTGAACGCTATAGTAGCATGGAACCCTAGTCCTACTCGTACGTGGCCAGTGTATATTTCGCTCGTGTCGCTGGGGATACAAGAATATATCCTTTTAATTGACCTCTTTATTTGAAGATGCCGCGTTGACCGCGTGACCTCATCACACTACTAGGCGTGATGAGGTCATGCGGTCAACGCGGCGGGCTTTAGCCAATGAGCCTTTATAAACCTTAATTCTTATGCATAATTCTGAAAGACCTAACAATCGCAATAAATAGCGCAAGACGCTTTTTTCAGTAATATTTACTTTTAACATCAATATGCTCGTACCGTTTTATGATTAACTAGCAGCCCCTCGCGACTTCGCACGCGTACTTCCACCCTATGTGGTCGAGTATCGTAAAATTCGCCCTTAGAAATTAAATTATTTGAATGTCTGCACCCTACCCGCAACATTTGAAGTTTGAAGATAAACTCGTAGTTCATGATATTTCGTAATTAATCTGTGAGTGGTATTTCCCTTTTATATACATAGAAGGTTTATTCGTACGATATTCTTCTAACACCTCCTGTACTGGTTTGGATAAAAAGTTTTGTGCATAATTTAGTGCCTTCCTGGATGTTACGAGTTTCTCATCCAGTAGGCAGCGATGCTCTTAATTTGCTCGGATATTTTTATAGGACAGGTATTCTTTGTGATGGAATGTTTTCCAAGTTCCGGCCATGTTTGATTTCCCTAACGTACTCGTTACGTCATTGTCATAATTAGGGGCCTGATGACGTCCACTGCTGAACATATTCCTCCCCCACAGAGCACCACAGGGCGCTAGTTACATCCAGCGGCTCCCCGCGGCCTTGTCCAGTTAGGTCCACCGGGAGGAAGGCACTCGAGAACTTTTTTTTTTTTGTACACTACCGCACTCGGAAACGCCTGCTGTCCCTCTCTTGCCGGAAGGTGAGGGAGAGATAGTGTCGTCCCGCTTGCGCCCCAGAATAATTGTTATTCCGTGCCGTGTTTAGAACTCGGACGAAGCCAAAGAGCATTATGTATACATATAGTCTGGTATATAAGAGGAGACCTAGGCCCAACAGGTCCGAAGCCGCACCGCGCGACATACTCCCCGACCTTTTTGAAGAAAGGTCGAGGCAGTGAACAGCGAGTCCGACGGAGGACCTACCACCAACGAGAATATGCCACGGAAGAAGGTTGAACGGGTGATCGTGAGGAGGCCCCTGTTCCCTTCTGAAGAGGAGAAGGAGTTCCTAGCGGAGCTGGAGGAGCTACGCCCGCAGAAGCGCGCGGCGTCCTCGCCCGCCGAAGGACCCTCCAAGCTGGTCGCAGTGGAGGATTCACACTCGACCGCCGCCTCAATATCTGCACACGACCCGCCCGAATCACTGCATACGTCACCTGTGGCTCGCGAG
>JAFELO010000530.1:234120-245782 GCA_017140195.1 Eumaeus atala | reverse complement strand
CAGACGGACATCGCCGACACCGCGCGGGTGGTGCCGAGCGGGACGTGACAACCTCGTTGCCACGCCCCCGCAAGGATACGGCCCGCCGCTTCACCCGTGACAACCACGGCCAGGACCCATCTTTTAATTTAATTTAATTTATTTTTCTTTCTTCTGTTGGTCGCGTCTGACCTTTGACCTTTGCTTTTCCACCAATACACCGTATCGCAAACACAGCGTACGACTCGGTGCCTGCCCACAGGGCCACCACAGGAGTGGAACCATACACGTTTCCCAGTTCGCTCTGGGACCTGTGACAGTGCCCCTACAAATGGATAGACACCGATCGTACAAAGACACCAATAGCCCAGGCACATAAACGTATGTGCAACACACTTAGAGGTCAACACGACCTCGCATCGACCACAGCCTCGTATTGACGAGGCTCGAACAAACACATCTCCAGTAGGGAGCTAAGCTCCGGTCTGGACCCCCCTCGACCCGGCAACGGGAAGAGTGCGAAGACATGACGAGTAGTTTTCTTGAAGAACCCCATCTCGTATCGATTCGGAAATGCCGACGGTGCAGCCACCACATCGAAGTTGTGCGCAGTAGGAAACTGCGCTTGAAACGCATAGTTGTAGACTTTCGGACATCAAGCTGGCGACGGTGGAACTTAGAATTCCGCCGTGATGTCAGAGAGTGGAATTTCGCTGCTGGTATTAATCCTAACAACGCCTCGGAACACACCCCATTGTAGATGCGGTAGAAGAAGCAGAACGAGCCAACACCTCTTCATAATCCCAATGGATCAAGCTGCACGGAAACAACCTGTGAACGATTCGATTCGCGCTACATTGAATACGGTCAAATGGGGCGAGTTGATAGTTAGGGGCATCATCCCAAAGGTGAGAGCAGTACTCCATATGCGGTCGGACCTGCTCCTTATATGATTGCAGCCGATGCTGTGGCGTGAAATATTGCTTATTACAAATTTCTATATCATATATATCTTAGTATCGTAATCATCTTTATATAGCTTTTTTAATTTAAAACAGCTATGTAAAAATCAAATACGCAATCAAAATATGTAAAAATCAAACATGCAATCAATACGCTCTACGAAGAGGAACAAGGCACAACAATAGAAACGCAGGCGAAGTAGTTTCTGTAGTATATTTGATATACAAATGTAATGGTGAATGAAACAAACAGGAACCAATGCGAAAATAAGGTTTTAACAGCTTTTTTCTGCAATATATTTTATAATTTAGTCATTTTCAGATTTTTTCCTATACAGTTGTACTCTAGAAAATAAAGTAGGAAATCAGGGTACTCTAATTTCCAACTTTTCGCCAAATTTAATGATTCTAAGGCATAAGTCAACTACAAGTACCCTCTCAGTTTCCGTGCGACCCCTTAGAAAATATACACATAAACGACCGTATCTTTTGATTGCATTGACTTAGAAGTATGATTCAGAGCTTTTAGACATTGCAGACCGAAAATATACGGTAAATACTACGTTATTTGTCGTAAATTTCATAATTCCAGTCGTTCCCGAGGAAAAATCCAAAAGTTGACATGGACAAATAGACGGACAAGAGAGTGATGTTAAATCCTGTAAAAGTGTAATTTAAAATATTTCTATGTGTGAAGTTTCTTTTACCACGCCACCTATACCGTCTTGTGTGACTTATAAACTAATCTCGTGATGTAATTGTATAATCTTATCGGGTCGCAGATGTGATTCGGATGAGAGCCAATAAACAACAATATTCTGTCGTGCGTAAATTCTCATTCGGACCCCGCCGTATATCATATTGAACGGCAAAACATTGCAGCGCTCGCCCACTTGTCGGCAAACGAATTTGTTCTGCGTTTGAATTCCTTTCTTTTTATTTCTCTTCCTTATTTAAACATCTTTACGTGCGTAGCTTGGAGAGTAAGCTTATAAATGCGTGTCGAAAGCGTTATGAATACGCCAACGGATTTTGAGAGGAAAATATAAGTTAGCGTGGACAGAGAGAGAGAGAGAGTTTCATTTAGTGTATTACTGTAGGGGCAGGAAATTGAGGCGTAAACACACATTTTTTTCCCTCTTCCCATAGCCCGTGCATGCCAATAAATTTAAGTTAGTATTAAATTTTATTTCTGTCGTGTGGTCTAAACAACACTCGCACTCGCATTATCCTCCTATTCTCTTCACTAGTAAGTGTCAGTGCCATTGCTGCGGCCAAACCGGGAAGGTGGGAGGCGCGCGATACTGGCTTGAAGTGAAGGATATGCTGTTGTGGTGCATGCACCACATGTGGTGTGTGAGTTCCAGACGAACTATTAAGGCTGAGGGAAGAATTAGAATAATGGGGGCCACCAAAAGATTTCACTACTCGTTTGCCAATTATACAAAAATACTAGGCAATGCTAGTATTAAAATATAAATAAATGAAAATTCAAAAGAAAATTAAATTTAATTTCAAGTCATTCATTCTTTTCCTTCACTTATCATTAATTATTATAATTAATTGTATCAACAGCACTTTAATCACTCGTCAAATTTAGCTCCAAGTTTTTCTATTGCGAGCTCTTGTATTTAAGAAAGCCGACTTAAAAATATCTACCTCGAGATAAAGACGTAGAAAAGATTTCGAAAATGGAACCGAAAATAATTTTCCGGTTGTTCGTGTTTGGTGCTATTGTAAATACTTTAGGATTATTCATATGATACATTTCATGTCTTTACTTAACTATCACCAGCATAGACCAGGTTAGGATTAGCATTATTCCGGACTTATGTATCATGTATGCATATGCATACATATAACTTAACATGACAACCATACTCATCTGATCATGACATACTCTACAACAATTCCGTGTCTCCGTTGATTTCTAAGTTTACGCGAATGCTAGATATTACAATAAAACTACTTTTACGGATTCTATCGCGGTTTATTAAATTATTTATGTAGCCCGACGTTTCAGAAGCTTTACAACAACCATGGTCCGTGTCTCTAACTCAGCTTACTTATCCTATTTCATTGTGACTATCTTTGGTACACATGTTTAAACACAGTCATGAGGCCCCGGGTTCCAGTCTCGGGGCAGACCTAAATGAACTATAGGGTTTTTTAAATCTACACCAATAATGTAAGGCTTAAGAGTCTTGTTGTTTCTTTGAACGCACTTAGCAAAAGAAGCACTGGACGATTAGAACTATTCTTTTCGTATTGAATGTTACACTTTTCGAATGAGGTTATAGACTATATAATATGGCGCTGCGACAAATAGGGACAGAGTTACGCGTGTGAAACCCAAGGGGATGCTATTTTGTAACACAAGTCCGGTCCTGCTTGATTTCTAGAGCACAACATTTATCGACCCTGCTTGATTTCTAGAGCACAGTATTTATCAGCCCTGTTTGATTTCTAGAGCACAATATTTATCGGCCCTGCATGATTTCTAGATCACAATATTTAACGGCCCTGCTTGATTTCTCTTCAGTCGAGTAGGACCTATGCACCCGCATGACCTGCGCCTAGTCTCTATAGAGATGGTCGGCGGTCAAAATTCGGCTAGGAGATCAAAACTCACTTATTGTCGTCAGTATTGTGTAATCATTATGAGAACCAAAATGATAGTATTACGTAATATTTTCATACATAGGGCCGTCTTAAAAAATGCCTAATTACAGTACAATATCAATGTAATTAATTATTTTTATGTATGAATCTTACACTACTAATTACTGAGTAATTAACTTTATAAACTAACATTCCTGGAAGAAATAAAAGGCTCTTTTATTTGGCTTATTTTTATTTCTATACATATAGCTATTGAATTACATGAATGAGAATTACATTTGTGAAAATATTTCGCGAAATATTTTGGGATGTAAACCTTTTTGCCCTTATGTTTTTGATTTGTTTATATTACTATTTAGTAGTTTTAACTTCAGAAACATAAAAAGAAACAAGTTTCATTGCACATGTTTTTTTCATTTGTCTGGTTCACCATCCCACAGCAAGATTGTAAAGCCAGTAAGACCAGCTAACGAGCATAACAGACACACATTTTATGTCCACGGCAATAAAACTCCTTGGCATAACATTGTACGCTCATGTTTACTGGCAACGAATTTTGTTTTACGGTTTTGTTATTTGGACGGATTACTAAATTCCGAACGAATTTGCCTATAAAAGGAGCGATATTTTATACATTTTATTACGTCATAAACATTTTAATATCTTAGCGAAACAACAAAATATGTTATGGGAATAGATGTTCGTCTAAATCATTATTTAATACAGTTTGTGCACTTTTGTAAATGCGTCTAGTTGAGTTAATACTCATTTGTCTATGGCTTGAGTACAGTTATGGATACTTTTGATGCATCGTGCAAAGTGTCATCTATTGATCGATATGTTTATGGGCACATATGCACATTTACTCTTCATCTTTGACATATAAAAAGGTGAGCCTATGGCCTGAGCAGTGTGCAATGAATGGTCACAGGCATATTGATAAACAGATGACATTACGCGACGTATGAAAAAGGTCTATGTTTCCATAAATGGATTCATGTCGCAGAGAAGAATAAGTGTCAACTCAACGAGTTACATTTATAAAAGTGCACAACCTGTTTTAAATGACAGTTGAGACGTCACAGATAGGTAATGTTCTGAATTACAAAAACGAATTTATACAATTAAAGTACATAAATTAAAGTGTCTCAGTGTTAGAGTAATTTATTGTTGTTATGTTCACAATCCATTCATTCATATGAAGTTTCTTAATGCACGTTTGACGGATGACAGTAAGATGAAAAGTACAAGTAATATTGGAGTTTACTCTTTACCCTAAGAAACGATTTAAGACGCACAGTCTTCTTCTTGTTCCTCCTGGCCTTATCCCGTTCCTATATGATTTGATATCGGGGTCGGCTACCTAATTGAGGAGACTTGAGGGCGCCAGCCTTTACACAGAGCGAGTGCCACCTGACCTCTGTAACCCAGAAGGGAAACCAAACCCAATCCTAGATGAGGTCGAATTCGAATACACGAAACCGGGCATTCCTCACGATGTTTTCCTTCACCGTTAGATCACTCAGAAACTGTACTTAAGTTAGAAAAACTTATTGGTATGGCTCGAACCTGGGCTACCGGAGTGGGAGTCCTTAGCGTTAACAACTAGACCATAGATGATCGTTTCAAGACGCACAGTATTAAATTAATATGCGGTATAAATCGTATCACCGACCGTGACGCATGCCGCGCTTATGTTGCTTACTTTTCACTTCAGAAACATATTTGTTCCTAAGGAGTAAACTCTAAACGCGTGTCGGTGTTGACAAACACACACATAAAGAGACGCATCTCTTTGGTCCCTATTTGTTTTTTCTGAAATACTTCTGAAATTGTTCGCACGGCGCAGGACCTCGCTGTTAGTCGTCTGCCGCTGTCATGTGAATAAAGATATGTCAAACACAGAAATTTTTTTTGGACTGTTTATCACATGTGTGTTACCTATACTTAGTGTGGCCATAGATGCTATCACAATTAAAAATAAAAAAATATTACATTTGGAATCTGTCATTTTTATACGGTTGTTCATTGTGTGTTCTCATCTTGGCCCCCTGTACATTGTACAATATTTTGCGATATTAAAATGGAGAGGGTGATAAAGAGAACAGAATCGCTATAATTGCATTACACAAATTAGGAATGGAGCCACATACAATTTTTAAAACACACCATAGACTATGTTTGCGTAACGGGCAATTAATAAGTACAGAGACTTGCATTGTTTATGACAGAAATATCTGGTCATCCACGTAGTATTCATGTGAAAAAAGGTGGTTGCAACACTAAGGGAAAGAATTCGAAGAAATCCTGTCCGAATGCAAAAGATTTTATCTTGGGAAATGAAGATAGAAAGCACCATGTTGCGTATTTTAGGAAATGACTAAGACGTACGCATTTCTTAGCTGATAAATTAAAGATGAATAGAGTGGTAAAATCTAAACAAGTACTGAACTGGTACGCAAAGGGAGGTCACATACACATTTTGTGGACGGATAAGACTTTTTTTACAATTGAAGCAACATTTTAAAAAACAAAATGACCGTATTTGCGTGAATACGGTCATTTTGTTCTATCTAAGGAAGCTTCCCAATTATTCGCCAGAGTGCAACGAGGGCATTATCCAACTTCAGTAAAGGGTATGAAGAAGTGACTGAGCCATATTTTTGTGAAAAAGGTATCAAAACAACGGCACAAATATATCAAGATACCACCACACTTAAGAAGGCCGTGATGCCCCTCAATACCAACATGTTCAATAACCAAATGAGTCAAAAATGAAAACTTTATTCATGCTTTATGAAAATGAATATAACAAGCATGTCGCATAGCTACGAGCTAGTAAAACTTGCAGATAGCTTGTTCCAACACACAAGTGGCATACTGATATCCTTTTGGATGGACATCAACCTAGAACCTTTTCCATAAATTCCGACAAGTAGGTCAATATTATGGCTTTATGATGTTTTTTTTTTTCATTTCGTTTCCTACGTGTTTCGAGGCTTTGCAATAAATTCTAGGCTTATTATGACCTCACCATGACCAATCACCACGCGCACGTAGTCCTCCATAAATAGCAAACAATACGGAAGATATAATTCCAGTATTTTTTTACAAGAATTAAAAATACATTCTTATCACCGATGAAAAGGCTCGCATGCTCGCGTGCGTTCACAATGTGTTTAGTCGCAGTAATAATACAGATATATTACTCAAAGCCCAGCCTTTGCTGTCACAACAAAATGGCGGGTATAAATAAAAACTGCACTTTTTAAAGTTAGAAACCGTTGAGAATATTTTTATTTCATGTTTAACTTGTATTACATTTTTTTATTGTGTACGTTTTGTTTTTGTTTCGCGATGTGCGGTCTGAATTTTTGTATTTAAGTCCATATAGCAATACGTATCACATATACAAATGACGGCATTGCTGCATTGCAGCCGAATTGGGACAGAATTACCAGAAAAATAGAAGAGGTTCCTCTTGCTTAATATCGCGATATGTTTATTACTCTATTTTTCTGATATAATTTAACTACAAATACTCTGAAATCCCGAGAATTGGATCATTTTACAAATTTTATTTATTGAATTCTTTGGAAAGATTTCTCTATCTGCATGTTTAGACAAGAACATCAATCTTGTATACAGGATATGAGACAAAGGAGCATAATGCCTCTTGCATTTTACACTTCTACTGGCACTGGACTTGTGCGTCTTCGCAGGCGATTATAACGGCGGCGAGCCGCTATACAGTTCTCCCGCAGCTGCTGTAGCTCTGGGCGCCACCAATAACAGCTTCCTTTAGGAGCAGACTGTCCCACTCCTGGCATATATGCATCGCAGTTTTATTCTCTCCACTCTCTGGCGGAAAAAGCAGCCAGGCCTGAAGGACGAAAAGTAATATGAAATGCGACATCGTAACGATCCCTTCACACCGACAAAAGAACGAAAGGCCCTGATTGTATTTTTCCATCGTCTCGTTCGTAGTAGTAAATATATTGTACAATCCGAGGATTCCCAGCAGCTGATGCTTCATCAATTTTTTATAATGCCAGCGCAATAAGAGCCTTTCGAAGATCATTCGCACGAGGAAGGTTATTAAATAGGAAGTTTATTCCTTCTTCCTCATATAGTTTTATTCCTGAAGTGTAACCACGTTGTAAAAACGATCGTAGAACTCCCTTACAATGTTTATAGGTGATAACATTTTAATAACTTCTGCGTAATGTTACTCAGGCCACCGTATATACTGATATAATGATACAAATTTATTCGCATAATTTACGAGCAGAAGCTTAAAGTAATTGCCTACTTTACTAGATTGGTCCAGACGTAACCTATAATAAAATATTATGCTACGCATCTTTTTAATTATTTCGGTATTTAATCATCATTATCTTTTATTGTTGTAAAAACAAATCGCCAACCGTGTTATCTGTTGGTTCGACAACATTTAGAGTTTATGAACGATCGGATAGCATATCTATCTTATATAATTGATGAAACTTAAAGTATAGGCTATGTTTTATTTCGATTATTGCGTATATGCATGCTGATCTTTGAGACCTCCCTTTGCGTACCGCTTCAGTAGTTGTTTCGATTTTACCATCCCATTCATCTTTAATTTATCAGTTAAGAAATGAAAAGTATGTGAAGGAAGCTATGAAGGAGCGTCTGAGCCATATTTTTGCGAACACACTAGGCTATGCCTGTGCTATGATGACCGGATGTCAATCTGTATTTCAGACCTTTGGAAGAGCAAGTCTCTATAGTGTGTAACGAAGTTTGTATCACCGCGGGCACGCGCGTTCGTATGTGTACGCTATTTATAAGTGTATACACTAACTATAAGTGTGTTTTAATTATTATTGTATCGTAATCGCAAACAGTAGAAATCACAGTATTTTTTAGTTAATGTTAACATACATCAGAATAAAACACTGTCAACATAATCTACGTCAAATTATCGACCCTCTATTACGTTACCCACACAGCGATTTATCCACCGCAACAGCACTAAAAACTTTAACCGCCATTACAGGTACACTATAAATCCTTTCAAGTAACGAGGAAATGGCGGGAAGAATTTTTGGCAAGTCCACAGTCACTAGGAGACGACGTTTTAATAGAATGTATTTAAGTTTGGCTATTCAAAAAACCAGAAATTCAAAAGGAAACGCCGTTCATAAGTTTGATCGGGAGCCAAAAATAATCCCTACCTGAAAGGTTCGCAATTCACGTCTCTTGGCACGATTCTTAAACGGTCCCAAGTGAGGTTGTAAAGAGTGATGTGCTTTGCACACTGTCTGTCGATAAAGTGCATCTAATTACAATATCAACAAGTTTTATTAGCACTATAATTGCACATGCTAATTAGCCAAATACAAAAGAAGCTTAATTAGCTTGCTATTGACAAGACTAATATTATGATTCATATTCTCATAATTATTGTCATGTGAGTGTATAGCTGAAGTTTAAAAAAGGTAGATTCTGTTGATGTAGGGCGACAGACGAGCAATCGAATTCACTTGATAACTGCCGATGCCTATCATCCCCATAACATCTACAATTGTTATTCAGATGCGTTGCCCTCCATTCTTTTATGGCATAGGAAAACAAAAAATCAATATGTGTTGCCTAATTTTCAACTTTTCAAGTAATGATTTTTGCACGTGGTTTTGTCTGTAGTCCACGCGGACGACGTAACAACCTGCTTTTGAATAAATACGAGTATTTAATCGTTACAAGCTGCGTCCCATGATTCGACTCGCGCAAATATCTATCCCAGGGGAATCATTAATTATTTCGAGATAAAAAAAAAATTGTTTCATTTCAAATTGTAATGTTGTTATGCCTAAGCCTGTGTTAAATTTTATTAAAGTTCGTTTGGTATTTTAGGGTGCAGATATCCGCTATTTTACTAAACTACTTCCATTAGGCGATTTTTCGGAGGTGGAGTACGTGGATTAAACTGCGAAGGGCTGGTAGTTTATATTATAAGTAGGATTTTATCCTAATACCTAAACATGTTCTACGTACAATATATGCATACAAAAATACGGATTGTCGAGAATGTCGATATAGACATTATCGATAAGTCAAGGGAAGGCTACTGTAACGACACTATATAACCTAGGTATAATATATGTTACGCTGCGGTACGCCTTCTACTAAACTTTGTTATTACGGAACTCGACTTCAAGTCACCCAGATAAATATTCGACATGTGTTTAGTATATTACAATTCTCTTTGGAATTTGTCGTCTCTAAAACAGCGGAGATATTTTGTTATTCCCTTCAAATGATATACAAGCGAATTTGAGTTCTTTTTCTTGTAATAATAAAGCTGAATGTTGCAGTTGTTTATTTGAATTACACTGCTGAAACTATAATTATTATCTGGCTGAATTATTTTGGCCTACCTTACGTACTGTGTATCTAACCCGTTCCATCAAAACTAACTTAAAGAAAGACCAGATCCAGAGCACCCATAGGCTTAAAGAGGACTGTAGTCATGAGCGTAAATTCTGTCACTGCTTTGTTTACTTTTATAGTATAGGTGGAGCCTTTTAATGTCTATCGACGCCCATAGACATCCGCATAAATGTTATGTAAACGCGTTGCGCTCTCTCCTTCCTCCCTACTAGTAGGACACTGAAAGCTCAGAAAACGAATTGCGAAAGCATAGCATGTTTGCACTAGTAGCCTGTGGAAACATTTCCATAATCACGTACCTATTTAATGTATCATAGATATTAAAATTCATAAAATACGCCGTGAATGGGTAATTTACGACGAATAGTGATTATGATGATGTTACTGGTAATAACTATTATAACGATGACCTATAACGGCGTTGACGTTGAAGAATAACACCCGGTAGATCTCCCAGATTTTTTTTCAAAATCACGTTTTAATGAAATTTCATTTTAATCAGTTTAAAATATGCATATACCTTCTTCGGTAACATTTTGTTAATATATTAAGAAATACGAGCCATTAACCTCACTTTGTTATTACTATCACGGAGGGAAGCTGGCAACTTTAATTAAATATAGTAATTAAAAATATTTATCGCCCCTTCGGCCTTTGCATTTTTATGGGATTTTAAGAGAGCCTGGCAACACTTGTAATTAAAAAATTTTGAAATTATAATTCGTACGGTGCGGTATGCAAATTTTTGGGTATTACGTTCCCGATTACATTTGCATATGGAAATTTAAATGTGAGAGATGTGGGGGGTACCTGAATCAGTTAGCATTCTTACCATTCCCGGTTTTTTTGGTACCCAATTGAGGCCTAACCTGGGCCTTTATACATTTTTAAGTAATTTGAGGGTCACCATCAGGGGGAGGGGGGTTGTTCGGACGTCGAAAACTCAAACGATGTCTACTCAACGGCCTAGCCGAATTTCGGCTTCAGCGGCCATCTCTATATAGAGACGATCCAATTCCGAATACATATTATTAAACCTGATGCATAAGTGTGTAATACGCAGACTCAAGTGCACTATATACTGCCTATACCAATCATCCTCTACCAATAAAACGGTAGTCCAACACGACTGAAAAGAAATCAGGCACAAGACCGACGACGGCTTCACGTGCTCTCTATCTCTGAGACATAAATATGTCTAATATAATACCGCCACCAAGTACGTAATTACTAAGCCATTAATACTTAAAATACATAAAACTATGAATATTGGATAATAGAACTAATTATAGTCGTATTTACCTATCTTTTATTCGCGTGTACTCTTAATTTCTCTTCTTACTGTGTTACGTATGCACTAATAGAATATTGTTATTATTTATCTACCTTCATCATCTATGATTTCCTTCCATTTTTAAATCGTCACTAAGTTCGGTTTACAATCATACATAAATAAGTACGCATAAATTATAATATTTTGTGTAGTAATAATATTGATATTTTTTTTTAATTACACCCTACAGGACCACATAGGATCAGGGTTGTGGTACCTCTTATTTTGGCGATACCACAACTGTTAAACTGAGTGGAACCACCTTTTCCGGTTTTGTTTTTCTTACACTATTGTGCATATTCCTTAGATTAAAATGTATATATAGCTTGCC
>JAFELO010000530.1:220616-234071 GCA_017140195.1 Eumaeus atala | reverse complement strand
AGACGTGCTGTGTAATTGTGTGTTAGAACGTAAGTAGCTATGTAGTAATGAAATGTGTAACACTGTATGTATGAACTGTCCTGAATAAAGTTTTTACTGCCTTACCTACTCTCTGAGACACGAGAGTAACACCGCACCTTTAACGATCGGACGTCATTAGAAAACGAAAACTCCCAATACGTTTTGGTTCGACCCGAGACTTGAAAGCACAAAACCTCCGGACCTTACAATGCGTGCTTAAACAGGAATGCAACAGAATGTGAAAAAAAGTATGTTTGTATATTTGCGAGACCTCGTCCGAGCATCAACCCTCGCATTACTACTGCCATTACAACAAAATTAAGCCCTGGAAGCGTCTCCGGGTGACGGCGACAGAACAACTCCCGGTACAACACGAAACCACCTATTTATTTATCGCTGCTTCGGGACATTGTAATGAGCGACAAAAGACAGCACACTACAAGCTGGGATGCAGGGGAGTATTGTTTTTAGCATCACACTCGTAAAATAAAAAAAAATACTTATTTTTGCCCTTACTCGGTAGCTCTAAATGTACATGAAATACGTTAGCATAGCCATTACTTTTAAAGTACTTCCCCGATCGTGTCAGCTCGATCCGGAAGCAATGTTATAGGAGCCAGTGCTAAAATAATGAGAGGTATGTGATTATTTTTCCCCATGAGTAGTTGGGTAACCACTACAGTTATACACCTGTATTCACAAACGATTTTGAAGGAAGCATGCGGAATGAAGGACTCATGGCTCCGACCACCTTTAACATTTAGGGGGCCCTGTGCGTCGACGCGTACTGTGGGTTTGTGTGTGTGTGTGTGTTTGTGTGTGTGTGTGTGTGTGTGTGTGTGTGTGTGTGTGTGTGTGTGTGTGTGTGTGTGTATTGTTTGTTGATACGAGCGTAACTCATATGTTTTAAAGGAAATATAGCTACCTTCTAGCAGTCTGTTTACATGCTAATGAATACAGCGGCAGACTTCCCCTGTTCACTTTAAGTATTGCAACCAGACATGTCCCACACGAAAAAAAACAATTCCAGCCCAATACTGAAATCAAATTGCAGAATAAATAAGAACTGGCCATAACTCTCTCATAATAGCTGGGCGCGTCGTATAAATTTATATTTTTAAAACTACTTTGTAGCAAAAGTTCCATTAAAAGTGCAATTAAGAGGCCCGCAGTGGCAGTCATTTTCGGCGGTCACCTGCCAACGGCCAGTAACACTATCGACAGTATTGGCAAGCTTCGATTTAATTACACCAGATTTTTTTGTGTAGTTGCAGTCTGGAGGCGGTGGTTTTATAAACACACGATCGTGAAAATTTATTTCGACCGCGGCTTTTCTTATTTTCGTCAGTCTGCTTCACATTATTTATCTCGTATCATCTTTTTGTAATTACTAAATCATGTTTAATTCTATTTCTATATAAAAAGTGGACGATAAAAATTGTCCTCATCGTGAGCTATTTTCGTCCTCATCAGAAGTAGATATTATGGGATCGTTATAGACTGCTCAACATACTCCAGAATGTCCTGCTAGGGACGTGGGTCGGCAGATTTTGGTCGAGGAAACCGTCAGAATCTTTCCCCTCAGTCAGCAGCGGTGGTAGCGATGCGTGGTAAAAATACATCCTAGTTACCTTCTATGGGATTTCAGGAAGTAAAGTGCTAAAAGCAAGCGGGAGAACGTCGATCCAGCCTGTCTGACATGTCTGTATCACGGTCGTATCGTCAATCCCTCAGGCTTTATAAATTCACCATATGTCTATGTCGAGGCAGATTAGAAACACCGGCTAAGATTTAGTTAGATAAACAAAGAGAAGGATACAGAGAGATTAAGAACCAAAACACGGCACTTAAAGGGGCAGCGGCACCCTATAAAATAAGTAAATAAAAAATAGGAGAAGCAGCAAGTGTTTTTCAAGCTTATGTACAACGTATGTATTAGTGTCATACCGAACATACGGTTTCGGTTTCGGTCGAGTTTCGGCAAAAATACGGGTTTTGGTTTAGTTTTGGTTTTGGTGGCAAACGAGAATTGAAGCCTTTTTTACGACTACCGGCTGTGTCGTTTAACACCGGTACAACGGCCCTCCTCGCTGTATGGTCACAATGCAACACACGAAACGCGACACCGACGATGTCACTTTACCCCGGTATCATTTGAGCGAGAGGTACCTCCCCGATTGTGCCGGCCCAATTCCGGCGCAATGCAGCATAGTACTATCTCTTATTAAAATATACTACTATCTGTGTAATTTAAGGATAAAAAAATAAAGAATGACAAAAGCTAATGTGCTTTAGATCACACGACCGAAGTGAAGCTTGTTTAATTATACAAAAAGTAACCGGCTATAAGAGAAAGACAATCCGTGTCGCATCTCTCACTCACTTGCGTACAGTAATATGCCAAAGGTAATTCCTTCTTTTTATATTCATTAACTTATGTTTGCCTTTTCCGTTCGCCTCTTCTGAACGCACTTTTCGTAACGCTAGTGTCACGCATTTACCAGCTTACTCTAAAAGTCAATCTATTATATATTTTTTTAGGTAAAACTTCTTCTTAAAACGCGCGTTTGACTTGTGAAGTATGCAGGCGAATGCGTGATGAGAGCGTGCAGACGTTGCCTTTATATTTCTCTCAAAACATTATTATTGTCGGGAAGTTTCGGTTACGGTCGAAACTGAAATCGTTGCTGAAATTTCGTTCCAGTTTCGTAAAACCACTTTCGGACGGCCATTAGCATGTGTGTAAAATAGTATACATATGTGTAAGTATATATATATATATATATATATATATATATATATGTACATATATATATATACATATATTCTAGAATAGCGGGGCAAACGAGCAATCGAGCAATCGGATTTTTGCAACAACTAAACAACTACAGATGGCCATGAATATCAGCATAATTATGCCGATGCTGTGCCCTCCTTTTCACGTATGCGACTCCGTATGTGTCACTTTAAAGCGGTAGCAAGTAAGCTAGAGGTACCTCGCCGATCGTCCCAGCCCAATTCCGTGCCTAGGAGGATGTAGTGTTATGCACTATGCATTGCGCTACCTCCTACAAAATAATATAGCAGGTAATTATATATAGATTTCTATGTTACATGCTACAGCGTAAGCGTTGCTTGTTTTGGCTTGATGAATTTTAAGATATAGGTTCTTCATGATAACGCGAGTACACTAAAATATATTTGAAACAGTCGGGGGATATTTTTTTCAAGTCCAGTGTTAACATTAACACACTTCAGTGTTCATAAGATTTTTTCCAACCCCCACAGAGTGTTTATTGTAAGATACATTCTATTTGTATTCCAATCTGACTATAATTCATTAGTCGTTTAATATTGTAAAATATAAACGTATGTCACACTCTGGCACTAGCAAATAGTTGTGACGTTTTTATGCTGTGTAATTTATACAAGTATTGTCTCTATTTGTACACGCGGCCTTTGTCAACTGTTGTTAGCATTTTATTAGCGCCGGCTAACCATTCCGTGCCATTTCAAATTCGGGAACCGATAAAAACCCTTTCGAATAGTTCACATTAAAACTTTGTGATAAAATGTCATAATAGTTTTTTTTTTTTTGTTAGATATTTTGTTGTATATTTATATATATATACATATGCAACTCTAGTTAATAAAATATGCACTTAATATGATATTCAACTAGCATCGCCCGGCGGTTTCACCCGCATAACTCCACTTCTACTAGTCGTCATGAGTATAATAATGACCTTCTTCGACAAATGGACTATTAGCACAAAAATATTTTTTGAATTCTTTCCATTAGTTCCGTACGTAGATTGGCGTGTTTAGACAAACAGACAAACTCTTCAGCTATATTCTTCGTATAGATTCTACCAGATGTTCCGAGAGACCTGGTCCATTTAATTGCCGCTTACATGACACCGCTGGAAACTGACAGCTATACTGTCGCGTTTCGTGCTGTTTATAAGTAGCTGGTGACCTATTGGAGGAGAAGAGGAAATGGGAGCGACGCGTCTGCATGACAACAATAATGTAGATGTCTTTCGCCGTCAAAATGCTCCAATTTCTCGTTTTCCTATACTTTGATTATTTTTTAATTACTAAATATAATAACATCAATTTGGCTACAGCTACTAATTGCCCAGCCGGGGGTATGATGAGTCGCGCAATGCCAACGGGAAGAGACAGCCACCCTATCATTATATACAGGGTGACTGGAGATTCTCCTCACTCCAAGAGTATATTCAATATTCATTAATTGATTCTCATCCAAATTATGTAATAAAATAAGTTTACATGCTAAAAATTACTGAATGCGTTTATAGAACATTTGACAAGAGGACACACGCGTCATCAATGTTTTAGCTCTATGACTCTTGGGAAAGTCTCAAGTACAGTCGAATTGAGTCCACATCGCCGTAGTGGTATCTCTCCCCATATAAGTGATGTTGCATTTCGTGCAGTTTGTAATTTTCCAGTGGTCCATAGGAGGATGAAGTGTATGGTCGTCGGTAGTTATCAAAAAGCTCCAATTGCTACTCGCTTACCCTTTAAAAATCTTTGCCTACTACAAACATCTACACAATTTATTACCATTAGTATCATAAACATTAAAATATTTAACTAATTGTTTGTAGCAAACACGCTGATCCTGTAATTAGCCGCGTGTTCTAAACCGTCACCTTGACAACCACACACAGATAATCACATTACTACTGTCAACATATCAACAGTTCAACAGAATACAGATTATAGCATATAGCAGTCTATATATAAATGGCTTCACAGCAGTGTTTCCCAATTAATGGTACGCGAATCACCAAGGATACGCGATGATATTTCCTGGGGTAATATCATGGCTTAACAAAAAAATTTAACAGAGGGTTACGCGACATATTTTTCGCAACGACATCATCTCAATTTTATTCTATTGTCATGCACTTATTGCGAATATCTAACTCTATTATAATAGAACTTTACTTTATTGGTAATTAATATAAAATGCAATTGATAACATTTTAGGGCACCTTACATAAAAAGTAGATAGTCTCATGACAGTATTGGAGAGTCCAATGAGATAAAAGAACCTCTCCTTCTTTAAAGTTTTTTACACATGATCGTTATATCAACAGCTTTAAACGTTGCTTTAATTATACTAAAGTAACAGTTAGTTATTGGATAGTTACACAATAGAATGCACACGGTTAGTTAATTAGCTGAGTACAGTGCCAGAAGTAAAACTCTCTGTTCTTCAGTCAAACTTTTGTCTATAATTGGCACTACACTATCTTCGATATTGTGAACAATTCACAATAATAATTATGTTTAACCATGAGTGATATTAACCATAGCAAGCGGGTTTAGATCAACAGAAGAATAAATCACAAAACAAACACCATGCATTTGAATATAACAAAACATTTCCTACTTTAAAATCATTGCCAGGAACGAATACTAAGTATAAACGATCAGTCAAAACGAGACGAAACAGTCCAGACACCGGCGGCCCCATATAATAGCGAGCCGTTTTTCAGCGCGCTGTGTTCTGGTGACAGTACATTCATTCAGCCATTGTCCCGACGTGTTTTGGCACGGTTAAAGAATATAAAATTCGGCTATAATGCGCTCAGGTATCCTGCCAGCCTTTATTACCCGCGGAAATGTCGGAGACACTCGCTGGATAAAATTCCTTTGAACAAATTAGCTTAGACATAGACGTTGAAATGTACGCTCTATTTGACGATTGTGGACTGTTTTTTTTTTAATCTGGAGTACATGTTTTTGTTAGACGTGTGTGCATTTTGTATATTTTAGTTTGTCGGTTCTTTTAGATTTCATAAATTACTTCCCTTATACTTATCTGGTTGAAAAAAAAACATTTAAAACCAAACTCCTCAGATGACTCAAAGAGCGTTTCAAAAGGTTTATACATTCATTTGTTTAAATTTTGACATACGCATTTTTACAAATTATTCTCAGGAAACTTTAAACGATTTTTTTTAATATAAAATAGGGGGGCCAACGAGCAATCGGAGCCTTTTTACGATTACCAACGCCCATGATGTTTTACCCTCCTTCATCAACTATGGGCCACCGGATACTCACAAACCGCATGAGACGAGACACTGAAGATGTCAATTTACGGCGGTATTATGTGAGCGAGAGGTAGCTCCCCGGTCGTGCCGGACCAATTCAGTTGCTATACAGCATGGCACTATCTCCTCTTATGCAGCGCTACCTCTTGCAAAATGTTTTAAAATAATCAAATTATTGCCTCTAAAATGTTTATTGCGATCCATTCATTTACAACGTTTGATAAAATAGCCAAGACTTTTATTCCGCACGAAATTACTCTTTAAAAGTAAATGAGCCAACATTTTTCAGCGTATATATTAGTTACATACATTTACAGTTATACATAGAGGGTGCAGAATCTTGGCAAGCAACGATTTAATTACAAGTCAGTTACACGACGACCGCAAACATCCTGCGGGAGTTTTGGCACTAGCCGCCTGTTAGATGAGAAAAAAACCACAAAATTGTCTCCTTAATTGGAACGAGAATTTGCGAACTGCTTCATTAGAAGTAGGTTTTTTGGTTTGTACAAAATGAACGGTTCCATTTTGTATCAGCAGTTCGTAATTGCCACATTCATTTCAGGTTGGCTATACGTTTGTACGTATCTCATATGTCCTTATATCTTTTAGATTTGAGTCTTTAAATCTGAAAGATTCAAGTTTTTAAATCTAAAAGATTTAATTTTTTAAATCTGAAAGATTTACTACATGAGATAGTTAGATATGTAGGGATGCTACATTAGGGCACGGCTCTCCGAGTCGAAGTCTCACAAGAAGGGTAATATACTATTTTGCACACTGGTCTCAATGGCGGTTTAGATCACTTTTGAAAACAGGGACATGAGCGTAACAAAAATTTTTTTCTAGAGGAGCACGGGGCTAACATAGAAACCGGACTATGAGACATGAAATTCAAACTTCCATCGGTCGGTCAGTACCGCTTTAGGGTTGGACATGTATAGTGATAGACTATGACTATGGCAAAGTAATTTACAGGAATCCTATATAGAATTAATAATTTTCTTCCCGTTTCAGGCACTACTCCAAGAGATTATAATTAATGATTCAACATTCTAAATGTTCACAATACCTACAAAGCTGTACAGCGCGCGCTGTTGTCCTTACACAAGTGGCAAAGTTTTAAACGAGCTAATTACAGTAAACAATACCTAACTGGTTGCTGATGACATTAATCAAGCCGTCTGCCAGTCCATTAGGACGCGGAGACAAAAGAGTAGCGACAGACAATCAATAAAGTCGCAGCCGCGAACGCTTTGTGCTGTAGGGTTCTCATTTATCGTGCATTTTGAGAGATCTTTTTGGGTGTTTTTTAAAAACAAAGGATCTGATCTTTGTAAGAGGCGGTGCTGCGCATTGCAACCAGCCGAGAAGACCTGGTAAGACCGAAGTCGTACCCCTCGCTCACATCATGCGTCTCGTGCGGTTTGTGAGTAGCTGATGGCCCAACAGAGGGGAATGAAGCAGTGCAATGCATCTGCACTATCCGTCTAAATGATGTCTTAAGACGTCTATCGGTCATCGAAAGACTGTTCGTTAACTCTCTTACCTATAACACAAATCGGCCTATGATTTTAATAATTATGTGACTAACACACGCACAAGAATTATGTTAAAGTTGTAATTGCTCGACAAATCGCTTCGACCATAGATTTCGATTCGATTCGAGAATAGCACTTGAGTATTGGCGTTTTTGTATAGGATTCAGAATTGTCCAATGTGTATGAAGGACGGCAACCCTTCCAACTCCATGTAGGTCGTTTCTTCTGTTACTATCCAGGTGTTACTTCGCAACTAAATTGGGTCAACTTATTAAAGAAATCTCACTGAACCCTGCTATGAGTACGACGAATGAAATTTGCCGTTCTTTAGATACGATACTTAAAAGACGACAACTGTCGTTCGTTACCTACACGTTCCTTATCGCCAGATCGGCGTATTTGCCCTCCTTAATGAAAGCATTCAGCCAGATTTGACATAACAAATTTGTGTTTATGAAAAAAAGGGACACGCGTTAATAACGTGACGAAAAATTTCCATCGGACTTTCTCCCCTCTTATCATTGTTATATTTTCATCATCCCCTGTCATATGCGATTAGGCTAAGAATTTCTCCCCTTGTGCGAACGCATTCTACAAACGACCCTAAAGGGTAATTTGTTTTATGTTAATGTCTTTGTAAGGCACATGCCAATCAGCCTATTTGGTGTACACCGTTTTTTAATACTTAGGAGAGAGATTTCTGAAATCCCATTTTGATTAAAAATGAGCTTGAATAACAATGATCTTAAAACAGTATGGCCGTCAATCAAGATAACAAGTACCTAATCGATTTAAACTTCATCACTCAACTTCACGTGCTGGCGTCCGAAATATTTAGCAAGTCATCTAATGTAAAATCCTTACATTTTTTCATAATTACTTTTTTTAAATTCCCAACTTTGAGGAAGGATCTTCAATATTTAATCCGCAGCTGGTTACCCTACAGACGTCATCTTCAGTAGTATGATGGATGGGACGCTACGTTCTGAAGCGCTTAGACTGCCTCGTATCAATGCTGAAGTTAAATTTGATGTTACAAAGTACTTTGTAACAGATATTAGTAAGTTCCAAATCGCTATGTTATAGTTCAGAATTGAGTACGAGTTCGGTCTAGTCCAAAATACAGATATAGAACGAGCTATAGACCATTTTATGTCGCTTTCATCTTATTGAATTTATTGAACACTTTTTTGAATATAAGCGTAGTTTTGCTTTCTTTTGCAGCCGAATCGTGACGGACCCGGAGGTACCTTTCCTTTACATGACAACGCGTTTCATGAGTAAGCTGGTGGCCCATTGGCAGGCAGGAGAAAATTACGCCAATGTATTCGCACGACAAAAATAATGCGAGTGTATATGGGCGTCGGTAGTAGTCAAATCAATATACAATACGAAAATGCCGGACGTTTCATAAATTTTACAGCGTGTTTTACTACTATTGTAACTTAAAATCATTTTTACGCAATCATATTTTTTTAATGAAGGGCTTTAAGTTCCTTTGTCTAATGAGTAGATTGAGCTCGAAATGAAATAAGAATTATTAATACCCAAAGATTTTTTCGCAGTAGCAGCAATGAGGTCGTCATCATGTCGATTACACGGAGTAGTAGGGTGGGTAAGCGTGCCCACCACACTAAACTCACGAGACGGTTAACACTCAAATGAAACACAGACCGCCAACCGATCGAAGACCGCCTGGTTGCATTAACCGACGAATACAATGTGTTCCGTATCTGCGTTTTTCGATTCTTCTTCTTATTGTGCGCGAGTATTGCGTGCGTGCATGTGTGTGTGTGCGTTCGAGTGCATGCGTGCGTGCGTACGAACATTTTTGTGCGTGTTTGTGTGTGTCTGCAGTGTAATTTCTATACAATCCATATATATGCAACTAGAACTAGAAACTACGGGCTCGCAAACGTGGCGGTCACTAGTACAATCGCTTCGTGAGTACTTAGCCTTATACGAACTACTGACACATGTCGTGCTTATGTCAGCTGTTACCGTCTCTATTAGTCTGGCCTTAATGGTGTTAAAATTAGAAATAAACAAAGTCAAATCATCAATATCAGCTCTTATCGGTCCACTGCTGGACATAGGCCTATTTAAATGAATGTCAAGACGACCGATCTCCTGCCACTCGCATCCATCCCGGATCGGCTACTGCACAGAGATCGCCTTCCCACCTGGTGAACGGTCGACCAACACTTATTTTTTCTAAACGCGGCCTCCACTCCAGAACCTTATTAGCCTAACTGCCAGCTGTTCTTATGAGTGTGTGACCAGCCCATTACCACTTCAGCGAACTTATTCGTTGCGTGATATCGAATGCCTTTGTTCTCCGCCTTATGATTTCTTTACGAATTTTGTTGGACAGAGAAACACGCAACATAGCACGTTCAATAGCCCGCTGAGCTACCGCAAACTTGCGGGTCAGTCCTGAATTAAGAGGCCATGTTTCGGCCCCGTATGTCATAACGGGGAGAACGCATTGTTTGAAGACTTTTGTCTTCAAGCTCTGCGGTAGGTGACGTGAGAATGTGACGACGCTTCATGAATGCTGCCCAACCCAAATGAATTCTTCTACCGGCTTCCTTCTCGAAGTTATGTCTATCTAATTGTAATAGTTGCCCGAGGTAGACGTATTGGTCTACGACTACTAGAATAACACCATCGACGTTGACCAGCCTAGGGAGAACGTATTCGTTGAACATGACCTTAGTCTTGAACAGGTTTATCCTAAGGCCAACACGTCGGGAGGATTCCACATTTCCTGCAAGCTCTCCCAACACAACGATATCGTCGGCGAAACAAAGATGTGAGAGGTGCTCGCTGTAAATATTTATGCCGCATTCTGTCCAGTTTGAAGTCTTAAAGACGTCCTCCAAGGCACTATTGAACAGTGTCTGGGAAATAACATCCCCCCTGTTGCACTCCCCGATGCAATTGCATTGGCCTTTTTTAGACCTCCCGGAATTGGAACGGACATAAAAGCAGCGTTATACAATGTTCCCAATACTTCGACGTATCGCCAATCGACCTGACATCGCTCTAAAGCTTCCAGAACAGTCCAGGTTTCGACAGAGTCAAATGCTTTTTCATAGTATACAAAGGCAAGGTTGATTGTACTCGTGTATCTATTGTACGCCTTGCCGTATGGTGAAAATGTGCCGTATGGTGCTGAATCCTCTGCGAAAACCCGCCTGCCCCGGTGGCTGGAATTCGTCAAGCTTTGTGGTCTACGATTCGTCAAGAGTCTTGAGAATAGCTTGTAAATATGATCAAGAAGTGAAGTTTGTCTGTAATTTTGGAAAAGTTCCTTCCCTTCCCTTCTCAAAAAACAAAACAACGTCACTTCCAAGCCATGCCTTGGGAGGTACGCCCCGCTGAAGGACAAAATAAAAACCACTTTCGGCTCTCGTAACACAGGTTCGCCTCCAGCCCTAAGAAGCTCGACTGTAATTCCATCCTTCCCCGGAGCCTGACAAATAACGTGTCAGGCTTGCACGCGCATTTTTGTTCAGGGTATCGGGACGTGCGACGTAATAACTTGCTGTTGAAAGATAAGATCTCAAGCTTAGAAGAAACGATAACCCCAGAATCAGTCCTAACCTTTGTCAGATTCGCTTCTCCACAAAAACCTTCGACCCTGTATTCTGCTCAATCGCTCGCGTATTTGAGCAGCGAAGGTCTCGGCGTATTAGTTTGCGGGTTTGCGTAGAAAGAAACTTGAAATCGGCAGACGTAACTTCTTCGTGTGCTCTGCGTTTCCTCGTAAGTCCAAACGTCTTATCTGAGAGTTTATCTTTCCGCTCGTATACTTACTTCTACAGTATTATTCACCCACGTCCCGCATGCAACCAATCACGCCACTCATGGCCTCGTCAATTGCCATTGTAGTTTCCGACCTATCCAGGACATCGAACCGGTTTCTTAATTCCAAATTTTAATTCCAGTTCGCGTCGAAAGCCTACATTCAGAGAGCCTCTAACCAATCGGTTTTAAACCTGTTGATTACGGAGACATCCCTAAATATGTGCTCCGGGTGCGGCATAATAAAGTGAACAACAATAAATTGCGCCTTACAGGTGTTATGTAATGTAATGCCTTTGAGACATCCTCGTAAGTTGCCCCCACGTCGTCATCTGAATAAGTCGAGGTTGGTGCGTATACTTGTATCACTTTGACAGGTACAGCCACCTCCTAGTGAGTGTAAATACGAGATACGCCACCCTACTCGACACACCAGAGATTTCGACGATGTTGCCTACGAAAGACTTATTCACGGGGAATCCCACGCCGCCTTGTGTTGAAGTGTCACCTTCTCTGAAGTGGAAGAGGAGACCCGATGGCAGAGTTATGGTGTCTTCACTTTGCCTTCGGACTTCACATAAACCCAGAACGTGCCATCTGATTTTTTCCAGTTCCATCTCCGGCTCAACTAAGTGGTTATTTAGCCGAAGCGTTCGTCCGTTAGACGTAGCCAAATCAAATCGGTGGTAGCGAGCCGTAGCCCGGAGATTCTTAGCACCCCTTGTTCCACCGTTACACTGGCCAGAACTAGTGGAACTACCGGGAACTAGGGGCCGAATTCTGGGCAATCGCAAATTAGGTTTCGGACCGGCGCCACTGCTGCCTGTCGCTGATCCGATTGAGGTACCGCCATCACTCAGCGCAACCGCTGTCCGGTGCTCTCGTCTAGTTCACTGTCACTATGAAGCAGACGGGACACCAACCAGGTCGCTGAAGCTTCCTAGATCCTAAGAGGCTATTGCCCTTTGACGACTTTTACGTCACCCTGGGCTTGGATCCAGGGTGAGGGCATTCTCAGGCCGCCCCCACACATCCAAAACAAAGTATTACATTATAATTTGGAATCTTGATTTTTTTGTTCATTGTGTGTTCTTACTTGTAAAATACTTTGTGATATTAAATAGTGGCATTAAAAGAAAACCCAATCACTGTGCTTGCATTACACAAAGTAGGTCTGAAGCTTAATACAATTTTTGAAACGCTCCATACGCTTTGTATTGGTAAATGTTTATTTATCTACCGAGCTGCAGTGAAACTTCCTGTTTGTGACATAAAAAAATATCATGGTCTGAGAGTTCCTTCCAAACAGACGATCAAAGTCGTTCACTTTATATCTGGAGGTGAAGATCACCTAGAACCATGTTTTGTATTTATAAAAATACTTAGGAGCTGCAGTCTATATGCAGTGACTCTCATTTCATAACTGATAATTTAAAAAGGAAAAAAACGCAAAGGGAGATCACAGAAAGAAATTGTTCACATTTTGGATTTTTTTATATTCGAGCAATATTTTAGCGGTACCGTTTTTAAGCTCAACGGTCCAAAGAAGCTATCCAACTAGTCAAAATGTAACCTGTTGTGACGTAGGCTTTAGCTAGTATCGTTGTGATATTCCGCTAAACTATGAGGATGTGACTGAAACTTATTTTTGTAAAAAAGAGGTTAATTATGATAATGGCGTTAAAATAAATAACAATAAATAGATAATCTTTATTATAATTACTTAGGAATGTTAACAAAAATCTAGCTTACATCACCATTACACAATAATTTATACTCGACATTATACATCACAATATCCAGAATAATTGATGAATTACAGTACATCTCTCTCAATATACTGGTAAGGGTTGTGCGGAGACAGCTACAGGTCCCAGCTTGTAACTGTAGCGCCCCGTGATAAGTGGAGGTTCGCAGCGCATGTGTACGAACCAATCAACACTCCCGCCCGATACGCACGACTCCGCCCCCCCCCCCCCCCCCCCCCC
>JAFELO010000530.1:183081-213232 GCA_017140195.1 Eumaeus atala | reverse complement strand
ATATTTTTAGAAAATCAAACCCTTAGCGTGTCAAATAAAGGCCATCCTCCAAAAAAATCATAATATAAACTCCATAGTTTATAACATGGAATTGTACCATGTGACGCTAGTGAAATCGCTGGACGCCGCTAGTGCCGTGTAAGATACGAAGGTATCACGGCTGATACACTATACACTATACACGTGCTAAACATACAGACACATTCAGACAAGCTACTGATCACTGATAACACATTGTCATATCTATACGCAACAGTAACTACAAGTCAATTCTTATCGTACGTTGTTCGTACTTAGATGTAATCTATACTAATATTTTGAACCCGAAAAATTTATTTGCTTCAACGCGCTAATCTGTGGAACTACTAGGCCGATTGGAAACATTATAGATATCCCAGCATTCGGCGTTAGATAGCCCATTGAGAGAGCCTATATGCTCTATACCATCAGGTTTAGATCAATATGTGCGTCATCTCAGTTTTTTTTTATTGGTTGTCACTATAGTTTGTAGCATACATTCCATTTCCTTCGACATCTTTAGCTATTGGGATTAACTTAATTCGTCTGCTGCTGTTGCATGCCAGTAGAAGAGAGGTAGAGGGAATAAGTACATCATCTCTTTCTAAACAAAGGATTTTTTTCTGCTGGAAGATATGCGTTTAAGGGCTGTACCCTTCCGTAGACTTTAGCCTAGTTACGACAGGGCCTAGAAACTAAGCCTAGACTGATAAAGTAAGTCTGTGAACCCCTTTTCACAGATTTTTCAGCAGACGGATCTTAAATGATCAGTCATAATGTGTGTACTACTTCTAGCAGATAACGACAAAACCGTCAGCTAATAAAGTACGGTGTTGCACTCTGAATTGAATAGCTGAAATCGCTGTAAATTAAAAACATCATACAAAAATAAAACAATTTCCGCACCTCCCGAATGGCGACGGAGTGGCTCTGCTCTACCAGCGCCAGTTTATTCTGCAGCCGCACCAGCAGCGCCGGCGTCTCCGCCGTGCGCGCCTCCGCTCGCTGCAGCCGCCGCTGCGACGCCTCCAGCGAGCTGTTGAGATCGCGGACCCGTTTCTCCAGCTCAGCATGATACGCTGGAAGTTCCATTCATATATTAAAACTCGCTTCCTCTAGTGTCTAGTAGTCTAGTGTCTAGTAGAAAGCATATCCTTATACTTACTAATATTATAAAGCCGGAGAGTTTGTTTGGTTGAACGTGATAATCACGAGAACTACTTTTCCGACTTGCAAAATTCTTTCTGTACAATATCCCACTTATCGGAGAAGGTTATGGACTATTGCCATGAAGTTAAAACCGCGAACCAATAGTCCATAGTCAGGTAGTTAGCGGTGTTTCATTCCGCGACTCGCACAGCGTCAAGCCTGGTCCACATCTGAGTTGTCTTCGGTAGTACAGGTCCCGGCAGGAAAATATAGCGCTGAAGGTTATTGCTCACAAGTATGAAGTACGGTATCGAAGGGGCGAGACGCGGCAGTGTGACATTTCTGGGTACAGTAGTTTCGCTGTGCGTTGTGTCAGTCAGCCAATCAGGCACTTAGTACGTCGCTAAGTGTCTGACTGGCATTGATGTATACTATATATAATTTATGTATGAATTATCTAGTTATAAACATCCAATAGTACCTTGTGCTTCTTTGTTGTGGACAACCTTGTCTGCGAGGTTTTCTCTTGTAGTCCTCTCGTCATTCACTTTCAGATGTAATTCTCTGGAAAATATTTGTATAAAATAAAAAAAAAATTAAATTGTATCTTATCTACGCTTGACTTGGTTACTGGAGAGTAACAGGTTTTTTTTTTGTTACAGTTGGTGAGTAGGTAACGAGTGTTACAAAAATGACGCCAATACGTTAGCGAACATAGAAACAGAGGAAGTTACGTTTCGTATATTAATTAGAGTCCCACCGACTTTCACTTAAGATTTCGGCCAGCTTCAGCCAATAATTCTAGTTTTGGTTTCGGTCAGAAATAGGCCGAACCTTTCGGCCTCGCCGCAACTCCGTGCTCGGGAAATGTCGTGCGGCATTCGGTTAATTTCGTGTTGACTTGAGATTGTTTTACAAATAAATGATTTGGTAAATATTTGTTTTGGCACAATAGAAGTCACCGTTACACATTTTACTTGATTTAGAGTAAAAAAAATTAACAAATTTGCTGTTTTGAACACGGTTAATCTGATGTTATTCCTTCTAACGAAGAGGTAGTTATAAAGAACGCCGAAACAATTTTGATTTTCTTATAATATTATACCACTAATTCGATGCTAAAATTAAAATGAGATAAAACAAAGAATGATAATAATAACATTTACGAGACGATTCTACCGTAACACGGAATACCGTATGCTGTTTTTTTTAAAAACGATATTAGGTCAATATTGAAATTGGATCCAAGCCTTTAAGATTATAAGTAATATCCAGTTCTCACTAAAATTCATGATTTTTGAGTCAACGGGAAGTAAGGTCCCGACAGGAATCATGTACCTATGAGAACTTTGCGAGAGTCAAAATATGAATGTAAATGGCCGCCTCTTTTGATTGCGTTGACTTGGATTTATCTGCTCCATGGGGTAGCAGACCAGTCTCTCCGTGTTTGATATGAGTAAGTGCATAAATGCATTCTCTTCCTGCTAGAACCAATTCCATATACACCGCTCGTACCGGTCGAGCGCTGAAACCTTACACATAGTTACACAGCTATAAGACATATGACTGACAGAATGACAAACTCACACACCGCTTACGGAAACGAGCCCGGGTTCGAATCCGTAAGACGTGAGCTTAGATAAAAGTAGAAGTATTAAATCGCGATCTTAGAGATCTCTAAAAATAAAAATTAAATCATTATCACGGCTTCTACCCTATTTGAAGCGCAAATCGACCCCACCCGTCAGAGGGTGGGGGAGGAAGCCGGCCTCCTCTGACAAGTCAAACCTAAAGACGAGCTCAACTTTTCTTAAACACGTCCCGTAACATTAAACGGCATCGTGCGCGCGCCGTCCCACTAGCGTGGGGAGGGGGACCGGTCCCCCTTTTCGGTCCCAAAAATAACCAAGATAGGGTAATGTCCACTAAAATTCCGGTTTGCTTCTTACCATCTGCGGGAAAGGAGGGGGGTCTGTCCCCCTATCGTCTACCTATAACCAGAAGACAAAAAGTCTTCCGTAATCAGTCGAACTGTTAGGGCTGGACAAGTGCCGCCAATCAGTAGTAGGTCCCTCCGAAAAAAAAATTATATGAATATCAGCTCGATCCTATACGCATACTGGTGACAAACGGTCTTCACAATTAGACAGATGCAATCCATCGGAGAAGAAAAAAGCGAACTCCTAGGTAAATGCAAACAAAATACTCGGCCGTTTATTGTTCTGTTTATGGCACACATTTGGACCTTAGTAACATAAGTTAAGCTTTCTGTTCACCTAAAAACATAAAATTCACCAAAAGGACTGTTTGTAGTAGTAGTTGATACTAACAGTAGAAATAATTTTAATAGCCTAACCGAACGAACTAGCTCTAAAATTACTGATCAACACATACATCACAATTTTTCTCTATAGTAGTATATAGTAACGAGCAGACGGAGTCTTGGCACTGTCGACGCCCATTGGCATCCTCATTATTGTTGTCATACAGATGCCTTGCCCTCCTTTGCTCCTTCCCTCCAATAGGCCCCCGGCTACTTATAACCTTTTATTCCAGCCGTTAACTATATTATCCCCGTATCCCGAACTCCTTTATTATATTCTACAATGGGCGAGGGAAGATTTCACAAGCCGCATGGAAATCCGCATCTATTTACAACGGCTTTGTTATTGTACGAGTGATAAGTGGTTCAATGCAGCAATGGTACTAATATGAATATGTGTGTGTATTGAATTGTGTGTATTGAATTTAAATATTTATAATGTTCATATATAATAAAATCTAGAATATACTTTATTAAATAATAGGATTTTAAATATGAAAACGTGAATTTCGGTTTCAGCCGAAACCGACACTCATGCCGATAGTTCGGTTTCGGTTTTCGCTGAGAAAACAGTATCGGTCGGCCTCTAATGTTAATGTAGGAGAAAGAGAGCGATGCGAGCACATTTTTCGTTTCATATAACTAAAGAAATTTTACTTCGGTCGTGTGGTCTAGAGTACACTAGTAAGTAATTTTTTTTACTAATTTAAATCACATAAAAAATTAAACTTTTCACTTTACGTTCACTACCGTTTTCGACCTGATGATGATAAGACGAAAACGGAAAAAAGTTAATGTAAAGTGAAAAATAAATTATTTCTGGAAAAAGTATAGAAGTTTTTTTACTTATTCAAGTGTTAAAAGTAAAACATCTTTAACTAAAGTATCTTGAGAAAGTATCAAACTAGGACAATAAAAAGTAAAGTGTTTTTGGTCTGTGTGAATATGTGAAAACTTAAGTACTAACTTCATCATAGCAACATGGTCTGTTCTTTCCCGCTCCCTCTCTTGTATCTCATAGGCAATCTTTGCCTTGAGGTTGGCTACCTCCACCAAATGCTGTTGTACCAACATCCTGTTTTCCTCTCTCATTTCTGCCAACATACTTTCATACTGAAACAAAAAAAAAATATTATGTATTTTACTAAACAAGCTTTACATTTTGTCTGAGATCAGTTTTGTTATTCACATTTATAATTAGATTTTTTTTTTTGAATAGTGACAACTTTGTGCATAGTGAACAAGTATTATAAGGGAACCATTGACCTTCTTTATAAAAAATAGTGTATATGTTACTCCAATATACATATCCTCATGTCAGCAACTTAATGGGGTAGGCAGAGAGAATGTGATGTTACATATCATGATCCTTACATACCTGCTTTGCCTACTCCAATGTTTTGCCAAATAAAAAATATCTATATTTCATTTGTATGAATTGTAACCTATGTTTCAATTTATAAACTTTGTCACTCTCATTTTATGTGTTAGGTGATTATCCGTCTCATCTGTGATGCAGCATGATAGTACCTCTCTCTAATCTCAAGACTCACCTTATCCCTTGTTGCTTTCTTATCAGCTTGAAAAGCTTCTTCCATTCGTGATTTCTCAGCCGTCAGTGTTGATAGTGAAAGTGTCAAAGCAGCAACGGAATCATCCGGTGCTATAATATAGATAATTATATAAATTTTATAATATTTTGGGATGAAATTTTCAAAATGTTTCTTAGTGGGTATCCTGGACATTATATGTGTACCTTCTGGAACGGACCAATCATTCAGTCAAGGCAGACAAGCCACAAAAAGCAGTACATTACATACATAGAAATTATTTAAAATATAAAACTATATTTTACAGGTGTTCATTATGTTATTATTACTCGATTGGAAATATTTATTATAATTTCATATGAAAACAGAAAATGAGAAAAATATTTGACCCTTATTTAAAACTTATGCATATTCTCATTAGCGCTACAATGTCAAATCATCAGACTAGTTTTGCTCAAAAGCAAGTAACTTACATTTTTCACTTGATTCTGTTCTATTTAACACTTTTAAGCTTAATTCTAACGCCTCCTTCTCTTTAGCCAGTCCTTTGTAGGCAGCAACAACATCTAAAAATGTTAAAAAAAATCTATGACAATACCCGGTAATATGATATAGTCATAAAAATATGATATACAGTCATAAGGATATGATATACAGTCATAAAAATATGATATACAGTCATAAAAATATGATATACAGTCATAAAAATGTGATATTCTGTCATAAAAGAGAGCCTTGGTGGTTTAGTGGGGAGCATTTCAGACTTATATTTCGGGGGTCCAGGTTCTAAAACTGCCATGAGTTTTTCTAACTTAAGTACACTTTCTGAGTGATCTAAGGGTGAAGGAAAACATTGGTAAGAAACCCAGATTTGTGTATTCAAATTCAACCTAATCAAGTGGGAGCTGCTCTGTGTAAAAACTGGCGCACTTGTCAAATCCAATATCATCTGATACAGAACTATTTCTGTATCCTATGACAAGGCTAGGGCGAAGGAAGGCCATAAAATTAATTAATTCACTTGCACTAAACAAACATCTGTTAAATAATTTCAATTGAAAAGTGGGATTTTATTATAGTCTGTCAGTACCAAGCAACTAGTCCCAACTGTGCTAGGCTAAGCACTAGTTAGCTAGTGATTTTCCTTTATTTACTATTAAAGACTATCGTAGTCTGAATACTAGCTTGACCAGACTTGACTTAGTAGTTAGTAGTTTCACCAAAATAACGAAATTTTCGATACAATGTTCTTCTACTGATGTCTATAAAGATGTGAAGAACGAAAATAGTATAAGCATGTGCGTGGTTAAGTGCTCGATAATTTACAAGAAATTGCATAATCTTAACATCTTGTATGAAGAAAAGTCAACAGCTTTTGTTTATTAAAACGAATACCTCGGAGACGTCCTTCATAGCGTTTAATTTGATCTGCTTGTTTTGTGATAGTTGATATCAGCTCCTGCTTTGTTAGTGATTCCATTTTTTCTTATTTATTTTGGTATAACATATAAATAATATTTTTTGACAATTACGATTACATTGAAAAATATTCAGTTTACTACATGTATGAATACTTGAAACCACTTTTACTGTTCCACAATAGGTATTGTATGGTCATTAATATTATGGATTTTAAAAATATTATCACTTTTTACAAAACATGCCAAGTACAAACAAGAAAAATTATTAAAAGTAGGTACAATACTTTGTCAAATGTTTACTATTGTTGACTAATAAAATAGTTCCTCCTTATAAGGACATAAGAGCTATAATAGATCAATTTTAATTCCGAAAAGTCTACTGTCAAAGTCATAATGACAGCTCAAGGTTAAAAACGTCAATGCCATTTTTCTTGCTTCCGAAAATTATCTTTTCAAACATTGTTTTTTTATCTTCTGATAAAAGGCTGATTACAAATGTTACAATCAATTCGCCAAAATCTTAACATGTGTAAGTTGTTGATTATAAGCACTTAAAGCTCACAAATATATGAAGATTATAATGTTTCATCCGTGCCATGGAACTGATGAATTATTAATTTTCATGAACTAAAGAAGGAAAAATGTGATAAATACCTTTAACTACTTCCACGCGTTTTGTTACATACGAGTTTCAATTCCTTCTGATAAAACTTCCAACCACTGTTTTGTTCTTTTGAGACAACATTTTCAAAAGCGCTGAAACATGTACTTACTCACTTTCAAAGCTTGCTGTTTTCAAAATACGTATTAAAGCTTCAGGATAATTGACAGACTTCCGTACAGACCGACCTACTTCAATACCTATTTCATCCCCATAGAATGTCATTTCACAAATATTGAAAGATACTTATTTTTAACTGACTTCATAAAATTTTGGCTCACCAATAAAATTTCATGTTTCTAACTGTAATAACCTTAGTTGATCCCTCCAGTAGTTTCGGCCGTACGTTGAT
The DNA here is from genome assembly GCA_017140195.1 of Eumaeus atala. Classification (NCBI taxonomy): domain Eukaryota; kingdom Metazoa; phylum Arthropoda; class Insecta; order Lepidoptera; family Lycaenidae; genus Eumaeus; species Eumaeus atala. The sequence continues at coordinate 205,758 of JAFELO010000530.1, read as the reverse complement.
CTGTCAGTCAGCTAGTCTGGAAAATTATTATAAATACCTACCTTCGTTAATACAATTATTTTCGTATGGGGTTTCGACTTATATTATAGACTCTTATGAGTTATAGCAGTTTAACAAAGGATTGGTCTCGGGCCCCACCATGATTCAAGCCTTGACGTGGCGGTGGGGCTCTGAAGCCTGGGGTAAATTCATTCGCAGCCAATTGAACTGAGTGGGATGCTCTTTGAACCCGTCTTTTAAGAAGAGGAGACGAAATAGTAGCAGGAGGCGCTATTGCGCACGGAGCAAGGGGTGTGGATAAGAAACTCCCCCCATTGCACTGTCTCAAAGTTGGTGTGGTAGTCCTGTGGTGTGGTGCTGCCTGCTGTGGCGGAGACGTCGTACCCTTAGGGGATAGTCTGGCCGTTAAGGTGCCTTGATAAACTGTTGTTCCGGGGCGCCTCGCCAAAGGCGGCACTGATTGTACTCGCGATGGTTTTTGTAAGTAATCGGCGCTATAATGTGCCGCGATCCCCCCACACCACCGGAACCCACCCAAGCGCTACCGAACGCATCTGCGTTTCCCCGCGTCACCAAAAAAGAACACTGAGATGGATCATGAGCAGAATTATAAAAAAACTTCCGCAGTATACTGAAGCTTACTCGAACACACATCCTGTGTGGTTTGCGATGTCGATATGTCGATAGGTATGCGTATCCTGGTTTGTGCAGCGTGCTAACCTGAAAACTTAAAGTATTTTAGGTGAAACCATGTTTCGGTCATCGTGTCAATCTTAATCTGCGGATAGCGGCAATGGCTGTTAGGATTACTATATGTAGTAGGTCATGGAAAAGGAGCTAGCTGTTAGACCGTTCGCCCTTCCGATGCCACCAGGGCGGTCTAGCCTTAAACTCTATCGAATAAGGTCATCAGTTAGCCAGTCGTAAGCCCGTTGTAGCGACCAAGGATCGTCAATTGTGGAGGGTGGCCTGTCGTACCGAACATGACGAGATCATATTGACCGCGCATTTTGATACTCAGGTCGCCAGATTATACTGCCCCGCTCCTGCGACCAATTTTTCGTTTTGACGTTAGACATTAGATATTGATGTCTTAAGCTTACGCGAATGTTAGTCATTACAATAAAACTACTTTTACGGATTTTATCGCGGTTTATCTACTTATTTATTTAGCCCGACGATTCAGAAGCTTTACAGTTAGACATTAGAAATAACATACCTACCATTGCTAATGAGTCTCACTAACGTTATAAATACAATAATAATAATATCTGTGGACTTATCACCACGTTAGCCTAGTCCTGAGGTAAGTCCCGTAAGGACTTGTGTTACAGGTACTAGACAACGGAAATATATTTAATATTGTTATAAATTTAAGATATTTTATATATTTAAGGTTTTTATTATAGAAATAAATATAATACGTAAACAAACATCCATGACCTAGGCGGGATTCGAACCTGCGACTTCTGGCGTAACACGCGGACTAACCGCCACTTTACCCACTGAGCCAGCCGTTCGTCAAAAAATGTGTATGCGCGTTTGTTAATATTTTCAAAAGCTTCGGAATGTATTTGAATGAAATTGACATTAAGATGATTACTTCATTGTAGCCAAAACTGGCCGGTACGACCGGGGAAATACATCTCTCGCTTAGGTACACGATTCGTGTATGTTTCTATAAGTACCTACTTATCTCCTACTCTTATACTTACCTTCACTATGTCCTCAGATACCTGTCCGAGGGCATATTGGAGGGAAAGGGGTAAAGGAAGACACGTCTGCATGGTTGCGCCGATGTCAACAGCCTTCAATAGATGTTGAATGGTTCCGACTACTCACCTGTCCTCATGTTAGATAGAAAACCATCACAGTTGAATATATCATATCTTAGGTATAATGTGCATGTTTTCAAATGATATTTACAACAACAACACATTTACACGTCAGCTCCCTAATGGGTAGGCAGAGGGAACGGAGTGCCATACACGATATTTAAATAAAATTTCGTTTTTAATTTATACGAAATTTCTCAAATGGTAGGCTGCTAACAGCCATGTTATTATTATTTTAGAGACCATAAAACATGTTAGGAATACTACAATGATGTTAAAGTATACATGAGTACAGAGCCACTGCACCCCAAGTGACTGTGGCCTATGGCGCTATATTAGTTAGACCTACATGCAGCAGTGGCAGTCGTCCAGTTGTTACAAATAGGTTAAAATTGCTTACTTAATTTGCTACATGAAAGTTTTCTCGAAGAAATTGACCGTCATATTGCCAATGTGACGAGAAAATTGTTGGCGATGATAAATCGTTACAGCATCCAGCCGCGATTCAGCGAACCTAATGCGCTACCTAATCCAGGGCAACCCCGGCACCAACCTTATCAGCCAATGTTTTCTTTTATAGCATAAGGGGGCACACGAGATTTCGGGCCTTTTGATGACTACCGACGCCCATGGACACTTGCATCATTGTTACGCAGATGGTATGCCCTCCTATCAACACCCCCCCCCCCCGCAATGGACTACCGGCTATTCACAAACCACACAAAACGCGACAATGATGCTGTCATTTTACGACGGTATCAAGTGAGCGAGAGGTACTTCCCCGGTCGTGTCGGCCTGATTCCGTTGCATAGGATGATGTGGTGTCAAGCACCATGCAAGGCATAACCTCCTCCTATGTAGCGTCGCACTACTTCTTCCTACAAGGCACTACCCCATCCTACATATATTGATATGTAGAGCACTGCAAGGTACTCTACACATACCCGATCCCCAAGTTGCACGACTAAAATGAATGAAAAGAAGTGAAGCTGACACTATTCAGGGCATATCTGAATAGTGTCAGCTTCACTTCTGTAGTACAAACCTTGTTGCTACGGCCGCCAGTGCTAGCGACCTGCGCTCCCTCGCGACGTCTTAATCTGTGACACAATCCGAGACCACGTGCCCGAGTTTTTTACACGAGTAACGACTTGTGAGTGCATTTTCTCGTACAGTGGCCAATTTTGGCAATTCACGGTCTCAGGACTGTCTGATCACGGTTAACAAAAAAATATACTCTCAATGCATTTTAGAAAATGTAATAATTCTTTTCAAGGGTAAAATACAAATACACTTTTACAACAAGATACCAGAAATTTTTCAAGACCTTTCTATTATAAAACTTAACCAAACCGTTCAAGGTAATGTGTATTATAATGTATTGAAGGAATAACCAGGTTGTCTCAGTTTAAGAATTTGAAGTTGATTGGCCTCAGCAGTACTACTTAATGGCTCCGATTGCTCTTTTGTCGCCTGTCACCCTATGCTATAAAAATAAATAAAAAACTGACACTTTTCTATTTGTAAATAGTAGTGTCGTTGCTGCTATGCGGCCGAGTTGAGGAGGCAATTCTCTCTCACACAATAAGGACACGGGCAATAAAATATTTTGTTGCGTTGTATGTAATTTGTTAGAATCCGCTGGACCGCGGATTATACGGTGAAGGAGTGTAACGGGTGCGTTATCTCCTTCTTGTATAGATGCCTATGGTTGTCAGTAGTTAACAAAAACCTCCTTTATTTGCTTGAACCTTAATATAAAACCGTCCGAATTAGCCTAAGAACCGGCTTGCTAAACGTGTTTGTCCATAGATGCTTACCAATTTAAATGTTAATCAATGTCAAAATCCTTGGCTAATATTCACATATCACATAGATATAAATAAGGATCATCTATGATTGCTGAGGGTAGCTTTTACTTACAATAATAGTAGGTTATAAGCGCCCAAACAGCTGTTTAGTCTATTCCGAAGAAATCAAAATCGGGGGAGGCGAAATTCGATCGGTATCGAGGTGTCGTTGACCTACGCAGTACGTACTACGTACACGTTTCTAGTAAAGTATTTACTATATTCACCGTGCTTTAATCCAAGTTCCTGTAACTGTGTATAATAACTTAGATCTTCGTTATAAATTTGTATGTTTCTTTAGAGAGCCTAATACCCGTTAATTGTTGAGTTCTTTGGTTACGTATTTATAGGTACGGGTTATCTACCTACAAATGAAAAAAAAACATGTTCTGTCTCTCATTTGTAATCTTCTAAAAGTCTATATAGATTGTTCTGTAGTACAGAAGTAGGTAGGTACTTAAATGCCTACATACAATTATATGTATGCATACAATTACCAATGTTCACTGCCTTTTCCACAATGGTCCATGAGCTATGTGAATCGGTAGGTTCCTCATAAACATGTCATTTTTTAAATTCTCTCAAGTTGGCGCCTTTATCCAAAATAGGTAAATAGCTTTGCCTCTGAGCAGCTAGCGCCTCGGAGTATGCAGTTGTTATAGGCATTAGGTTAGTTGTTATACCTACCGAGCTTTCTCCGACGATAAGAAATGTTTTTACAATAGTGGGTACCAATAAAATTAATTAGGGTGCTAACTTTTCAAGAAAATTGAGAACCATATCAATAATATATATTAATTATATGGTTCTCAGCTTTCTTGAAAAGTTTAAGAGAAAGATATCACACGACCGAAGTAAGACTTCTTTAGCTACCTCTAATTAGAAACTTTTCAGGTTAGGAGAGAAAGAAAAAGTGTGATCGCATCTCTCTCTCTTGCCCATAAAGTAATAAACTTAACTTTCTCATTCCATCGCCAGTCACTTTTCATAACGCGCTCGTCATACATTCATCAGCTTACTCCCGAAATCAAGTGTGCGCAAGTTTTACTTGGTAGCGCTTACGCTATTTTAAACACTGTCTACTATAGAAAGTAACACTGCCATAATAATGGTGAAATAACATGGGATTATGATGAGTAATTTTAGACTATACAGTAGGAAGTTCTATATTTAAAATTTTAATAAGTTATTTCGAAATTATAGTAGGCCTTTCTATGTTATTAAAACAGAAAACCGGTAAAATTATAATAATAGAAATTCGAGACATCTAACGATCAATATCCTGTTTCAGTTCGATACACTCTTCTTTATTATATAAATATTGGACGTATTCATCATTTCAATGGCTTAAATCATTATGTTTTGAATGATACGTTATAGTATTTAAAAATATTGTACATAAATAATAAATATGTATTGTATATGTTTTATACATTTAATATTTTTGGCGACCTACTTTTGCAACACGGAGGGTGAAAACAAAAATTCTAATCTGCACTGTCATCTAACAGATATCTCCGACTATAGTCCAGTCCAGCGCCAATCAAGGGTTCATCGACCTTGAGCTAGGGTGGTCTCACCCTTCGCAATATTGCATCAGTAAATATGTTACCGAAAACTCGCTCTCGTGTGCTTTACTATTGTTACGTAAAAAACATCGCGTGTTGTAATTGTAAAATATACCTACTGGGTTACAAGGGGTTTTTGCGAGTGAACTACAGTTTTGGAAAAACCACCCCAATTATGTATTTAGCTACTAGCTGAGCACCGCGGTTTCACTTGCCTAAAATTGTATACAAGTAACCAATTTTATTTTAGCTTATACCAACTTTTTTTTTGTGCCAACTTTAATGCAAATCTGCTTAGTATGTTTTATATGAAAAAATAAGTAACAAATACAAACTTTCGCATGTATAACATCAGTAGTATTAACTTTTTTTTAAATATACTTTTTATACGTTTATAAGTTGGTTATATTTTATGTAGCAAAAAATGGCCAATTTATTATTTTCTACACAAAGTACAACACAAATTATAGATGATCAGAAAATTTTCATACATCTTGAAAAGTCGCATTTAGTTCTACCGGTCGGCCCCGGGTCGATTTAGGCTTCGTCCCAAGTAGTCGGTGACTAAATACCGGTGGTGCCCATGGTGAAGAGCCCCGGATCTGACAGCGACAGTGCATTGGAGCATTTAGTATTAAGGAAATAATTTTCTAGTAGGTACCTATTAGCAAGAAAAACAACAGTATTGTTAAATAATTATTCTGTAATGTTTTTCCATTGTTAATAAGTACAATAGCCAAATACGGGGTGTTTTTTCAATTTTCAGACAATGTAATTGCAATTTTATCATCAGATCAATTTTAAGCGGTTAGGCTTTTAACTAACGCTAGGACGGCCAATCTTCTGTCTCCGCTACACGGTTTCATCCCTGACCAGACCCGGACTGCCTACCGCACGGAGATCATATTTCTAGATACTTGATGGTACAATATTCTTAACTTGAAACTCCCGTAGCAAAATGAGGATATGTATGACGTCGATGACTCTGTGTGTCTGTATGAGGCATCGTAGTTCCCAAACGGATGCACTGCTCTCGATGTGGTTTTTTCATTCGAAATTTCGTTGCGGTGGGTCTTTGCTATGTTTGATAAAAATTGGTCTGCCAGTTGCAGTAGTATTAAATTTATTAACGCGTAGGATTTCCACCACTCTCCAAGGGACATAATGCGTTTACGTATATTCTGAAAATGTCCTGTAATATGTGTATATGTGCATGAGAGTATTACTCACAATTCACTTTCTTCAAGACGAGGCATCGGTCTTAACTGAATGAAAGTTATGTCCCTTGATCATGTGAACCCAAAAACTTACACATGCCAACTAATCCAACTACATATTAAATAAAAAGGTAAAACAATAAAACAGTATATTGTAGTATGAACATACACGGGCGTTGGGAATAAATGTTCATCTAGTTCCCCTCAGTTTTCAACTTATTTACATAAATGAGGTTTCCATTTTTGTTAATGTTATTCAAGAGAACGTTATTTGGACTTTATATTATAATATCTTATAATTAATTAAAGTAGGTTGAAAAATATGAAAAAGAGATAGTTAATGTGTTTGTGGTAGATTGTCAACTAGTCACTAGGGCGTCGAGTCCGGTGGCTAGTTTACTAATTAGTGCTTAGTACATATGTTGGCATCCGGATTCATATCCCGCCAAATTTAGGTGTCAAACTCGTTAGTGATAAGTACGTTTGTTAGTCCAAAATGCATTTTGCATGCCAAGAATTTCGTCTTCAAAAACCTAAACCTTCGTTTTTTTAGAAATTAAAATTATAGGATCTTAAATAAAAGATTATTTCTTTTACATTATTGCTAATGTTGATATATTATACGTCTATATCAATATCGCTACGTCAGATTACATTCGTTGACAGTTCAGATTGTATGTAGGTTTCCAAGCTCAAATTCTGCAGATGTTGGACATTTGTACTTTCTTATAATTGTAGCTATATCCTAGGCCAAACCTTACTTTACAATACCGTAACCTGCCCATAAGAAACGAAAAAGAAAACTAAAATTTACTAAATATTTGTTAAATGGGGATAAACACTTAAAAAACGAAAATGTTAGTGGCATAAATGATACATACTAAACACAAATTAATAGCACAAAATTAAAACAAAACAATAAATGGGTCAGGTGTGTATTGAGCCTGAGCGCAGGCATCAAATAGCAAAACTGTACAGTAACTTTAGCTGGCCAGGCTTTCACTTCCAGAACCTTCCTACCCGCTGAAGGCTGGCTGCAAATTTTAGTCAAATTTTTAAAACTAACATTACAAAGGTGGGTTTGGACAATACATGCAAAATTATTCAACTTGAGTGACTAATTACATCATAATAGTTTAGCAACCACATATATACTCTGTTGTTTTTAGATTTTGGTAGCACATTTGTTATTAAATCACCGAAGTATCTGGTCTCATGCTGAGTTGTGTAACTTATGTTCTGAAATTTATAGTGTGGTACTTGTTATGCCTATGCCTAATGCATGTTGTGGTTATATAGTAATAACTCGAAGAGTACACAAGGGTGCAGAAAACAATGGTATTTTTTTACTGAGTGTATTATATTCTATATCATTCTAGCGGTAATTAAAGAGCCTCAATTTAGCTTCTTACAATATACAAAATAAAAAGTAAAAAACTAAAATTTACAGCCAGCAGTACATATTGTACATTATTCCTTATTTTAATGGGATTTATAAGTCAGGGACTACACAACACAAACTATTCTATAGTCTGCCTATATTCAAAACATTTTGGATGACTTTTAGTGAAGCATTTTTTTATTCGATCCTGTATCAGTCACTGTAGATTGTATTACAAATATTTTAATCTATAGATTATACTAGACATTAAGCTTACAATAACACTAAACAGCACTTAAAATATTTAATTGTAAGATTATATAAGGAAGTGTAGACATTTTAGTCCAAAAAATTTACTCTTTATATTATTGCTTCTAAGTAAACTTCTTATATGTGGACTTACTTAATATAATATGGGTTTTTTAAATTAGGGAAATAAATAATGACAAACCAAAGTAGGTATTTAAATCATAACACCCAAAATATTTTGAATTGTGACAAAAATTATATTTATTGAGAGGTACATTTTTTACCTGTGACTAGTTTTTACACACCATTTTTATTGTTATCATTGTGTGCTTCATGTTATATTATACTTATTTAACAAACACCACACCAACATAATTTCAAACTCAATTCCTAAACAGCTACATTTAAATTAAAGAACACATACTTTTTAAATACTTATTAAAAGGTACTTAAAAATTTAATGTTGCGCAAAATCGTAACTGACTAGTACAGTGTAGTTAAGTACAAATAAATAATTATTTATATTAATGAATCATTTATCCTTATCATATCATAGAAATTATGTTACTTAAATCGAAATGCATTTACAAGCCCCATTCATTATGAGAAATTCTGACCTCAGCAGTACTTTTCAAAATGATATGCCTTCGTCATTACTCATAATCTATAATTTAACTATGTCGACACAAAAACTACTTAACATGAATATCTTGGGTTAAATACAAATAATGAATTATACATTAATTTTTATGGTACTGAACTAATATTCAACTTACACTAATGTAATATATTAATAATAACATCAAAAGAAATCTATATTATGTCTATTTACTATTATAATAAATTATGAATATACATTACTTAAATTTAATAATAAATAGTGATTACACAAATGAATAAGAGAGACAATATCATAATGCAATTAGCACTTAAATGTTTATAACATTTTCTATTTTGACAAATTATATGGTACGTTATTATATGTACCAATTAAATTATTATTTCTCCTCAAAATGTCAATAATTAGAATGAACATACAATTCACACAGAATTTTGTTCACCAATGCCAAACATAAGTTAATACAAAATGTTACAATATTGATCGATATAATTTAGATTGTCATGTCATCCGAAATGTATACTATTATTTTAGGCAAATTAAAATCAATGTTTCATTATGAGTATATATTATAATATGATATCTAATACAATTAAATTACAAAAATCTATATTAATCTTACAAAATAATATGATTTTAATTATTTTTCATAATATAATATATAGCTTATTTTTGATTTTGTGCATTGTCAAATTTCAGATTTCTCAATCTTGTCAATATTAAAAATTACAATTAGTAAAGACAGATCTTACATTGTATCATGTATAAAATTGTCTATATAATAAATTGTATAAATTGTCTATTGGCATGGATTTTTAACAAACGTCAGTCATATCATCTTCTTTGGTAAATTAGAGACAGTGACAGTACATTTTATGTAACTATATAAATATTACACATATATATTAATTTATGAATGGCAAACCCTATTTCTTCAAAGGGTTTCAAAAAATTGCACAGATCTTTTAATGTTAACATATAATTTTATACTTTTACTTGAAGTAAAATTTAATATTGCACTGTCAATTACTATTGTATAAATAAATATATTTCTTTTCATTATAATGTTTACTCAATAATTGTCTTTTTGAGACCACATTTCTACAAGTCAGGTTTAAGGTTTAATAAATAATTTTTTCGATTGATCTGAATATTGAATTTCAATATCAAATTTCTCTTGTTGTAGTTATCTATCAAATCCTGCATGTTGTACATAAAGGCCGCACATTTGGAATCATTTTAGGTTTCAATTTGCAGTTTGTTTTGATGAAATTAACAATTAAAATAACACACACTTTAGAAACATTGACAGAAATCTTTGCGTCAACAGAACCTTGCTATGGTTGAAATGTTTGCTACAGAAAATCTCTATCTTGTTGTGTGCGAGTTACTGTGTTGTGATTAATTAGTCAATGATTTGTACTTCTTTTTGTGACCACTGGCTAAAATGAAATTGTCATTATGTGTGACCATCTCTATAAGTCTAAAATGAAATTGTCATGATGTGTGACCATCTCTATAAGTCTAAAATGAAATTGTCATGATGTGTGACCATCTCTATAAGTCTAAAGTTATCGAAATTATCTGATCACAAATCATGACATGGTAATGATCAACATTTTGCATTAGCTACAATTTATTGACTAGACTTAAAAGGAGCTTATGATTTACTCTTATTAGTTTTGAAGCTGACCTGCAAAACTTGACCATTGAGAGAGTATCCATTTAATGACTGAATGGCAACTACTGCTTCATCATAATTTGTCATGGTAACAAAGCCATATCCCTTGCACTTGTTGGTGGTTGGATCTCTGATGATTTTAACACTTTGGACAGCACCAAAGGGACCAAAGAGCTGCCAAAGAATACTTTCTTCTGTATCAGCGCCAATGTTGTAGACAAAAATACACCAACCCGAACCGCCTAATGCATTACCTTGAATGAGAGGGTCTGCTAAGGGTGAGTATCTTTGTAGACCTTTATTAATAGCAAGTAAAGCCTTACCAGCGGGTCCTATGAAGCGACGAGTAGTTGTTGGTGCCAAATAAGCAGCTAATGGAGCAAGTGCTTTGTTCTGGTTACTGGGGTTGTTTGCACACTTAACTGTTATCGGACCTGTGCCTCCTGGAGGTATAGTTCCATTTAATTCTCGTATTGCCGCCTCAGCTTCGCATCGTTGGTCGTATCTGATAAATGCCACACCTCTTGACGGCCCCTGCAGACCTTGGTCTTCTACACCTTGCAGTAGATGGCCAACATTCATATTTTCGTGAAGTATACGTGAACTAATGATTGTGCCGAATGGGCTAAAAAGAGTTTCCAAATCTTGTTGGGTCATATGTTTAGGTAGACCAGAAACATAGAGATTGGCACCTTTAATCGCGTCTGAACTCGGACGGGCGTAAGACACTTTAATAATCTTATTTTGTAAGCGAAGACCATTTAATGTATTTACTGCCTTTTCAGCATCTTCTGCTTTGTGATAATTTACAAATGCATAGCCCAAACTTTGGCCATTTAGTATATGATCTGGGAACACTGTCACCTTGTCTCTGATCAGCTTACAACTTTCAACTTCACCCACACTTGAAAACAATGACCTTATTTCTTCTTGTGTCATAGTTTGTGGCAAATAGTTGACTATCAAATTAGTTTTTGATTCATTATTACATGGCTGAACTTTACTACCATTTTGCGTGGGCTGATTTGCGTTTACGGCATCAAGTGAATTGGCCATCATCTTTATAAATTTATTACGGATTGAAATAAACTTTATTTATGTGGCAGCAAGCTACCTCACTTGAGTAAAAGTGGTTTTAAATTAGACCATAGATTTGTCACACGTAACATTAACTTTAGCTCGCGTTGGTTGAATGCATATGCAAGGAAAGAAAATCAATAAGATGCTGATCACTTTTGTACTTATCCTGTTGTCGGCCAAACCGCACCGAGTCCGGTAAATCAAAATATATGCAGGAACTCAAATTAATATAAGTTTATTAGATCTGCAGAAATATTAAAGTAAAGTGAAAAGGAAATCAACCAAAAATCTATACGACTTGCGACCTATTCTCGTAAGTTCATTTCTTTCACTTCACTTTCTTTTTAGTGTTGCCATGAAACTTGGTTTTACATGTATTGCCAGTGTAATCCTATTAAAAATTGTTTTTTTTTTGTTAGATACCTTTAAATATTGATATTTTATTTATTTACTCTATATAAATGTTTACATAGTAACATAATTATGTCTTGTTATTTCACTTCGTAAGAATAATAATCAACGGATAACTTTTAAAATATAATATTTACGTGACATCATAAACTTCAATGAAATTAACGTATATCTCGAATATTTGTTATATACACTTTAATATAATATTAAAACAATATTTCATAATAATAGTTCTTTAAACCCACTATCGTTGTTAAATTATTTAATATTAGGTTTACCAAGATACGATGTAACATGGAGTGCCTGTCCTTATTCTCTCGTTTTTTTTATTTTGGATTTTATAACATTAAATTTCATATTTAAATGTATACTGTCGATAGAAAAGTTACTTCAATTGTTAAAATATTAGTGTAAGCTTTCATAAAATGTTATAATTAAATGCTTATTTCGAATTGTTATGAAAGAGAATAGGAATTCTCTTAATTATTATTTGCCACTAGTAACATTCATTATTTTAATAAGTAAATTTCGAAGTAAATAGAAACATTTCAAATAACCTTTTAATATAGGAATTATATATGCAGAACCAAAATATTATGCTACATGCAATTTTATGCAAACTACAAAGGATTGAAATTTTAATATGAAAATATTAAAATGTAGTCTGTACAGCTAATGCCAGTCCAGGGTGCCTACCAGATGGCGCTTACTTATCTTGCGTAAAATGTAGTTCCATAATATGCAATAGATGGCGTAACAATTGAATTTATCTTTTCACACATTAATGAGCAAATACTCAATTTTTTTTATTATTATTTATGAAGCCTCTCGCTGTAATTGTAATAAATGATTTGTTTTGTTTAAAGAAATAAAGCTGTTCATCTTATGTTTTTGATCGACCGACAGGTAGGTAATGTTTCGTAAACGTATATAATAATATTATTTACATACAAGCACAAAATACTCTATTCTCATAAGTATTATTAAAGACGAAATTGTGTTGTTAAAATTTACGTTGTTTTGGGCACTATCGCACACTGAGCGAATAAATAAGACGGCAAGTAATTAAAATATCTAATAGATGGCATAAGTAGTATTGAGATGAACCAATTTACAAACTTTACTTTTTACTTTACTTTACGTCGACTTAGCTTAGCCAGATGCTAACCAAATAGAGTTAATTCGGTTAAGCACTAGCCGATTTCGAAAACCCTATTGTAGCTTATTTTATGGAAAAAGCAAAGAGCCAATAACTATCATGGTAAGTACTTAAATGCTTATATTTTGTTATGTTCATATATATTGTATGTTATTATGTATTTATTATACTTATTAGAATTGGAATTGGAGAAAGTAGGTGTAAGTTATTCAAAAGTGTTTCCATATCGAGAGTCTGATGCTATCAATAAGTTACATTTTCGTTTGGGTAAGATTTCAATAAGGTGTCCCTAAAAGTGGGCTTAATCAAAAAAGGGTTTTCCGGTCCCTGGGTACATAGATACTATCGTTTTGTTACCTCTCTTTCCGTGAGCTTGTAGTGGCTCAGAGAAGGAGGAGGAAGAAAGACAATAGATAACAATTAGTCTAATATTGATGTCTTAAGTTTAGGCGAATGTTAGTCATTACAATGAAACTACTTTTACGGATTTTATCGCAGTTTATTAAATTATTTATCTAGCTCACGTCGGGCTAGTGTAGCTAGTATGCTAGTGCATGCTGAAGTTGGCCCCTGGCATTACATTAGATCTGATAAAGCGCAAATCCTCACTAGGGAACACCGATTCTTTTTTTATTATTCTTTTTATTCTTTCCAAGGATGATCCGTGAGGCTATTGAAATTAAAAAAAAAAACATCCAAATTTCAATAGAGAAGATGGCTGGGTTCTTCCCTCAGCTTGGGACCCAGTGGTGAAGATCATCAAATCAAAAAGTAAACGTAACACCTCAATACAGCAAGATATAATAAGCACTGTTTGCGTTAATCGGAACAACTAAAATTATAATTCCTCGGGTACTTTTTAAAACTTGGTACATGAGGACATCTGTCATCTCAGTCCAACCGTGACCATGGTTGCCGTAGAGCTTCTGAAACGTCGGGCTACAAAAAATAATTAAATAAACCGCGATAAAATCCGTAAAAATAGTTTTATTGTAATAATTAAACTAGTATCTTTGGACGCTGGTAGTCATCAAAACTCATCTCCTACCGCTCGTTAGGGCCATAAACAATAAAATAAAATTGTTTTGGTCCGCAATACATCTTAATACTAATGATAATAATAAATAATTATAATCAAATTTAGTTGCGGCCTTTTTGTATACCGTATACTTGATAAATAGTAAATTATGTGAAGGTCTATCGTATAAGGTGACGTCCATAAATTTTAAATTTGCGTACCAAGTTATTGATCCATCATGGTGAGATTTTGTCATTTTGCATAATCAATGGAGATTTAGTAAAGTGTTTACTCTTAAAGACAATTGCTCCGCCCTAAGACGAGAGCTGTGTAAGTACTTTATCTTTTCGTAGGTAATGAGTGACTAGGTCCTGAAATACTGATCCTGAAATCTGAGTCGGATCAGTATTTCAGGACCATCGCCACGTCAAAGTCCACGTCACCACATATGGCCACGAAGCAGGGTGATTTACATTTCTCGGTGTCCATTAACTCCTTTCCATGTTCGGACCGCTTGTAACTGTCACAACCCGCTTAAGACGTGACATCACAGCTAGCACCTTGTCGCACTGGCCACTTCTCGCCGTTTCATTCGCACTAGCGGAATGGTAAATTTTTATATAATTCTTCTTTGAAAGGCCTGTCTGAGACGGAAATAAATTTCAAATATTTTAAAAATTATTAACATTTTAAAAACAGGCATTATGTTTACTAGTAGGCAGTTCAAGAGTTCTTCCAATTGCATCATCAGACCATACCATAATACAGTATTGTCATCTAAAATACATGTAATTGGCAAACAAACAGTTAGAAGTGACTGTGATCGAGATTCTTAGACTTTATTACACAGTTTGTTACAGCTTGAGCTGATTCTTAGACTTTATTACACAGTTTGTTACAGCTTGAGCTGATTGTTGAAATCTATAGATTAATACATGAAGAAAAGTTTATGTCTTGTACGTGTCAACAGAAAATGCCCGTCATACTGAACATCCGATAGGACGTTAGCTTGTTAGCTATACACCAAGGAAAGTTTCATTCAAGTCCATCCATTACTTCGCGAGCTAAGCCTGTACAAACATACATACAAAGTATTTTTTCAGACTTTGTATCTACTAATGTTTCTTTATCACTCTATCATTTATCGAAAATTCTTTGAAAAATATCGAATATACTGACACATTTTTTTATGTATATATAAATTGTTAAAATCATTGTGCGTTTCAGCAATGATAAGTTATGACAAACTGACATGCTCCCATTACAATAATATTGTAATCATTACAAAGCGCAGATAAGAATAGTCAATGTTGAAATGTGTAAAGGAATTAAAAATATTAGTGCAACTAGCGGCGGAAAACGCCTGCCTCTCCTGGGTGTGAGTCAGGGGTGTCACACGTCATGAGCGATCGCGGGTGTTCAGTAATGCATAATTCTCATTTTATATATGTATAAAAGCGAAAATATTAAAGATTCATCACGAAATCTCACAAACTATCTCCTTCTCTCTGCAGCCGCTCCCTCATATCTGATCATGACTACTTAAGTGGAGATCCAAGAGCGGGGAGTGTGGATTGATCGTCTCCATTGTCTTCGATTAGTCGTTATTTGGAGTGCAGCATTGAGCAGGTCCCTCCCTGGTCCCCACCATGGTTCAAGCCTTGTCATGGCGGTGGGGCTTAGTAGCCTGGGGTGAACCCAGGTGAAGCCAATTGAACCGAGGGGGTAGTTTGCACCCCTCTTATAAGAAGAGGGGGCTTAAAGATCAGATGGAGGAATCGCTCTCGGTAACGCTCTTATAAGAAGAGGGGACCTAAGAGCAATAGGAGGTGGCGCTTTTGCTTTTGACTGTGGCGCACGGGGCAAGGCGCGATGATGGGAACATCACATTGCACTGTCTCGAAGTCGGTGGGGTTATCCTGTAGTGCTGGGCAACCCCATCTGTGGAGGTGCCTTAGGAGACTGACTAGCCGTCGAGGTGCCCTGATGATTGTGGTTCCGGGATCACCTCACCAAGGGCGACACTGATGGCACACGCGATGGCTTTTTGTGGGTATTCGGCACTATCATGTGCCGCGAGTCCCACACACCACTGGACCCCACCCAGGGCCGGTAAAGGCGCGTAAATATGTGTTTTGTGATTAAACAGGACCATCTGGTTGAAATTCGGCCTCTAGGTCTTTTGGCCTCTATTTTTCCAGCCACTATCAGTTACTGACTTTCCGGTTTCCTCCGCCACAAACTATAACAGCCGCAAAATTGTTCTTCTCAGTTTCTTTTCAGAATTAATTTTCACCCTTTAGGGTGATGTTTTACGGGTGGAGTACGCGAGTAAAACCGCCGTTAGTTATTAATAGCTAGTAATCCGTGAGTGAGTAACACGGACCAGATTGTTTACCTTTTCAAATTGTAAAATAAAACCTTCTTCTTGAATAACTCCATTCGTGAAAATGGCATAAAAATTCGTTCAGTAAATTTTGATAAAATCGACCACACACAGATAGACAGCGTTTGGGGATGTTGTCTTATAATATGTATAGACGCGTTGTTGTAATTCCGGGTTCCGCTTCTTGTTGTTGCAGTCTTGTGGCGATGCCCATGATCATGGGATGCCTGTCGACATCCGTATCTGTATTTGCCAGAAATATTTTTTGAATTTTCAAAGATTTTTCAATCAAATCCTAAATCCTATTGTTCTTACTAATATTATAGACTAGCAGCGCCTCGGGGCTTCACCCGCTTAACCCGAGTATTAGTTGAAGCTTAATAAGTTAACGGTGCGCACTGATTTACAAAATAGTATAATAATATACACTGCAAGAAGACAAGACGGGCCATTTTTTCTGAATTTAGCGAGTCTAATCAAACAAACAAACTATTGTAAGTTCCACGCCCATCAGCTTGATGTCCGTAAATCCACAACACTGCGGCGGTTCATACGCCATTATTAACGCGCACAACTGTACTTTGGCACCAGCTGCCTCCCTCGGTATTTCTGATCCGACGTGACTTGGAGATCTTCAAGAAAAGAGCATACCTATTCCTTAAATGCTGGCTAGGCGTGTGTAAGAAGCTCTGTCTAGCAGAAAGGCGGTAGTCACTACGCACCCGCTCGTTTGCCCCCTATCTCATGAAAAAATCAGCTTTCAATTATTGTGTTATTTCAATATTGAACGATTGTTGCGAAAGTGTGCGAGTATCAATTTATAATTGCTGCTCTTTCGCGCAGGGACTGCGTAGTACCATGCTACAGCCGAATTTGGGGTTCTGTTGCGTTTCGTGTGGTTTTTGATTGTGGACCATTGCGGATGATGGGGTGAAAGAGGTCAACGCATTAGCGTATGGATGATAATGAGTGTTGGTAGTCAGCTAATTGGCCCCGAATTCTCGTTCATTCCTCTGTTCTATTAAAAAAAAAATGGAAAAACATCTGGTACGCGTTATATGTTCACAACTACTGGTCCGTTGCTATTTTTTGACCTAGTAACCCACGTCGATTAGCCCGCACTTCATGTTGGTGTTGCGGAATATGTGAGAGGCCTCTCTGGCCGAAAAGAAAGCTGTCGGTCTGTTTGTGCCCGGGTTTCTCAAAACCTACTGAACGGATTTTTATGCGTCTTTTACCCACAAATCTCTCTCCATTCGTGATTGAAAACCGCATTAAAAAAAAATCTTCCGATTCGTAGAAGGTATTAGTGTGTAATTTGGTTTATACAGATTTATGCATACATGTGAAACAATCTGTACATGAGCGAGTTCGGGAGGACCACTAGTTACAGATAAATTCGAATTGTGGTAGTGACCAGTTTGGGAATATTCTTTCACGCACGCACTATTTATTTCTGCCAAGTGTCCCGCAGTAGAGGCTGCTATTAACTAGTTGTTTTCCCTCTTCAGTCAAAAGTAGGAACTTTTGTTCTTTTTTTAAATTATTTTATATTTTTAGTTTCTGTTACGATTAAACTACATGTTACATACATTTTACATTTATTTGGGACCCTCATTTAAAAATTTAACCTCACGAATTTACGCCTAAAGTTTGCCATTTTGTTTTCAAAATCAAGTTCGAGTCAAATCGTCCAGGCTGTAGGCGGGAAATAGAAATCTACATACATACAAACGCTCGAACATCCTCTGACGCAGTGGATTATAGAAAACAAAATTAAAAACAATACGCATCTTATTTAGAAAAACGGGTAATACGAGTTTCGATCGTGACTTGTTTTTTATATTAGCATGTCGAAAGTGTACTTCCGTAGTTGTGAATATAGCTAACGCAACTACATACGTTTAATTATCATCGTCCTGGATTATTTGGCCCGTTTAGGGAGGACAACGCATCGTCATAGTAATTATGAGAACGTTCATGGGCGTCGCTAGTGCCCCCTATTCTATAAAAAAATAACAAATTATCCTCCTTTGGATTTGACTTCGAGAAATTGTTGAAGACAAACCAGATTTCTGAAGTAAAACTTCCTTACCCACGCTGGAGCTTGTGTTTTTTTGTTAATTGAAGAGGAGGTAACTGAGATGTTTATGGGCGTTGGTTATCATTTTAAGGCTTCAAATATTTGTTTCTCCCCTTATAAGTTCTATAAAAGTGAAAAGAATCATCAACGCCTTTCCTCAAAAATCAATCGTATACATAACCAACATAGAAATGTTCGAAAGTCAACTAATATATAAAATTTTAATTCAAAATACAGGAACAGCTAACATGGCTCAACTAGCCTGTGAGTTGTTCCGTATCTGCACCGGCAGACGGGTCGATTTGAGTGCGTTCAGTGCATGCGTACTGAGCGCGAGTACGCCCGAGTTCAAACTGGAAACAAAGCGCACAGCTGTAGTGATTCATCGAGCCAAGTGAACTGAGCAAAGAAACTGTTTCAATGTTTCATGACTAGAGTAAATAACACGTGGAAACTAGTAGGAGGAATATTTAATATAGAAATAACTTTTTTTTGGATAGGAGCATAAACAGACAATCAACAAACAATTTTTTTGCGTAGGGGGGCAAACGAGACAAAAGTCTCGTTATATATATTATATTACTATGAGGTAGTGCCATGTTGAATTTCAGCAGAATTAATGATATCGTAGGTTTTCGTGTGTTTTTTAAATATCCGGTGGCCCATAGGAGGGGAGGCGGAATGGAGGGCAACGCCTCTGCATAACAATAATAATGCGGATGGTCGAAGATGTATACGGGAATTTAAAAAACTTTTCACGATTCAGAAGTCCACGACTAGCTCAAACGAAGGAAGCGCAAGCGAATTAGGAAAGTCATATCTATCATAATCAGAATGTAATAATTAAAAGGCTTTCAGACTACAATCACGGGATATATGTTTTTTTTCGTGGGAACATGAGCAGTCAGAGACTTAGTGACGCCCATAAACATCGTAGGCAGCTGAGGTTCCGTTAATAACTTAACCATCATGTGATTTATTTGCATTCATTGCAATAACAAATAATACAGGACAGCTGACTGAGTTCAAAGAAGTATTGCAAATGCTTAAACAATTTACGGCATGAATCAGCATACTAACATAACATGAATATGTATACAGCTCGGTGCGTTGAGTGCACGTGTACCAGGGTTGTTCGGATTTTGCACCTAGTTTGTTGTCACATTGATGTATTATTGATACTAGATTAAACAAGTTACGTGGGCTATAAACTTGCCTGAACTCGGAAGACGTATGAATTTGGATGTAGCGGAAGGTTTTATTTATTTGTAACAGGTAAGAAGTGTCTTTTGATAAACACCGACATTCATAGACATCCCAAAAAATTGTTACGCAGATGTTTTCCTGTCCTTCCCGGATATGTGGAGGGAGTATATATAGTCCGATGAACTATTAAGATTTATACAATAGCATTTAAATCGGCAAAAAAGAATAAGTACGTGTTTTCAACGTGGCACTCTCTCTTCTTTTTCTCCATGGATCGGAACAAAGTGTTTTAGGATTATTTTAAAAGCTCCAGGGATGTGTTTTTGTCGATCTAATTTAGATTACCTAGTTGAAAAGGAATAGCGTTACAAAAAAAAAGGTCAAAAACATTTTAGAATGGACTAAAAAGTAAAAAATAAATTTTTGTTACAGACGTAACTTTTTTCTATAATTTTAATTAAACATGTTTCAAACAAAAAATAAATAAGCTTGAGGGTGCCAATCGTTGAAAAAAGGTTTCAATAGTATTTGTTGAAAAAATAAAGTTTTCATAATATTTTTTAATTATTTTCAGGCCACAAGATTTACTTTGAAATGTACCTCTTTACCACGCTTATAACAGTCTGGATATAAGGTGGTGCTGTCTCCTAGTCACCAGTGGAGCACGTAGAGCAATCGGTCCTTCGACTGACTTCTCCTCGTTCGTGCTTAATAGCTGCACCATGGCTGGATTCATCAGAATAGGATAATGAGGATATGGAGAGTGAATTTGTAGTACGCTGTACATATTGAATATGTAATAGTAACAGTCCTTATTACTTTGTTAGTCACTCGCAGCACCATGCGATTTCACCAGCAAACTTGTGGGTAGAGTTTCTTAAGAAACGTGATAATTAAAATACAAGGTAAGTGGAAAAGTTTTTGTAAATACCTTGCTCGACGTTTCGACCGGCTTAGACCAGCCGTGGTCACGTTAGATAACTACAAAGTGTGTAACTAACGTGAAAGTCTCAAAGAAGTCTTCCTAAAGTTTGTTCCAAGCTGATGTCTGTACCTTAAAAGGAACCGATTTCATGTTTGTAGGTGCTACAGTTTCCGTGATTTCATGCTTAATCAGCTTGGTTAAGGTGTCGGGGAGCTGCTGCATGCAAGTGGCTCGAAACAATGACCTATGGCGCTCTTTGGGGGAGGCCTATATCCAGCGGTGGACATCGTCCGGCTGATGATGATGGTATATAAAGCACCATATGTTACAGATTAACTCACAGATTTCCAGTGACAGTTCCAGTGTGACTCAGATCTCTAACCGCAAAACCCACATACTAAGTTACCGTAAGTATCAGATCAGATATATTTGCTGCGAGCAAGCAGAACACGCGCCCGCTTCTACGAATATCCCATCAGACATCGGAGTGGGTAAGTCTCAACGGATGACCATAACCAATTAAATTAGTGGTAGAAAGTTGGATAAATTTTCGCAAGATCGGGTACGAACAGGGACGATCTCACTCCCATGATGCAAAGTGACAATAATGCTAACGCGTTTCAACTATACTGTGAGTTTGTGGTGGCCCATTGGAGGAGGGAGCGACTCTACAAGGTCCGACTGCACATGGAGAAATATTCCCACTTTTGGGGCAGGACGCAATATCAACTCGTTTCACTTGGCCATATCCTACGTAGAGCGACTCAAACCGCTAACGTCCAAGATATTTTCGCCCGACTTGCCACGTTTTGAGATGTCTATTCGCTGTCTAATTTACCGCATTTCACGGAGTGTGCCGAGGACTTTTCGGGCTAGTAGCTGTCGATTTCGAGCGACAATTTAAATTCCACCGTCGCTATTTCTGAAATTACAAAGCGTCTACTGTGTGCTGCTACTCCCCCCGCTTATTTATTTATACAATCAGCTGCCCCCTCAGTAATTCTTGACCGATCCGACTTAGAAATCTTCGAGAAGAGAGCAAAGCATCTGGGGTTGTCGATGTGTGTGGGCCTTAGTGACCACTTGCCACCAGGTCTACTTGATGTTTTTCACCTATGCCATAAAAAATATAACACTGTACAGTAATTATGAGAATATAATTCTAAGAGTATATATGTGTCGGTTTCTATAAAGGTGTCTCGACTGCTTGTTACATCCCTTTGAACCTCTTTGAAAGAAACTTTATATTTAACGCCCCGTTCATCAACTTACACAAAGCGACAGTTAGTCGCAAAATGATCACAGTGTGATCATATATTCTTCTGTTTCTCCGTCTTAGTCTTAACACGTTTCTATGTTAGATATCGGCGTCAGACACCTAATCTAGGGGATTTGACGAGATCGCCAGTTCGCTGCTGGTCATCTTCACAGAAACTGTGGGGAATTACGGGCATCGAGGCGAACCTCATAACCCGGGTTGGGTCGCAAGGGGACGAATATCCCCTCGGTAACGGGGCCGCAATAATTGCGGGTTGCCATCCTGGCTTTAGGCTCAGGGAAATGTAGGCCCATTTAGGGCCTGTGTGTTATGTGGTGTGTTGTGACTGTGGTGAGTAGCAATTGGGTGTGTTATGCATGCGCATGTGTGATCCTCGTCCGGATTGCAGGACACGCAGTCCCTAGTCCGCTTGGTGGAACACGGGGGGCGGGGAGTTCACGCGGATACGGTCTCCCGTCAGGTGGTCGCGTGTGCAGCGGGGCCAGGACACGTAAATGAGCATGCGGTCCATTGTCTGCCCTATTGAACATAGCGCTCGACAATCGAACCACAAACTCATCCAGCGACTCTATCCGCAAGTCACGCGCGATCACATCATTGCGGACGTAGCGGCACCCGTGATGATCCGTAGGGATAAATTTTGCTGGGCTTGCAGGCGTTTCCGCTGGGCCTGGGAGGTTAGCGCGTACCATGCGGGGGCGGCGTAAGTGAGGCGCGACCGGATATATGT
>JAFELO010000530.1:126900-170165 GCA_017140195.1 Eumaeus atala | reverse complement strand
TAGGAGCAGTTACAAAAGACGTAGTGCGATGGATCATTGTGCTGTTATACCGGCCCGCGACTGAAAAAGTCGCTTTCCCTCGCTCTATGCCGGCGTGAAAGGTTAACTTTTCCGCGATTCGTACGTTTTATGTGATGGAATGTACACGTTAAAGAGGTAATTAAAGGACAAAAAAACCCGACTGCTGGATGAAAAGAAAAGGCAAGGCTACTACAGTCAAGCCCCGTTAATTATCAAGAAGATTTTTGCGGAGATTTTAAATGTGTCCCGCTTGTTTTTTTTTCTTCTTTTCAGTTAGCAATCGGGTTTTTTGATCTTTTAATTTTTTTTTGAGTTTCTGTTAAATTAAAAGTACAAGGTATAAATACACTCATGTAATCGTCATTTAAATGTCTACAATTTAGTACCCAACCAAAGGAAAAAAAGAGAACTTCTCACGGAGTCGGGTAAAAACAGAACAACGCATCTGAATCTGAACGTCTAGTCGTAGTCTAGGTGGTCCTCGTGTTCCACCTTGCTCCTGCTACAAAATATGGCTATTCAGAAGTCAGGGGTGGCCAACTTAACGATGAAGCTAAAATCGACCTTATACGGACAGAACACTTTGGGACCTACTAATTACATACTTCTTCAAATATAGTGAAACAGTACGTATAGGACCTACGTAATCATTTGGGGTCCGCACCCAAAGGGTAAAGACGAGACCCTGATTGGACAGACAAATGTTTATTATGAGACTTGCCACTTTATGTACCTAGATTTTTCTTATAGCGAATAATTACAATATTAAAAGCCAGAACGATCTTATCGTTTTATTGCACAATACCAATTACAGATAAGTACACCATCTAATCCTTTTTACTGGCAGCGTCAGAAGTACAATACATACCTATATACGTACGTACGTACGTAGAGATCTACTCGAACGTGAACATGACTGCCAATTTAGACAGTCAACCATAGTCACGGGAGGGATGCGGTACACTAATTCTCATTCCGGTCACGGTAGGTCACTTCCGTGTTCTGGACCCATAGTTGACTGTCTTTATAGCCAGTTAGGGTAGGGCCATGTTCAGGCAGAATTCTATATAATTATATACACGTGTACCTATACAAACATAGTGTCGAAAAATATCGACCTCTTGGCGCAATCGGATGAATGATGTGTACTTAAAAATTTTGGTTTCTATTTTTCAGCGATCTTAGGGACCACTTCGTACATATAACGGCATCATGGCCGACCTAATTTGGGTGACCCGAGACAGAAACTGTCAGAACATTATGCCTGTGACTCAGTGCTCGGATCGTCAATGGTCATCGGTCATCTTGTGTACTATTATTATTACCATGGTTTCTAAGGATGGTCAATTAATATATTTATCCATATTTTTAATATAAAAGTGACGTGTTTGTTTCAACGCGCTAATCAAGGGAACGATTGGCCCGAATTGAAATAAAATACTTTTGTGTTGAATAGTCTGTTTATCGAGGAAGTCTACATAGCCTATATTCCAGGTGCAGTGTCCCATTTATACTATACTAGTGACTAATTATTGAACAATTATTTATGTCCAGGTACATATCTCTTTTTCGGTGTATAGCTAGAGTCTGGAAAAGCTGGGCCGATTTTGATGGAATTTGCACAAACATAGAGAGGAATATATATAGGAGGATATATATCCCCAAACAATGATCTAAACTTTCATTTTACTAATCAAGATTGTGATTAAAATCACAAAAGGCAGACAAATACCATAGTATCGAATTACGCGAATGTACACGTAGGGTAAATGATTCCTATAATAAGCCTAAATATTTAGCGGGCTTGGGCCACCAAACTTTCCCACTACTACTCCTGTGTGGCCAGGATCGATAGCGGCCACCGTTTGTGACCCTTTGATATGATCGCAGGAAGCCCGAGGGAATGTTAAAAACTGCCTTGGCACCGAATTTAATCAGGTGAAAAATATGAGTAGGAAGTGTTTCCAGTTTCAGTTTTCAATTTAAAATAAGCCTAAAAATAACAAAAGGTACATAAAGTTTCAAAGTCTCGTAGCAGGGTGCCGAATGGACGTCATCTCAATAATACAACATCAAATAATAAAACAATAAGGGACAATACCCTATTGAAATAAAAAAAATATACAAATATTTGAGTGCGTTTTTTGTAAGTAATCGCGCTATAGTTGCAGTGTATCCGAAACAATAAAGCAAGACAAGTAACTAAACTGTTGTAAAACGTGCGAAATGTGAATTTTAACCGTTTCTTGACAACAAGATAACTTAAATGGAAACTCACATGTAGGCTTTTCAATAAAAATACGCAGATAAGTCATTTAAGCACTTTTCTATATTATTCATAATAATATTAATCTAGCAAATTTTAGCATTTGTGCTACAACATAACATATTTCAGGTTATTTCAGATATATAAGTAGAACAATTAGAATTTTTCCGCATTTTCCGTTATGTCATGGCATGTGATTATAAAATATTGAGTGAAAGGTTGTCGTTTTGACTGCCTTGAACGGTGACCAGCGGTCGTTGACCCTGTTTCACCGCTTCAGAGTTCAGACTGAAACGTCTCCCCGAGTAACGGGATGACAAATAGCTAGAGGTTACTAACGCTTTATAATAGGATTTTTTTGCGTCATTCTGAAGGTTTTAAATTTAGAATATCTTCCGTAGTTAACATTACCTCTTCTGCAAAGGTGTTAAATTTAAATTTAGAATAAATTTAACTTCCGTATTCGGTATTTAACGGCATTAATCTATGCATTTCAGACCGCATGGTTATTGATTTTAGGGGTTTCAGTTCCCGAAGGAGTAAAAACGGGGCTATTATTAAGGCTACGCTGTCTGTCTGTGTATCACAAAAGTTGAAATTTCACCGACGATGCACCTATATCTTTGTCCATCAGTAAATTCGAAAACGAATTACATGTCAGTATCGATAAAACCGCGAAAATCAGAATTAAAGTTGGAACATATTGAAAAGTTTGAGCATATAGATATGCAACTATTATTATGAATTATGTTTTCTATAGACAAAATGACACAAAAAATATGTCTTCAATGCACGACCACGGTAATTATAATGTAGATATAAGAGATGTTAGATTTTATATTACTCTGGCACGGTTGGTTCTTTTTACGCCAGCTTACTAAAGTAACATTTTTTTGTAAAAAGGTAACAAATATCTCTGTATATGAGGATTGGGAGGTGCTATCAGCTAGATTCATTAGCTCGCGCTATGGTAAATACAGAGTCTGCAGACCACAGACTACATTACAGAGTACAGACAGCTTAGATATAACATAGATAAAGAAGGGAATCCATATGCAGGCCGATGACTGCGAATCCGTTGGTCAATAGAGAAGGCAGGTGTCAGTGCGACGAGACTAGGTTTGGGATCCAAAAGGGGTCCAACCACTCTTACGGAAATGGATGAGATATATAACTAATTTAACTATTATTATTATAATAACTAATTTAACTATTATTATCATGGCCAGAGACGACTGGTGGTGAACCAGCCATATCTTGCTTACGTATTGCGCAAACAGAAATGAATGGTAAAATAAAGACAGATAGTAACACACATATACATACATAACAACACATTTGCTATCTCACGAGGTGTCTGTGAGGTGCTGCTTTCAGTTGAAAGTATTTTATGTGAGTGTTTAGAGTTATTTGAAGCTGGTGCAGATGATTTTTTAGTCGGTTTGTTACAATGGACGAAGCATGGGGTCATTACAGTACGCCAGAAACAAAACAAGAATCGAAACAGTGGAGAAGACCTGGTTCACCACCCCTAAAAAGGCTAAGGCGATTTTGTCGGCAAATAAGGTAATGACTTCAGTATTCTGGGACTCGAAGGGATTGGTTATCCTGAAAGAGTTCTGACCATAAACGCTGATTACTACGGTGTCTCACTACGCCGTTTACGGGAGGGAATAAAAGAAAATCGTCCAGGAATGCTCAGAAGAAAAGTCCTGTTTCCTCAAGATAACGCCTTTATTCACACGTCTGTGCTATAAACGGCTGAAATCCACAATTGTGGCTTTGCACTATTACCGCATCCGCCTTATTCACCGGATCTGGCACCGTCAGAATTCTTTCTATTCCCTAACCTAAAAAAGCACTTGGGAGGTCGAAGACTTTCGACAAACGACGTGGTCGAAACAGCAGTAGATGTATAAGTTGACTCTAAGAAAGAATCATTTTTTATCAACGTTCTAAATGCTTTAAACGGGAGATTGCAGAAGTGCATTGAACTTGATGGTGAATGTCTAGAAAAATAAAAATATAACTGATTTATTATGTATTTATTTTCTTGGTTAGGCTCAATACTTTACAATCCATCCTCGTATCACTTTGCGACAGTACGTGCGGAGGGGCAGGGGGTGAGGAGCCCTTCCAATGGATCACCGTATATAATGGCTACTCACAAACAACACAAAACGCGACAGCATAGCTGTCACTTTACGACGGTGTCTAGTGGTGAAATAAATAAATATAAAAAATGTTATAGAAGCAAGGTAACCAGTAGCAATAAAAGAGCTCAACAAAGAGAATCATATATTATAATAAATAACAGCCAGAACAATGGACGTGTTATAAATGATGACACGCGACAAATGCAGCTCTATGGACGAGCAATGTTAATTGTTATAAGTTAGTAGCTGCGACCCGCGGTTTCATTACGTTATCTCTGATGACTATAGGCAATGTACTATTTTTTAACACTTATAAAGTGTCAAATCATTATCAAAATTTCGATAACATCAAAGCTCTTGAAAAAATACGAAAATAAAACCTTATATGGTTGATTAAATTATTGACACCTCATCATCATCAGCCCTTATCGGTCCACTGCTGGACATAGCCCTCTCTCAATGAACTCCATCCTGGACCGACTATTGCACGGAGATAGTCTATATAAATATTGACACCTAGCTATCCCTAATGACGTTGTTATGGCATAAATTTACTTGTTTGTCTCGTGTAAAGTTTAAGAGGCCGGAATTAAAATTTATAATTTTTGAAAATTACTTCATTTTTCTGGTATTGAGTGAAATATCCGCGCTAAGCCGGGACGGACTGCTATTTTAAATATATTCTAAGAAGTGGGTTCTTTTTTGTTTTAGAATTTAATCTTATGTTATTTATTGGCCGATCGAACTATCGACTATCTGGGCATGTCAAAGCTAAAATTCTTGCAGATGATACCTGTATTAATAAAAAAATCAAGATCATGGTATAGCAGAGGAAACTGAAATGTTGAGCAGAGGGCAACAACCAGTCCCACTGGTGTAAGTTTCGTTGCCGCAGTCACCCACAGTGGTAGAACTCGCTCTAGGCTTGTGAAGTCCTACAAGAAGGTCTAGGGCGGAGTTTTTAGGGGCGGAAAAATCTTGGAAATGATAAAATTTCAATAGCGTAATATAAAAAAAATCCCTTATTTAATACAATATCTTTACTTAAGTGAACTAATTTGATTGCACAAATTATGGGAATATGTTATTCTTAACTCCATTGTTAAATTACGTACGTTAAAGGCTTCTTATATAAAATAAATTAAGAATGAACTTCCTAACTAGCTATTTATTGCACAGTTTGTCTACGTTTATGATATACTTATTGTGCAATGATTTATATCTATATTTATAATGGGTAATCAAGCTGCACCCGTCGCACCCCGCTGACACCTATTTTTAATTATAGGTGTCATTCACAACAAGCAGTTAAGACTGTTCTGATGACATACCCGCGCATATAAGAATGAATGAAAATAATGATATCAGCGTACAGCCCACAAACATCCACATAAATGTTATGCAGAAGTAATCTCTTTTCCTCCTCCGCTCCAATGGGCCACCGGTTACTCACTAACCACACGAAAAGAGAACTTAACAGTCGATTTACCGCGGTATCATGTGAGCTAGAGGTACCTCCCCAGCCGCGGTTGTCCGATGCCGCTGCAATGCAGCAAGGTACTATCTCCTACAAAACCAAAAGCTTTGGTGCCATCAACCTTATCCGAAAACAGAAAATATATGTATACACTCACCTTTTGTGCAATTCCCCAGAAATTCTTGGGGAATTGCGCAAAAGGTTAACTGTCCCGTGTGGAAATTCAGATAGAGGATGAGAAATGTATCCCACCTGCAAACCTTTGCCGTATCTGGGGCACTTCAGGATAGGCGGCCGATTACACCCGCGGGGCTCTAGTGGGGTTTCGGTTCATTCGCGAGCCCTACGTACCAATTGGATCTCACCCGGGATCAGTGGTAGTGCGTAACTGCATTTCTCTGCCAAAAAAAGGACATTTCATTTTCAAAGGGTTTGCAACCCTTTGAAAATGCACTTCTGTACGCCGGTATCAAGTGAGCGAGAGGCACTTCCCCGGTGTAGTGTCATGCACCATGCATTGCACTACATCCTCCTATGCAGCACAGCACTACCTCTTCCTACACGTAGCAGGTACTATTAAGTAAAAAACCCTTTTTAGATTATGATTAAAACATTCTCTATTGCACTGTACATTTGATTAAACGCATAACAATAGAATGCACTGATGACGGATTCTTTTTTAAATAGGCCAGTTAATCTTTGCCTACTAAAGTTACCCTATGTCCGCAATGTGCGTTAGAACGAGACACAGCACTATACACAACTGAGATGGAAAGAATGACCGAAATCGATGTTAGACTGAGACAGAAATATATTCGCACCCGCTCTACGCCAGTACGCGTGTACTGAATGCACCGGCTCATATTATCAAATATCAATTGGTCTTGAAGAAAGCAGCTGGAGGCTTCACACAATCGATCATGCGCTGTTTTTAATTTATTATAATAATAATTGAAACAAAACAATAACAATTGATTGCTTAAGAATATTATTTTCGTAACATGTTTCATCATAATAATATTATTTAATGAAGCGTGTGTTCCATAATAATAATTGAATAGTCAACGATACGTACGCATTATGTATGTATATGTTATGAAATATATGTCTTTTGAATATATAGTGTCTGGCAGTTTTATTTGTACAGGTATCACTGTAATCTAGCCTACATTTTTTATAGTATAATGGGGCATACGAGTACTTGAAGGCTTTTAGTTTGCGCTCCTATAACCCCTCCCCCCAATGGGCCACCGGCTACTCACAAACCGACCGATAGACAGCGACCCTGCCACTTTGCGAATACAGCTTCATCGGATTGTCATGAGTGAGCAGTCCTGCGATGTTATTAGATATGGGGTCGAAAGCACCCGTCTCACCCGCATATGGGGGGGATGTATCCGGTTACGAGGAAGTTTATTATAACTAATTAAATTACAACATATGGCCAGAGGGAGCGCGGGTCTTTCATTTCCCAAAACCAGCAGCTCGCACGCGGTAGCTAAAATGACCTCGGTGATAACGTCAACGTATAGTTTATGGAGAGGATCAAACTGGGGGGCCCGTGCTCTCTTTCACCCACTGAAGGGTAAAAGAACTGGCGCGCGGTAGTAACTAACCGGTATGGCGGTACTATTTGAGATAGGCGCGAATCGTACTGGGATTAGCCCCTACTCGAAAGGATTCGGACTGTTCGTACTTGTTGTCCGACTTGAAGCAGCCACGTATGTGCGGTGTGGCGTCGTAGATCATATTTGCTGAGAGTTTTTCACAGTAGTGGTCATTCGGTCGTATTCGCCCGACAGACAGTATCTGAGACGACGATCGTTGGCTCACAATTAGGATCAGATAGTCCACTGCTCTAGTGACTAGAGGATTGTCGTGACGACCCGATCGAAACACTCAGTTGACATGTGTTTCTAGGGAACTACGACACAGGGCAGTTCAAAGTCCTTATGTAGTTGAATCGCGGAAGTTATACACTTTTTGCAAAATTACCATGTGAGAGGATCTAGCCTCCCTTGAGCAAATACTAACCTAGAGTATGACAGTGTCGGGCGAATACATATTTTGTAGAGCATGCGTTTGGTTCTTATAGATACCTTACTTTTAGCGTTCCTTAGATAATAAAGCTTACCTTCGCGCTTTATTGCTGTCTTCGTTTATGTGATCTTTGAAGGCGAGAGCACGATCAAGGGTGATTCCAAGATACTACATAGAGTACACTTGGGGGATTTCTGTGACGTAAAGGCTTACGGGGGTCATGATGCGTGCAGCGTTGCTGTGACTAGCGCCGCGATAGCTGCACCATCGTGCGAACCGCTCACCGAGCGCAGCGACGGCCCGCAGGAGATAAGCCTTGGGATACCCTGACTGACCTTAGAAGCCTTGGGACACCCTGACTGAACCGTAAATACTGGGATGGTGCCTGATATCGTTAGTGTACAGCTTATACAGTGTTGAGGATGTTGTTGTTTGCTGATGAGGGCATTTACGTAATATATAATGTGATTACATTTATATTTCTAACAATGCGTATTT
The DNA here is from genome assembly GCA_017140195.1 of Eumaeus atala. NCBI lineage: Eukaryota > Metazoa > Arthropoda > Insecta > Lepidoptera > Lycaenidae > Eumaeus > Eumaeus atala. The sequence goes on along the minus strand of JAFELO010000530.1, from coordinate 161,707 downwards.
GCATGTCCGTGTGTAGCAACGCAAATTAATTAAAAAGTAATTAACTCACCTCATTTTCATACCTCGTGTGTATACCACACACGAGGTATGAAATAACAATATACACATATCCTTCACCCAAACAAATCTAAATTTAAAAGTAATTTATTCATAACTACCAATCTAGTACAAAATAAATCAGTGGTTAACTAAACTAAGAATACGTACTTAGCGATCGGACAAAAACCAGGTACCATGATTTGAACGCGGAAGAATTATTCATGTATGTACTGTGAATAAATAAAGTGAGTAAATAGGTAAAACTGTAAACATCATTCGACGTAATGTACTTCGATAAGTAGGTACTTTATTTTCTACAGACTCATGTTTATACACTGTTTATGTGTTTAGGTCCGCTTGTAGCAACTGAAAATTGCCAATACTGTCAGACTGTGAGAACGGCATCCAACATGAACTAAAAAGGATTTTTTTAGGTTTCCATACTGTGAAACAAAGAATACGTGTTGGATCACTTTGTTGTCTGTCTGTCTTTGCGTTTGCCAAGAAAACCAAAAGGTACATACGTTAAACTATAATCATAAAATTGGAAAATGAGTGACACATTATAAGGCAGACAAAGGAAAAAAAATGTAAATTGATATTGTTTTTACGTTATACAGTTATATAACGGAAAAAAATACTAACTTATATATAGTAGTTCATTTCATACAAAATGAGCACACAAGACCCCTAAATTAAATTTCTCAACTTTTGTACACCACGCAACACAAATCCCGTTGGCGCGAGAGCCGCGCGCCGATTCGTGCCTACCAACTACAGGATGTCTACACAGACATCCCTTCGTCTGAATGAAGGCAAAGTGTTGTGCCACTATGTACTCGTTTTTTTATAATTTGTACTTTTATTGACTGCACGTTGGTGATAACCAGAACCTCTTATGTGCCAGCTCGGTACATGGTCAGCTTCATAATAGTAATCTTAGTTTGTTGAGCAAATACATTTGTTGCACAGTTCTATTAGTAAGGAAGGTCATGACATGGTGCCTATGTAATCACACACCACATCAGCGGAGCACCAACCGTATGTTGGTAGGACCCAACACTGACAAGTAAATAATTTATTATGTCCTTCTTTTAAATCTGCCAAATGCATATTATGACGATACTTGATCACAAAATCTTGAATAAATTCGATCTAAAAACCAATTTGGTTCCTCACATTGGAAATATTTTCCAAGAGATACGATCTTTGTTGACAGTGCCTACATACTCAGAAGATACTTGAAGTCTGTTAAGAGCCTGTAACCCTTATGGGCTGATGGTAAATTAAAGACAGGATAAAAAATGCACAACATACCACCTTAGGCCCACCAGGTACTTCGTAAACCTTAGGCCCACTAGGTACTTCGTAATCATGATTCCCTAGAAATCAATATGACCCATTGGAGGAGAGGTGGCAAGGAAGGCGGCCCATCTGCACAGCAATTGTGCTGGTGTTCAAGTGCGTCAGTAGTCATCGGATGACTCCCGACAGCAGGTTCGTCTCCGTACAATGTAAAAAGGGATCATTTCACTCATTTCTAGACGAACCATTCCCTGTCATACGGTTCTACGTAGCATTTATATCACAATTCTTCACTGACGTTGACATTAAACCAATTAGTTCCTGAGATGCTGCCGGCGTCGTGAAGGTGTTACAGGTAGAGATTGGAAGCCATAGTCAGACCTACGACTGAGAGTGCCCGCCTTGATTACTAGAGAAGGAAGACTATACTATCTTTGTCTATCTAATCTTGCATGAATATTGCGCAGAGCGAAATGAATGAAAAATGACGGATAGGGAGTAAATCACATTTGCTTTCTCTTTAGATTTAGTCGGAACTGTGTTAGGCTGAGTTTCCTTCTCTATTCATGATCGCATTATAGTTAGCTCTGAAGTCATAACCTATGATGATCCATAATATGTTACGATGAACATAAACATATGTAACATGAGAAACAAACGACAGGCAGAAAGAATGTCAGACATGCATCATAAAGGCCTTGCGAGCTCCATATAATCGCCAGTTTCTTTGTTCAAACATTTTCTAGTCATCGGTCGGTTGAGTCACAGTTTACGTAGATGTAATGTCGTGATCATAGTGTTTATTAATTGGAAATAATCGAGGAACGTTACGTCACAAATCCCACGACACATCCTGGCCCATAGGAATCGATTTGCTTTGCACCGTCTCGAGTTCACAAACACTAAACAGCTGTGTTGAATCGGGCATAGTCGGTTAAGTTCGGTGCTAGAAATAGGGACGACCGGAGTACAGTCAGCACACATTCATGGTGTCTCGCGCTCGGTAGTTTTGGAACAAATTACGGACAGAATACAGACAAAACGCGAGTTCGTTGTTCGCCGCGCCAATCGCGTTGCCAACTTGCTAAGCGTGAAGTCAGTTGCGAAAGAGTAATAGTGCGCGGTGCGTGTGTCGTTGCTGATCGCAACTCCTTTATTGAGGATTATATTTTAAGTGCGTATATCTTCCTATCAGAAACAATTAGTGCAATAGTGCCGTGATTTTGTGGATTGAAACATAGTTCAGGTAAATTTTTATACGCAAATATGACATTTTTATTTGAAGAGACCAATGCTTTCGTTTGTATCATGTACAAACACAATTAAAACAAATAAATTTTATTGTTTTTAGATATTGTGTATTAAGTGCATTTCTATTGTTTTTTTTAATATTGATGATGTTCGTTCTTATAAGATGTTGTGAAAGATATATGTACAGGTGTAGATTGTATAGACAGCCACTCATTTCTAGCGTTCGCAAATTGCAGTTTTTAGTGCTGTTTACAATGCTATGCATTTCGTACCTTCCTGAGTTGGAGCCGCGCTTGGAATGCTAATAAAAAAATATTACTTTAGATGTAAATAAAATAAAGATTATTTTTACTTTCGTATTGCAGTTCTCACGTAGTTGTGAATAATTTTTAGTCTGTTTACACGAATAAATACCTTCGTAAGAGGTAGTGCCATGCTAGATTGCAGCTGAATTGGGAGGTACCTCTCGCTCACAAGACACCGGATTAGTGACAAGTCTACGTGTTTCGCTTGGTCTGTGAGTAGGCGGTAGCCCATTGGAGGGGAGGAGGAAAAGAGGGAAACACATCTGCATGCCATAATAATGCGGATGTCTATGGGCGTCGGTAATAATACTCAAATGTCTTCGTACCTAGCGAGTCTGATTCGCCTATAAAGATTAATCGTATGTGTCTTAAACTACAACACGTAATTCAATTTCAAATCAATTTTCATTGAAAGTTTTTATTGAATTATATAATATATTTTTACAATTTTTTCCATTGGGAGCTTAAAAGTTATAGGAGGGGCACACTTTTTACCTCTTAAGAAGTAAGAATCTCGCAATATATAAGCTTAACTAAAATACTGAACCAGCATTACGCGTAGCTACCTCTTGGCTACCGTCCACAATAAAACGTCCAGAAATGACCGTTCTCATTGCTTATACTACCTCTAAAAATACTTGGGATACTTCTAAAAATCCCTACCTTGATATTGTTATTAATTACTCAACTGGCTAATTTAATATTGGACGAATTTAAGCTTGTGCATTAACCGGGTGATCCTAACCACCAACCGGAATTTGTGCCTTGAAGGAACCACCTACTTAAGGGTAATTACATTATTCAATTGTTTCCTTCAAAATTTCTAATGAAAATCATTCTGGTTATAGCGTTGAGGTTGATTTTGTTGATGATACCTATTGTCATCTCCAGTCCATCCTCCATAGTTTCCGTAGGTATATTGCTATACCTAATACTTTTTTAATTAACTGCGTAACGAGTAACATTTGTTTTTTGTAATTTGGATCGGTCGAATGTATGGTCGTAGTCAGATTGTCTAAATAGCCGTATTTCATTACGGCTAGCCATTTTCAAAAACAGGGCGTTTTTATTCCGTGGCGGGTCAACGATTAGCCGGATTGAATGGGAGTGAGTGAAATTGCGTAAGAAAGATTTCGCCGTTACACGATATTCAATAAAGATAGCCTTATTGAAGTAGAGTAAATCATTATTTTCCTTTTTGACGCGTTTTAGTACCCAATTTTAACACGCGCGGCGTTGCTTGACATGGCCACAACAATGGCGTTGATAGCATAATATAGAGAAGTAAAGAAACTATGCCCAGATAGGTTATTTCTTTAATTACACTCATAACACTCTGCCTAACTTCATACTTGTATGGTCACTATCATTGCCTAAAATTGCCTAAAGTCAGCGGCCTATTGAAGAATGTCTCGCAAGGATAATCCGGCTAGTCGTTAGCCCGCCCCACAAAACCGCTCTGTTTTTTAAAGTTGCTAGCTGTAATGCGACACTGAAGATGTCACTTGCTGGCGGTATTATGTGAGCGAGACGTACCTCCTCGGTCGTGCCGGCCCAATGCCGTTGTATAAGAGAATGTAGTGCCATGCAACATTCACTACAGCTTCCATACATGTATCAATTAAATTTATAGCTTTCTTAACGCGTAACACGTATGCCTAATACGTTCCAAAGAAAAAAAAAGTACCTTTACACCTGTTATCCCCGAAGAGGTAGGCAGAGGTGTGCTTGTACTTACACAAAAAGTCCAGTAGATATACTAGAACACCCACGATTAGCCAAGGTACTGAAGTCCTTCCCCCACCATGGTTCAAGCCTTGTCGTGGCGGTGGGGCTTAGTAGCCTGGGGTGAACCCAGGCGAAGCCAAATGAACCAAGGGGGATCTTTGCACCCCTCTTATAAGAAGAGGGGGCTTCGAGATCAGGAGGTGGAATCGTTCTCGGTACCTCTCTTATAAGAAGAGAGGACCTAAGAGCAACAGCAGGTGGCGCTTCTGCGCACGGGGCAAGGGGCGAGGATGGGAACCTCACCCCATTGCACTGTCCCAAAGTCGGTGGGGTTGTCCTGTTGTGTTGGGCAACCCCATCTGTGGAGGTGGAGTTGGTCCCTTAGGGGGCTGTCTAGCCGTCGAGGTGCGCACCCTGATGATTTTTGTTCCGGGGCACCTCACCAAGGGTGGCACTGATGGCACCCGCGGTGGTTCGTGTGGGTATTCGGCACTATCATGTGCCGCGAGTCCCACACACCACTGGACCCCACCAAGGACCGGTGAAGGCATGTAAATATATAATAAAAAAGTGTCCATGATGTCATAGGTGGCAAGCCTATGACCACTTCGGCCGCATTCTGATCCCGGACAATGTAATGCGTGCTCGGCATAATCTGAGAAACATGTAATGACAGTTGCCCGACCTGGAGATCGAACCCAGGACCCCCCGCGGCTAACGGTCTTAACAGGCGATACCCGCACCGTTACATCACAGACGCCACTAATACGTTCTATCATACATGGTATACATCATATGGAATTCCATGATAAATTCACTATCTGACAGTGAAATAGTTTTTTAAGTCGGTGTAGTAGTTCCCGAGAAAAGCGTTTTCAGCCAAGCAAACTCATACTTCATATTACTATGGGTATATTTATAATGTATTACTATTATACTATATTATTATAGGTATATTTATAATGATAGAATCAAAGCGTACAGCACACAGATAGCAGCTGACATAGATAGCCAACATACATTTCATGTTTTGAAAACATACCACCGATGTTATTTTAATACTCGCTTCATAATTTCTAGTTGGCAGGTGCAGGCAGGCTGTGATGGTCCTCTCCATGCGCCATTCATTCACGTGCAGCGCCGAGGCCATTTTAACAACCGTACGCGAGCTTTCCTCGACGTCATATTCGGGGGATGAAGTACCCCGCGGTCCCTCTGGCCATGCAATTATAAACATTCCCATATCGGGATGCATCTCTCCTATCTTCGGAAGAGTGGCGCATCGGACCCCTTTTCAACACCAAACCTAGTCTCGTCGCCCAACGGGCGCTCATGGCAAACCTGAAAATGAAGTTGTATTGGACTTCCCTTCGCTTTCACAGCATAAGTTCAGGTCCGAAATACAAAATTACAGGCAGTGCTAGGCTAATAAATTAAGACTGAGACCCCTAAAATTTTAGACATAGGAAGATAAAACGTCACACAGCTTAGACACATACAGACCTTAAACCTTGTAGGTTTCCCAGTCTTAACTTATTACCTCACCATCACTGTTAGTACCCGCTATGTATGTATGTGTTATGTTTTTACATCATTTCTCTTGTATTATTCTTATAATGATGCTAGTTCGTACCTATACTAAGAATATAAGACTGAAGAGTCTGTTTGTTTGTTGTCGCTAATCTCGGGAAATACTGAGCCGAACCGAAAAGTAATTTTTGTGTTGAGTTGTCCATTTATCGAGGAAGGATATGGGCTATAGCCCCCGTGGTATATATACAGTGACGCTACGATTAATAGGACCGGAGCTCGCGGGTGAAACCGTAGGGGGAAGACCAAATTCCACGATTAAGAATATCTTCCGTCTGAAATTTCAACCCACAAACATAATACATCCCCGACGCTTTGGTGTTTTATGTAAAGTGTCGTTTTACATGAACGAAACACGCCTAGACCTAGAGGAGAAACGAGTAATCCTTTAAACCCTACGGGTTCCGATTTTCTCTTAATACCATCATGACTGATGAGCATAAGCAACGCGATGAATTACTAATCGGCCCAGGACCTGTCGTGTTAAGCGTATTATTTAAAAATGCAATCGTTTTTAAACAATAAGTGAAAACAATTATTATCAATATTGATTCAGATCCTATTACTAAGACACTGATGTCCGTCTCTGTTACCAGGCTGTATCTCATGAACAGCGATAGTAATTTTTTTTCCGACTTGAACTTGTGAATTTGAAGCGAAGGAGAGACAGTAAGTAATTGAAATATTTACATACGGTGTATTTCTGTTGCCGCTATAACAACAAATATTCAACACAGTATAAATTAAGCTGGCGTCCATATGATAAACGTGTTTATTTTGCCATTTTTCTGGACAATATTACGGAACCCTGAGTGTGCCAATCTGACTCGCCCTTGGCTCGTTTTTTAAACGTATCCACTTATATTTATTACTGAATTTTTATTCATTTACAGGTACAACAATAAATTTAAGAACAGCCAAATATGTTAACAAATTAAACAACATTATTTTCTAATAATTACCCTGTGGAAGATCCACATTATAGCCATTGTCAGATTTTGACGCCCAAAAATGTATAAAATTGTCAACCATAAAAGGCACTCCATCACTGGATTAAAAGCAAAAAAGTTTCCATGCGGATATTGTTTCTTAGAATCGACGTTTTTGCTGTCTCAGAATTTAACGACAGGCTTCACTTCCTTGTAATTGCCTACCTATTTTTTGGATTTATTACATAAGTAATCAGATTAAAAACCAGCTTATTTCAGAACTATTAGGGGATAAATGAGCAGTCGGAGCGGAGCCTCTTAGTAACTATAGACGGCGTAAAGATCCCCTAAAAAGTGGTAACGCATTTGCGTTGCTATCCCCATTCCCAAAGTGGCATGAAAGCTATATAATTAGGTCAGTCCAAGCAAAAGTCCAAGCAGCAAAATTCCAAGGAACCACCCAGGTGTAATGTTTGGTCAGAGATCAATAGGACCCGAGGAAAGCCGAACTATTAGATAACCTGAAAGGAGACAACGCCCTGTATAGAGTTCATCTCGTGACAACTAACAGCACAGTGTTATTGTAATCGGGTGTTGTGTGGAGACAGCAAACGATTGTCTGTTATCTTCTATAATTTAGTTGTCTAACAGATATCACTTGTAAGTGTGGTTTGGGCATGCATAACTACCGTTGCGTACATAGTTTTGCCACAAATATTGCAAATAACATTTATTACTTTTACAGCATGTTGGTTTAATACACAAATATAAAACAATTCTAAATATAAAAAAGTGTTCGCTATTGGCTGCATACAGTCCTTTAAACGTTCAGGCCAGTTAGCGATACAAGCAAGCGCACTTTCCATGGGCAAATTCTTCACAGCCAATCGTATGGGTTGTTTCAGACTCTAGATTATCATGGCGTTTAGAGCAAGATGTACTATCTAAAACTGACTATAAATCATAATCCAGATGATTAAGATCGGAACTAGACGACGGACACTCTTCAGCGCTGTTTGAGTACGAGACGTTCGCTTGCAACAAAAACTGCGTGGACCGAGCTTTATCACCCGGCTCCGAGGCTTGCTGGAAGGACCACACTTGATTATTGAACATGGTGTTACTAAGGTACTTAACTACATTCTCAAGAATGGTATCTCGATACACTTGTGCAGATGGTTTGATACCTTATATTCTCTACCAGTTCGTCTCTTATTAGCTGCAAGTCCGCAGTAATCTCTTAAAATACGCGACATGGTTCTAGGTGCTATCTTCTTTTCCCGAGACACAATCCTTTGCTTTCGGACAGGAGTTCTTCGAATTCTTTCCATTTCGTACGAAATACGTGGACGGCCAGATCTTTCTCTCTCACAAACAGAGAAAGTCTCACTGTACCTATTTATACTCCAGTACATAAACATTTGACTAATACCGAGTGTATGGAGTGACTTAAAAGTTACATTTGGTTTCATACCTATTTTGTATAATGCAATCATATCGATTTTGTTCTCTTTATCACCCTATTCCATTTAAATATCGCAAATACCGCAATTGTAGAACGTATTGGCGCCAAAGTGAGAAAACACAATGAACAATCGTATAAAAAATGACAGATTCCAAATTCAAATGTAATATTTTATTTTTAATTGTAACAGTATTTATAGCCAGACTAGGTATATTCCATCTAACCATATTTTTCTTTTTACGACTACCGACGCCTATGAACATCCCCATATTTACTATGCCGGTGCCCTACCCTCTTTACCTACCCTCCAATAGGGCACCGGCTATTCAACACACGAACCCGAAGGTGTCTCTTTACGCCGGTATCATGTGAGCGAGATGTCGTGTCAGTCGTGCCGGCCCAATTCCGTTGCAATACAGCATGGCTCTATTTCTTACTCCATCCGTGTGTTAGGTTAGTTACTGAAGATAGATTTTTTAAATATTTAAACTTATGTCAAAATTTCCACTAGTGAAAAACGTGGGTAGATAGAAAATAGAAAATGGCAGTGAATGACGATTCATGACAGACGGAATCTTAACACTGCAAATGTGGAAGGTTGTGGGTACCGGGGTATCGGGGGCCGACATACCACGATCAGATTGCTCGGGGTCTGTATGACGCGGTTGCTATGGCCCTTTGCTGTGTATGTTGTGACGCCCTGGATGAAGCAACAGGGTGTTCCTACGAAAGGACATTTGAAGAAGCTATAAAGCAGCTTGAAGTGACTTATATCAGCCCCCCTCCTGAATCTTGTTGCCTGTATATCCGGGTCTCTCCAATTATTGCGGCAGGGTTTTAGTCGGTTTTGAACATTTCGGTGCCAAGTCCGACATACGGTCTAGGGGCCACGTGGGACCCTAGATATCATCCTTAAATGGATTCCCCTGAGTTAACAAAAAAAAGGGGCTCCCTCTTCCTATGGTGATTATAATTGTTAATTTTCCAGAACAATTAAATAGTCATTAAATTTGTGATAGGTTCCATTGTTAATCTATTCTTGTCTAATAAAGCCTTTTTTGTTTTTTATTTGAACACCGAAGTGCTGGTGCGTTTGGGAAAAGTCCTTATTTCTGTTACAAATAGCCCATTTATCGCGAAGGGTCATTGAATACATACTATGACGCTACGACCAAAAGGAGCGACGTTAAGCGAGTAAATCCGGAGGGTTAGATGGATAAACTCAAGCATCGAACGTAACTGATTTTACTGTATTGTACTTACTGTTTAATTAAGACTGATCCAAACTTACAAAACAACAAACAAAGATTTTGAACAAATGTGTTCTGCACTCACACGTCCCCGGCCATGATCCTCTCCATGAGCCAAACGTTCACGTCAGTGCCGAGACCGAGTCGGGGGAGGAGGGTCCTCTCGGTCCCTCTGGCTATGAAGATAATAATTAAATGAGCTATTGCAAACACTCATGTCGGGATACACACCGCTCTCATATGCGAGTCGTCGCCGACGAGCACCTATAGTGATCTGATGAAACTGTATTTGGCTTCACTTCGCATCCACAGCATAAGTTCAGGCCCGAAATATAACTAAAGAAATGTTAACAAAAACTCAACCCAAAGGTGACTCACGAATCGCAAAAAAAACTCACCATCACTTTACGAGTATCGAATCTAGTGCAATATATAATGGACTTCTTCCTAGGATGGGGAAAGATAAATGTAAAATGCTATAAATTTCGACTGGTCCATATCAATTCGATCACAGGAGCTACACGCTCCAGAAAATGTCCCCAGCTCAATTTGGGTCACAACACATAACGCTCCGATTCCAAATGACAATAATTACTCATTTAGCGCGGTTGATAATGATTTTACCAGTGCAACCCGTACCGCTATATACATTATCATTATTATTTATTATGATACTCTATTTGTTTATTGGATGCAAGTGACTCGTGACCTATAGCGCTCTGTGGGGGAGGCCTATGTCCAACAATGGATATCGGCCGGCTGATAAAAGCGCAATAGCACCAGGATAACCAACATTCCCACCATGGTTGAAGCCTTGTCGTGGCGGTGGGGCTCAGTAGCTTGGGGTGTTCCGAGACACCTTGGGCGAAGCCAATTGAACAGAGGAGGTGGCGGCTCTTTGTACCCCTCCTATAAGAAGAGGGAACTAAAGAGCAGGAGGAGGTGTCGCTCTTAATAAGAGGGGTATTATAAGGAGAGGGGACAAAAGAGTAAAAAGTGGCGGCGCTTTTGCGCACGGGGCAAGGGGTGAGGATGAGAACCTCACCCCATTGCACTGTCCTAAAGCCGGTGGGGTTGTCCTGTAGTGCGGGACAGCACCATCTGTGGAGGTGACGTCGGTGGGCTGACTTGCCGTTAGGTGCCCTGATGATTTGCTGTTCCGGGGAACCTCACCAAAGGCGGCACTAGTGGCACTCGCGGTGGTTTTTGTGGATATTCGGCACTATATAATATGCCGCGAGCCCCACACACCACTAGACTCTACCCAGGGCTAGAGAAGGCTCGTAAATGCGTTTCCCCGCGTCAACAAAAAAAAAAGGGTAACCAACATGGCTCAGAGAATCAGCAAGCTGATGCGGCAATGGGTATGCCACAATGCCTCGCAGAACCGATAGCGGTGAAGAAAGGTTCTCGAGTGGCGGCCCCGTACCGAAAGAGGGAGTGCCGAACCCTCCTACCCGGTGGACTGACAAATTGGGTAAGTTGTCGGGGAGCCACTAGATGCAGGTGGCTCGTGACTTTGACATATGGTGCTCTATGGGGGACACAGGTCCAGCAGTGGACGTCGTCCAGCAGATGATGATGATGAAATACCACTCATTGATGTGTTCCTATTCGGGCATAGCCATCTCCTAAGAAAGAATTTTACGAAACACCGCTGGGAGAAACCGCGCTGAAAGACTTATACTAAATCAGCGCACGGCCAAGATTACTGTACCTAGAAAATTCATATTAAGTCCTCACATATGAAATTGGCGAAATAGGAATTTGTGTGGGAGGCACAAAAAGTCGAATATTTTTTAATATAATATATTTAATTAATCAAAGTTTCCATGCACTTTTGCCATCTCATAGGTAGTTCATTGATCCCTTTACTGAAAAAACCAGCTGGACGGGAATCAATAAAATCTTTGCAGACGACTTGGACTGCCCCATCGGATTTGAATTTTTTCCCTTGCCAGAAGTCATCCAAATTTCGAAAAAAAAAAAAAGGTAAACTGTTGTAGAAAGGTCCTGGGTGTACGGAGGATGTCTTAGACTTTCCAATTGAATCTAATTGGATAATAATCTAATCCCTTCTAATTGGGTAGCCGTCAGTTGCGCAGTGTATGGTCTAGCGCAGTCGTGAAGCAGCAGTGGCGTGGAGCGTTTGACCAGCCTAGGTTGTGTAGCCGCTAGCTTTTCCATCATGGTTTACAATTGCTGACAAAAGACAGCAGCCGTAATAGTTTAGCCAGATTTGAGAAACCTGTAATGAACAATACCGGCACTAGACCACCAAACGCTGACAAGTAACTTTTTTGGGGTTAATTTTTTGCGCTGAGCGCTTCCGATTATCGTAAAGAATCCATTTTCCATACAGGTAATGATTCGGTTTAAAATGCGTTCATTATTGTGCCGGTTTAGTAATGTAAAGCAGCAGTCGACGTGCGTTTGCCGGCTTGCTTCAGTCAATTCCTGAGTTAACCACCTTTCAAGCTTTTTAATCTTCCCAATTTGCTTCAAGTGATTTGAAGAAAGTGGAAAAAGTTGTTTTCACTAAAATCCCAGTCTGCAGCTAACTCGGACGTAGTTTGCGATGGATCCGTTTCCACAATAGCCTTCGACTCGTCATTATCAACTTGGTTCTCAGGCCGCAGACGGGATTTGTTCTGCAGGTCGAAATTTCCAGAACGAAAACGTTGGAACCAAAAACGAACTGTGTTTTCTTTTGCAACACGACCGCCATACATGTGTATCATTAACTAATAATGTAATATTTTAAGTTTTCCATTAGGTAAAATGAGTGACGCAAAGACACAAAAAACAGGAGAAGACATTAATGACGGTCATTGAAGCACAAATACATGAGTATAAATAAAAAAATAGCTGTACAAATTTGAGTTTTGCAAAAGGGAGGACATGGTTAACAAACCACACGTAATGCGAATGTGTAGCTGTCACTATGCTGTGATAAGAGGAGGTAGTGCCATGATGCATAGGAGGAGGCAGCACCATACATAGTACATAACGCTACATCCTCCAATGCAACGAAATTGGCCGGCACGACCGGGGAGGTACTTCTCGCTCACATAATACCGCTGTAAAGTGACATGTTCAGTGTTTCGTGCGGTTTGTGACTAGATGGTGGCCCATAAGAGGGAGTGTAACGCTTCGGGATACTAATTATTTGGATGTTCATGGGCGTTGGTGGTCGTAAAAAGAACCCGATTGCTCGTTTCCCCCTATTCTATAAAAAATGTCCCCGTATGACGTATGATAGAGGGTTAAATCTGATGATAGCATATGACCAGCCGTTAGAGCATCGCGCACCTTTCAGTATTGAGTACAATGCAGCATAACACCTTAAATCACAATACGTAGACTCTGAATTGCCTATAACATTGTTTACTATAGCGGAGTTAAAACGAGAAATCGGGAGCCATTTGATAGCTGGCGACGCCCATAGATATACAAATAATTGTTAAGCCGATGTGTTGTTGTTCTCCTTTCCCTTCTGATGGGCCACTGAAAGCATATGAAGCATCACACGAAACACGACAGAATAATCACTTTCTCATGTGAGCTAGACGTTGCTCTCCGGTCGTGCCGGCCCATTTGCCGGCCCATAGCTGAAATAACTACCTGTTAAATACCCGAGGGGCCATAGGGCCCGTTATTTCACAACTACCTCGTCGGTGGCAACCGTCAGTATTAGTATAATAAAGTGAGAATAATAAGTCATCTTCAAAGAAAATTACCGCCGCTGGTTTGGAAGAGAGCGTGACCGTTGTGCACACTATCATAATCCCGAAAGGGCTCAGTAGACTACAATACCATATTTTTTTTAATAGCATAAGGGGTTAAACTAGCAATCGGAATATTTTGATTACTACCGACGCCCATGGACATTCGCATGATAGCTACCCAGATGCGTTGCCCTCTGTTATCCCCCAACCAATGGGCCACCGGCTACTTACAAACAGCACGAAACGCGACAGCGACGCTGTCACTTTATATCAAACGTTCTCGTCAGCGCCAAGGCTATTTTAGCTACCGCGCGCATGCTCCCCCGCCGTAAGAGTTGGAAGGACGAGAGACTTCTCGTTGCCTCTGGCCATGGAAATAAAAGTTAAATTAGCTATTACAAACACTCATTTCGGTATGCATCTCTCCCATCTTTGAGAGAGAGGGGGTCGGTTCCTCTTTCCATCTCAAACCGAGTCCCCTCGCCCGACGAGCATGCATAGCAATGCGATGAAGCTGAATTGGGCTTCTCGCTCCCACACCATAAGTTCATGTCCAAAAATATTGAAAAAATACCATAGCACAGTAAGAACTTCTGTGGGATTCGTTGCAACGTAGCAACAACTTGCATCCGTTTTCAATGTTCTATCTGTCTACGGTTTTATCTACTGGAGATAGAATCTGGACACATTTCGTATGGAACTTGAGTAGAGTGTTGAAAGTAAGCAACCACAATACGCAAATGGACTGACAGTTGTCTATATTGAACATGCGTATTGATCATACCGTACGAAAGTAAGTCGATTCTCCTACACGCACAACCTCGAGGACACAGGCTTCTAGCCGAGCTCTTATGTAATACCACGTGGATTTATCATTTATCACTTATGAACAATGAAATGAAATTAAAATATTTTTATTCAAAATAGAATTATTAAAATAAGTTTTTGAACGTCGTCAATTAAACGTACCACCGGATCAACCTAGCCCTGTAATGAGAAGAACCGGCGAAACAAACTCAGCGGGTCTAATAAATAAATAAATAAGTAGGACACAACAAATTTACTATTAATATACAATATACAATTTATCAACTTAGTACAATCTCTACAGTACAGACACTGTCTGCGACAAGCGTCTTATTCTCAAGGTGTCATCTTTCCAAAACTATTACGTTATAATATCCTTCACCACGTAAACGCTCTTTCACAACTTTTTTATAATTTATTAACTGAAAGTTTTCGGACGCTTTCTGGGATCCTATTGTGTGTACAATGTCCCTGAAAAGAATTATTTTGTTTTGCTAAGTCTATGAACCGGTACATCTAGTTTGGTGCCTATTTTTAGTGTTTCTATAATGTACATCACTTTTTGTATGACAGTCATTTATATTCTTACGAATACAGACATTTATATACAGAACATACAGAAAATTATCTAAAACGTATTAAGAATTAATAATACATAAATGATAAATCATCTGGCTAACAGACAATTAAAACCTATCGGTAATGTTAGTTTCCGAATTAAGTAGGGAAGGATGAATAATGACTACCGAGGCCTCGCCCGTCCTGGCGTTCTGCAAAACCTACCAAGTACGAGTCCGACTCGCCCACGAAAGGTTCCGTACCAATGTTTATAAACAACGGCAAACATTCTTGTTGTATCAATCGAGCCTTTGTATATTAAATTTATTCTGCTGGAGGAGGTAGTGAAATGCATGGTGCATGACACTAAATCCTCCTATGCAACGGACCGGAGAGATACCGTTCGCTCACTTGATACCGCCGTAAAATGACACCTACGGTGTGGCGCTTCGTGCGGTTTGTGAGTAGCCGGTGGCCCATTGCGGGGGGGGGTAGAAAAGAGGGCAAGCATAGTGATTATGTGGATGTTCATGGGCGTCGGTAGTCGAAAGTAGTAAATAGGCTCTGATTGCTCGTTTGCTCCCTGTTCTATAAAAAAGCTTTCTGCTATAGCGGCAACAGTGTGACAATCATCTGGGGAAACTACAGCTGTCTGTCTATCACGGTTCATGAGATACACATCATCGTGACAGACAGACGGACAGGAACATCGAAGTCTTAGTAATAGGGTTTCGTTTTTACCCTCTTGATGCGGAATCTTAAAAATATGCCAGAAGTAAAGTTGTGATGACGCAATGTGACGGGTATGCTGGCGTGTTATGGTGTACGAGTTTCTTGTGGCCCATTAGGCTGAAGAAGGAAAGGAGGACTACACATATGTATTCTGCCATAAGTGTATATAAATATCCAATTACCAATTGCTCGATATCGATTTAAGATTAGTTCTTAACATCGTAAGGGCTCGAATCGAGTAAAATTGAAACGCCCACCACTCTGGGCGTTTAGAATTGAATTTAAGTCCACAACATATATTCGACGATACATGTCACGAAACATCCCACGGAAAAGACAACTATTCTTATCTCACGTCAGAAAATGTTTCACTTTGTGTTATTATTATTAACCGGCTGTTACCCGCGACTTCATCCGCGTGGGATACAAACAAAAGTTATTATTTCTATAATGTATATGTCACACTGATATGAGCTTTACTGTCAGAGTGATAAACGTCCATCTATACTTGCAAACTTTCATGTTTATAATGGTAACAGATATTGAGAATACCTGCCTCCTCCACATTAATTATTTTCTTCATTTAAACACGCAAGTTGTGATGACTCTTGACACCACATGCCAACAAATGAGATTAAGTATTCTGTTGAACTCGGTTTTTTCTGTCTACTCCGTATGGGATCTCGCATGAATGTGTGTGTGTAAAAGTAATTATTCGATTCTTATCAATTATGCGAAAACGGAAAAAGCTGTAAAGGTACAAAATAGATTAACTCTCTTAGTCACGCATTTTAAACATCTAGTGTCCAGCAATCACTTTTAATAAACGCGTTCAATTAGGGTGTGACAATTACATGAAAAATTCATACATTTTTTATAAGAAACTGGCAGTCCGTAACGGCTTCGCACGGACGTTACAACACAATATGGCAAAAATTCATTCATTTACAAAATTGACCATGACAATAAATTCAATTTACGACAGAACGCCGCCTGTCGCGGCGGCTAGTTGTCAATTATTTCTGCAGCTAGGTATGGATTTACTTTTATATTTTTCTACACCTTTGTTACAACATTGAAGTTTTCATAATCATCTATATCGTTTTAGGAAATATTGTATAATAGCATATGTTTTCCACAGATAATGCAGAATTATAATCGTCATCATCATTATCAGCCCTTAACGGTACACTGCTGGACATAGGCCTCCTGCAATGAACGCCAAAACGACCGATCTCTTACTCGCTCGGCTACTGCGCAGAAATCGTCTTTCCACCTAGTGAACGGTCCACCAACACGTCGTTTCCTTAAACGCGGCCTCCACTCCAGAACCTTACTGGCCCATCTGCCATCCGTTCTGAGTGTATGACCAACCCATTGCGACTTCAGCGAGCTTAGCGTGATAAATCTATCGTAAACCAAATTTCATCTTGATCGTTCCTGTAGTCAGTCAGCTGTGCGTGGATCTGTCAGTCAGTGAGTCAGAACATAGCATATAATATAAATGTACAGAAACATATAAATTTGAACTAGTGACCACGTTGTTATAGACCATTCATTTGATATTGATTACCGGTGATAGGATTTCAACATATTTCATATGAACATAATATTACATATACTATCTCCAGACTCTAGTAGCCCAGTGCATGGGTAGATAGAATACAGCAAACTGTCGAAAGTAGACGTAATACACATGTTTTTGATGTAAGTCACTGTAAAAGTGAATATTATCACAAAACGTTAAAGATAATTAATTGAAGCTCAAGTTGTCGGCCATGACATTTATACGTACGTCAGTGGACAGATAGGATAATCAATACTGGAGTTTACTCCGTAACAAACAACTTTAGGTACGCGTAATAAAAAGAGAAGTTTTTTTATACTATCTATATGTAGTACCGCAGTATCGGAGCATTTTGACGACTGCCGACGACGATAGACGGATGTCTATTGTTGTTGTGCGGATTCCTCCCCGCTCAGGGGGCGAGCGAGGAAAGGATTAAACGGGAGTTAGAAAGTAGGACGTTTATATAGACGTTTCATAAAACACTGGAGGAAACATTTGTTCCTTGCTACGGGCGTCGCGTCGTCGCTATCAAGGTTACTAATGGGTTACCAGGCTGTATCTCATGAACCGTGATAGTGCAATTTTTATGGAAAATAATACATTTTCTATAAAATATTCTGTGTCCTACAATTGTCCTAGTTGTATAACAACAAATACTAAATAAAATAAAATAAATTCTTTACTTAAGGGGACTCCCATAAAAAGCGTTTTCCGCCGGTTTTTAGACACTGGTATGGAACTCTTCGTGCGTGTCTAACTCGCATATGGCCGGTTTTCTCTCCATATCTGTACTATGAGGTGCTCCAAATTTAGTTCCGTATACGATAAAAATCCCAATATGAATTATATGAATGCATTCCGCAAAGTTTTATTGCTACATTCAATATAGCAGATGTAGTAATAGACGCGAGTAGGCGTTTACTTCAGAACAAGAATTTGTTTTAGAGCTGAGGAAGAACTTAAGCATTGAATATTTAATTTTTTAATATTATATATACTTAATATTACAATATTATAATTATTATTATGCTTATAATCATTATGTAGTTTCCGAAGGTGGTGATGAATGTGAAGGAGGCGAAGCAGGTGTGCAAGGATCGTGATATGTGGCTACCGTTTTCTTTGCCTACCCCATTAGGGGGCTGGCGTGGAGGTGTGTAGTCGTTTATATTACACAGAATGCAGATGTTATATATATCTTGCATTCTTTTTTGAACGGACTTGGCCCCCCGTTCGTTTCCAACACTGATAAGAATAATAAAACAAGACCCCCAAAGGAAGATTCAATCGTAAATATTTTGCGGTTTGTTACTTTTCGGTGGCCGTGCGAAAGTACTTACGTATTTTCCCATGGACTAACTGTACTTTATTAAAAATTAAAATTCCAGTTTATTGAATTGCGAATTTTTTTTTTTTTAAGATGACTGTTAGATATAGTTATTAATAAATATGTTCCAATATGCTACGACCTCAACTTTGGGATATAGGATATTGGAAAATATTTCTCCTTCCTATATACACAGATCACAATCACAAACAAACACATCACTAACACTTTTATTGAACTAAGCATATATATACATTGCCTGTTCAGGTCTTGACAAACGGACAGAAATATATACTATGTTTATGGACTAAACAAACCACCTTTGTTATAAGTTAGTTGCAGGTTCACTCTTTTTCTTTAAAGGTATCGTACCCTAAAAAAACAAACGATAGTGCATTTGTTTTTTTAGGATTTGTATACGAGGACGATATCGCCCTGTGGTTGACGTGCTCACTTGGCAGCGTAACCGAAGCGACGGAAATTTAAAATAAACAAATAAACCGCGAACTATGAGCAATACAGGACCGCGAAAATAAATCCCAATTCAGGCTTTGTTTTTATACAACATGTTGTTTGCCCCCCGCAAATGAGCAATCAGAGCTTTCTACGACTACCGACGCCCATGAACATCTACATAATTACTATGCCGATGCGTTGCCCCCCTTTATCCTCCATTGGGCCACGGGCTACTCACAGACCGTACGAAATGTGACACTGAAGATGTAACTTTACGGCGGTATTATGTGAGCGAGAAGTATCTCCCCGGTCGTGCCGGCCCAATTCCGTTGCATAGGAAGATGTAGTGACATGCACTATGCATGGCACTACCTCCTCCTATGCAGCATGACACTACCTCTTCCTTTTTTTTTTTAGTTTTTCGGGTGATCATTCAAAATATAACAGGCGACCGTGTATAGTTTTTTACACGTCCAAGTCGCTATCAGGTACGACTCAACTAAGTTAACTCCTGACCCACAGTATCCGACGTTAGCTCAACGAGATCTTCCAGCCCCCACGATAATGCAAGGCCGACTTTAGGTACCACGCGGTAGCTGCAGCCCTCGCTAGCTCGTGGGGCGGTGGGGTGACCCGGTCCCCTCGGTCCCATCTGCAGGAAAGGAGGGGCCAGCCTCTATCGACCACAATCTCATATAGACCGTCGCACGACGTATCTTATTGCAACCGAAGAAGGTCTACTTGTCACTTCCAACAGAATAGAACAGTCAAGAAAGAGGAAAAATTACTCCGCACTACGTGCTCATGATGTCATAACGACGCAAACAAAGTTATTTACAATGCTGAGACCACCGGGTAACAAGCTAAGGCCAGGCCTCTTTTTAAGCTCGATCGAGTTGTACATTAGAGGGATATTTTTTTAAGCCGTCTGTAATCTCATTGTATTACCAGGGTTATTGACCCTAGATTGACGGATTTTGTGAACTGGCTGGTTACGTAATGGTCATCATTGTGTAAGTAAAGACAAATCGATCGGTTATGCTAGCAGCTAGATACGATACCTTTTTGTTTCTTGATAAAAACTCGCCCCTGAGTGCTACAGATTTGTAAGTTTAATTGTTGTTCATAATTTATAATGTTGTAAACGAATTGCAAACTGCTCATAATTTCTTAAAGGAAGTCCCAGTCAGTTTGCTTTGCTGATCCTTCTGCTTGCCCAGTAAGAGATGTGTGAACACTATTTGGAATTATTTTTATTTCTGTATGATTTGAATGTGTTGGATTGTATTAGTTTGTTATATGTTGCGTTGTTATTCTGTTAACGCAAAGGACTTTTTGTAGCATAGGAGGCAAACGAGAAGTTGGGCCACTTGTAAGTGAGTGATCACTAACGCCCGCAAACATCCACAACACAACTCGCAAATGCGTCACCGGCCTTTCAGAGATAAGTAGGGTTCTTCTTGAAGATCCCTAATTCGTATCTTGTTTTACACAGTACCTTCATCCAAATCTTCTTCATCTCGCCACCATACCAAAACTGTTTCACACATTTACACATAGTCTGCTCGTTTGCCCTCTTCTACTGTAAAAATTGCCTATTAGAAGGTATTTTAACGACATCACTACGCACAGCTACCGGGAAAAAGGAATAAAGCTTTATTTGTGCGACAACTAAAACTAAATAAAGCTTTATTTGTGCGACAACTAAAACTAAATAAAAGAAAGAAGCAACCAAAACTAGAAACAAGAAATCAAAAGTATAACAATGAGCAACATAACATTTTTATCTGCAGTTTTGACAAAAAGGTAGCTAAAACATTAGATAGCCCTGAGGTCTGTGGGTTTTTTGGACACTTCTCAGGTTTCCGGCCCGATTTTACGAATATCAGAGTAATCTCAATTTTCAAAAAAAATACAGATTTCTTTAATAGGAAGTTAAAGGAAAGTCCAAAAAAAAAAAACGCTTAACTGCAACAAATCTCAGGATGATTTCTACTGACCTTAGAATTTGTTCACCTGATAGCCCTAGGGTTAAACCTACGTGAAACGCTGTTTAATTCGGAACTACATTACTACTAATTATTACTACTACAAGAACAAATAAACAATTCCCGTGATACTGCTAATTTTCAAGTGATTATGATTTATTGAATCCTTTAATTATGTCGGATACGTGACATGAGGGCTAATTGTCAACGATATTTGGGCAAATGTTGCCATACGATGCCTTGATTGTTGTAATTTATCCTGGATTACGCTCGCAATTGACGACGTACAATATCGATATGTTTAACCTTACCGCCTATCCGTATATATCCCTAACTCCGTACGTTGGTTGTCTTTAATTAGTTCTCAAGCAGTGGCGTAACTATTTCGTTCGGAGACCCTGGAAAGTTCATGGGATGGGGCTCTCCCACCCAACCTAGGGAAGCATAACCAATTATTTGTATGGCAGGGTTCCGCCCTTGGCATCTACACGTTTTATTATTTAAAAAAAAAAATAGATGCCACGTATACGGGAGCAAAAGAGAAATAGTCCATTAAAATCGCATAATTACTGTGCCAATGCGTCCTACGTCTGTTCATTCCTCCTCCCATCGCATGGACCAAAATGCCATCTTGTTACACCACAGCCTCCAGCAAGGCGACTAAGAAAACTATACAAGTATAGTATTACACACAGTAGTGTTCTGTGTATTGCATGTGCATACTTACATACATTTATTTCGGCTATTTAAATATCTGCTATATTTAGATATGAACAATTACAGCTTTGTTCGAGGTGGACCCTAATTATTCATTAATAATGGACAGTACAATATTTAAATAAATGATTTATGTGTATGATATTAGCGTTTGCAACAGAGGAGAGGCAAGAAATGAATATAATTCTAATGTTGCTAGCTGATCCGGTAGAACAACGTTTGCCGGTTGGGTGAAACGCATGTACATGATTCCCAGAGCCGTGCTGGTCTGGTCTGGTGCAATTCCGCAATAACTGTTGACAAATGTACGTCCTTATTTGCATATAAAGTCGTCAGGCAAAGCAATTTTTATTTGAAGTGCGCTAACCTCTGACGCGAAGCCTTAAACGTGTTTCCTTATTGTGTCCACAAAGACGGCCTTGTTTTTATTATCCTAACCTCCAGTGGAGATATAGACGGAATCGAAGAGTACTACATATGATTATGATAACGTGCCAGCGGCTGGTAGAACCCTAGAAGAATATAGCTGCTTTGAGATTATTGGAGAGACTAGAGTTCCGTTGTCCCATTTTCAAAAAGCGCTACTATCTGAAATGGTAGGATGTTTTAATTATTTTCATTGCGACAGGAAACACGGCTTCATTTTGGACACAATAAGTAAAAATTTTAGGAACAGGTAGTGCCATGATGCATAAGAGGAGGTAGTGCCATGCATAATGCATAATGCTTTTTGTCACTCTATTCTATAAAAAATTATATATTATTCCAGACTGTAATACGTATTTGTGCCATTTTCCTTCCAAATATGTTAAACCATTTTAAGCAGTACTTAGGGAGTAAGCCATTGACAGCGTGACGAGAGCGTTACGAAATCGGACAACGGAAGTCGACAGGAAGATATAAGTTAGCGAAGATAGAAAACGAGGGAATTACACGGAACGGAAGTAGGGAGAGAGGCATAATTTAGTAAATTTACATTTCATATATGGTTGTCGGGGCAGAAGATATTCATAACTTAGAGTTGATAGTCAGTTAGTTTTGTGTAAGTGAAGAATTTTATTTCGGTCGTGTGGTCTTCACAGGTATTTCTTATTTATATTATTATATTATATAAATAAAAAAGTGTATATATACTATATATATTGATATTAATATAATATAAAAGTACTTAGTATGCACTATATGTAATCCTATTTATTGTTATGAACTCGAAAGTTTATAAGTTGTGTTGGATGTATATTTATTATTCTTTCACGTAAAAACTACTGACACTTTAAGAAAACTTTATAATTTAGAAATAATAACTTTTGCACGCGGCCTTGTCTGTAGTCCACGCGGAATATGTCGGAAAACACATACAAAATTTTCGCATTTGTAGTTTTCTCTGTATGTCCACTACAGTCTTGTGTCAAAAAGTTAATAGCAACAATTAATATCATAATTATACCTACCTACATATTTCAGTGCTAGCGCAGACTCAAACAAATAACAAAGTCGTAAACCGCTTTATTTAAAACTCTAGTCGTAACAGTCATATCAATTGACTAGCTGTTGTTATAATACGCGCTGTGACGGGTTGATCTGATCTTATAGGTTGTGCGAGAATTACTAAGTTTTTTTTTATAGAATAGGTGGTCAAACGAGGAGCTCTGTTACGACTACCGACGCCCGTGTACATCCGCATAATTACTATGCCTATGCGTTGCCCTCCTTTCCGCCCGCCCTCTAATGGGCCACCGGCTACTCGCAAACCGAACGAAATGCGACACTGAAGATGTTGCTTCACGGTGGTATTATGTGACCGAGAGGTACATCTTCGGTCGTGGCGGCCCAAATCCGTTGCATAGGAGGATGTAGTGTTATGTACCATGTATGGCACTGCCTCCTATGCAGCATGGCACTACCTCTTCCTAAACCAAGTGTTTTCCTTCCTCACATAGCGATTTGAGAAAAAAATTGTGTCAGTTCCGACACGCGGCTGGAGTTTAGTCCTCAAGAAGGAACAAGATTCTGAAGCGTTACTCTGAATGTTTCACATGAATTTTTTCCACTTATCCAGAATACGTCACTCCCATCTGAGGAGGAGGTGGAGGGTCGGACTAAGCAACATACATAGCAAGACATAGGGGGCGAGTAGATACCCTACGCTTTATTCTATAGGGTAGCCCCCTATAGATGAGTGGGGGTACCTGCTTCTATTATATATAAAATTCTTCACGTATACGAAACTAACTCTGATAGTGAGTTAGTTTAAAGTTAGTTTAACTCTAAGTTATGATGATCTTCTTTACCGCCAAATTCTTTACTTATCCACTCGGAACCAATTATTCACGTAAGCGCCGAGGCCATGCACCGAGCACCGGGGCTGGCCACGCCAGAGTCGGGGGATGAAGGAGCCTGCAGTCCCCTTAGCCATGATAATTAACGTTGAATTAGCTACTATAAACACTCATACCGGGATGCACCTCTTCTCTTCCGCAACTAAGTTCAGGTCTGACAAAGAAACCGTCAGAACAGCCAAAAACTGACTGTACAATAAATTTTAGAGTTCCTCTCAACTGGGTGCAGTCAAGAGGGCCAATAAAGGGAAAATAAGACATGTGGCGCTCTCCCGGCTTTCGCAAAGTGTGGCGGGGCCACTGGTGCAAACCTGTTTGATGCGAAACGTGTTATGAGCGGGTACCCTGTATGCTCATGCAATAGAGGTCTACCTGTAAACAGGTCGAATGTGACTCATGGTGCCTAAATTCGTGAAACCTCTTCACGAATGTTGCCATGCTGCATACCAGTTGGGCCGGGGACCGGGGAAGTTGAGGAGGCTTCGGTGACCCGTTTCGTACGGTTTGTGACTAGCCATAGGAGGAGAGAAGACCTCGTCGACATTACAATTATGCGGATGTTTATAGGCGTCCGTAGTCATAAAGTGGCTCCAAAAGTTCGTTGATCCCCCAGTAAAAAACAGCTTTCGAAGCCTTAAAAACGTACCTTTCGTGTAATGGTACATAACTTCTGAATGTGCAGACGTTTATACGTCGACGTCGCGTCAGTAATCATTAAAAGGCGCCAGCTGCTTTTGAAGAAAAAGAAAAGAAGGAAGCTCCTTTTTCAGTTGAAGGTAATCACATAAATTACCTTCAACTGACATAGAAGGCCTTAATAAATAAAAATATCTCGTCACCAAACCCTATTAAACCGCCAGAGAACATGGCATGCTTTTGTAGTCTTAACCACTCTACATATATACGACTTTCATTGCTTGATTTCTATTGTATTAGAGCCAATGGAAACACACAAAGGTGCAAAACGATTCGCCATTAGTGCTTCCCTGTTAGTCCAATAGAAAACGTCAAGTAACATGCCACTATCGTAATGAGATTAATTTAACAGCGGTAAGTGGTACTTCACACTTTTTTATGTATGGAACGGCAAACGAGAAATCGGTGCCTTTTTACGAATACCGATGCACATGAAGATGTCACTTTAGACTCGCGTCATGTGTGCGAGTGGTACCTCCCTGGTAGTGCCGACCTAATTTTGCTGCAATGCATCATGGAACTATCTCTTACTAGAACTAATGCAAAATGGCAAACAGTAACCTTGGCTGTTTAACTTAAACGCTATTATGTAAATTTATGATAACGGAAATGTTAAATATTTACTATATCATGTTACTTCCCTACTCATTTAGATCCTTTCAATTGTATACATTGTCCCAGCTGCGGTTCTACTTTTAGAACTGTATCAGATAATTTAGCAGTAGCTACTAATCAATGCTCGGTGACAGATAGCTTGCAGAGGTACTGTAACCTTTATAGGGAGTACTAGCATCACCCCGTGGCTTTACCCGCGTAACACCGGTCCTGTTAGTCGTAACGTCATGGTATATAGCATATAGCCTTCCCCGATAAATGAACTATTCAACACAAAAAAAGCTAATAAGAGGTGTCAAGGACCCGGATGGAACGAAATTCTTTTCGATCAATTAGTGAAGGACTTGTAATATATTTGTTATACTATTTATTATATACAAAGACCTGTATAAATTTAACAAAACAGAAATAATCGTCGCGATACTACGCTGTACAAAGCAAAATAGTGTCGTGACAACTTTTCGTCTGATTTTGGTACGATAAGGAACTTCGTTCCAAAACATTTTTCGAAACAAATTTCAGCTGTATATAGCCAATAGTATACATTGTGCCTCAGAATGTTATATCTTTCCACTCTGAAATCGACGTCAGCCATTCGATGTAGAAAAAATAGCTTAATAGCTGAAAAATGGGGCAATAATATGTATATAAGAATACATTTCTTTTAATATGATGGGAGCAATATCAGTTAAGTCTGAGCTACTGACTACCGACGATTACAAGCCCATATATATCTCTATTGCAGATGTTGTCCGCCTCTCTAATGAACCATCGGAAATTTACAAACCGCACAGGATAGCTGTCACTTTCTGGCGGTATCATGTGAGCGGGAGGTACTTCCCTGGTGTGTCGGCAAATGGAGCTGCACTGTAACATGTCATCATCCCTGTACAAAATTTGATTGATGGTTTTTCTTTATAGAATAGGGACAAACGAGACATCGAAGCCTTTTTATGACTACCGACGCGCGTTAACATCCACATAACTACTTTGCCTATACGTTGCCCTCCTTCTCCCCCGCCCTCCCTACGGGCCACCGGCTACTCACAAACCGCACAGAACGCGACAATGAAGATGTCACTTCACGGCGGTATTATGTGATGAGGAAATGTAGTAAGTTACTATTAAGGAAATATAGGATCTACATATAGTACCTGGTGTATTATCTTGCTATAGAACGTAATAACGAGAAGGAAGGAAGGAGTTAGGTCTTGTAAGTTATTTCCGCCATGCACTTCTAGGTCAGTCAGGAATACTGAATTCTTAAAACTTCTATGCTATAAAATATTTTTGTCCATCTGGTGTAAACAGGTTAATAATAATAAATCTTTGAAAAAAATGTTTTTTTTTCACTGTTCCATCTTTTAGAAGTTAACACCGAAACGTCCAATCCACGTTGTACAATGTATATCAGTATCTTTCCGCCAAGACGAGTAAGCAAAGCGTAGGGGCTACTATCTACCATTTTTTGACCTGTTTCAAGATTTTAGGGTTCCGTATCCAAAGGGTGAGAAGTAAATTACTGAGTCTCCGATGTACAGACATATCTGTCCGTCTATCTGTCACCAGACTAAATCTCTTGAACCGTGACAGCTAGACAGGCTTTTCCAGCCGGTGTGTTCATGTTGCCGCTATAACAGTCCCTACGGTATTTCACATAGGGCTAGTCTAACGTGATAAGTCCACAGATATTATGACAACAAATACAAAAGAAATCAAACGAGGCTATGAACGGAACCCTTTGCGTCCGGCTCGCACTTGGCCGAGCAAACAAAACAGTCAAGCCACAACTTTTGATTACGGTAAAGATTATTTGAACTAAGTACTAATAGAGTTTAGGGTATGTAGAATTAGGAGTTTGGCCCTACTTGTGATCTGATAACTTTTTGGCAGTGCGATATTCGGTCTTTTCTTAGATGGTTTTTGTGGGATTTCTATATCATTCAAATATGGACTAAACTTTGTATAACAATATTTTTATAATTTTTATAACTACTACGTTTAGACGTCGGTAACAAAGGCTACTTCGTCTTATTTTATTGTTTTTTACTTCGAATTTCATGTGCTAATAAATGCTTCCCAAACACTTTTCTAGGTACTACTCCCGAGTCGAGCAACGTATTTCAAGGAGCAGTATGTATATTTTTCGCCATTTTCAACTAGTTAACCAGTTCACACTGTAAATTCTATTTCCAGTTTGTGTTCCAATTTTAGTTTTGTGTGGATCGTAACGATGTATCGTATAGAAGCTTTTTTATCGGATGGACATAGGACTGGCGGCGGCGCTATTCCATTGAACGTAACAGTTCATCGGACTAATAAAGACGTTTCGTCCTCTAGTTTAATACCTCTTAAAGTGTCAATAACAATTTTTAACCTGAATTTATTTGTTTCAGGTATAGTATAACACTAGCGCGTGGAAACTGGCAGAAGTCCAAGAGGCACGGTGTTTACTAACTGGCGTGAGTAAATGTCTAGAAGAATTTAATGAAACTGCGTAATGTAACAAATAGCTGAATAATGCCTATATTTTTTTATGGCTTATGAGGAAAATCATAGATATGGACGCTCATTGTAGTTCTCTTAAAATCCTTGGGGTGGATTATGATTACTAACAGCTTAAACCATAATAAAAAAGTGAGAGGTGTCAAGGGACACCCGGGTGGAAAGAAGTTCCTTTCGATAGTTAGTGAAGGAATTGTAATTTTTTATTATTATTTATTGTGTACAAAAAACATGTATAAACTTAAAATAGATAAGAGATATACAGGCAGAGAAACATGCGACCGCTACGCGGCTTACTACACTATGGCAAAAAGTGTAAATTTTTCGTCTAGCCTCCTTCGCAACACGTGATAAAGAACTTCGTTCCAATAGTGTTGTCATGGCCGAATATCAAACTTTTTCTCTACATACATCTAGAAGTATGGAGACAAGACAGGAGCGAAATTTATAAATTCCAATAAAATGTTTGATCCGACCGGAACTCGAAACCGGAATCTCAAGATCTTCGGTTTAATATGGTAAACAATACATTACCATGTTCAATCAGCCATAAAACCGTAAAAAGCAAATGAGTGCATGTAGTGTGCTTGGAGGCTTAATCCTCTCCTCGAGATTAATTGTATTTGTGTGAGCGCCAAAGCTTCTATATTTTCGCCTTCTGGAAGCGCATCACGTTGAATCTTCGGCCTGGAATTAGATGAGAAATCCCAGGATCTAAGCCACGTATGGCGGGTACAGGGGTAAGATACCGCCTTATTTATGCTGCTGTGTTTGCAGTTGGGAAGAGAACACATCTGAATAATAATTATGCTAGGCTATCGAAATGCCCCGATCGTTAGTTTGCCCCCTTGCAAGTAATATTATAAAAAACGCGGCTATACTAGTTACTATTACTTACATATTTCTCTTTTATACTACTACATATACAAGTTGAACTTAAACTAATTACTACATGTTCAAATATCCGTATGCATGTTGTTTACTAAATCCCTAATGATGTCCCCAAACCTACCTCTTGTTGTTGTCCTACGCTAATTTCGTGCAATGACCATAGGTGTTGTAATCTTATCACAAAACAATTTGTCTGCACAAATTTCCGTCGCTATCACCATATCAGCCATTATCACAATTACACTGGTATCAATGACTACCGAAACATAATCAATACATTCAAACATAATCAATGCCCACTTAGCAATGTAACATATTTGCTTTCTATTGAAATTTACTTGATTTTGGAAGACTCATACGATAAGCCTGATTTGTCTATTGCGGAACAAAAGAAAAAATAGTTTGCGGATGTCGTCAGAGGATGGAGGCGGTTAGTCTGGGTCCCATAATAGGGCCCCACCATGGCTCAAGCATTGTCGTGGCGGCGGGGCCCAGTACCCTGGGGTGAACACTGACGCCTTGGGCGAATTCAATTGAACCGAGCTGGCTGCCCTTTTTCTAAACGGGCTTGTTCCATTGTATTTTCCTGCTTCTAAGCATGTGTCAGTTTGAAATTATCGCAGGGAGTCCGAAGGAATGCCAAAAACTGTCTGCAAGGAATTGAATTAGATGAAAAAAGGAGAAGCAGGAAGTGTATCCAATTCTCCTCCCCAATCAAAGCGGATACAGTATCAACAGGATTACGAAGACTTCAGTTTCTCACGATGACCACGAGGTCTCTATAGTAAATCCTGATGCATTTCGAATAGTATTGACCATTACATTCCGCTCCTCCTGCCAAAGATCACATTCCCACAGTATGTGATATGCTCTATTGCACACTGTTAACCGAGCAGTCGACAAAGATGTGGCAGTGTTAATTTAAAAATTAGTACTTTGCTTCTGAAATTGCCGTGATCTGTAGGAAATGTTGCGATACTCGCACCCGTACGTAGGGGTAAAAATTATGTAGTTGGCGACCTTTAGTTACCAGCCCATTGTGCCTGCTATTCACTGTTTAAATTTTGAGCGGTAACATTTACTTTGTTAAAGATTTGTCGTAGTCTGTCTTGCGGTCTTAAAAGTTTGGGCCACAGGCGTTTATTGAGTGGTAATACATGGCGACACTTCAAAGTCATCTGGTAAAACTCCAGCAAGAAGTAGTAAAACCTGTATACTGGCGGTAAGCTTTACATAAAAATAATAACGAGTCTTTGACTTTGTAGTAATTTATGACGCGCCGCGCTTGTTGTAGCCCTATCCAACTGCTGTGGTGAGGCGTACTGCGTAACTCATGCATCCGAGTTATGTCCACCTGGATCGGTACAGGGACCTTTCCTAGATGTTGCCAGATTGGTGGACGATGGATACTTTGCCAACACGACTGTCAGGTCCTTGGCTTTTCAGAAAGAGCTCCGGTCGTGCCGGCCCGATTTGGCAATGCACTTGCTTACTTTTACAAAATTATAAGTCTCACACACACTGTCAAGAAATCATTTTTCTTTTTTTACGTCCGACTTCCTATAAATGTTTACGGTGCACAGTCCATTAGAGAGGTATTCTAAGGATTGTGCGCCCTTATAGTATCGATTAGGCGTTACTCGTGATAAATGTCGGACGTTTTGTTAATAAATGCGACTGACCTTGGTAAGGCATTTCACTCGATAATACATTTCAACGAAATATATTAAATAATATACGTCACGACATGTTACGCCAATAGCGCAGGCGGGGGAAGACTAAGATTGCCTAGATAGGGGGTAGCCGTGCTGTAAGAAATTATGTCTCTCTAGCCTAACTTCGGTTAAAGTGTTTGCAGTAGAGACTAGCAAACGCATCCGGCGTTTGCTAATCTCTATTGCGACCACTCTTCATTTTTTCAATTATAGGTGGACACAAGAAGTCGGACTCTACTGATGACTAACGACGCCGATATTTATCCGTATCATTGTTATGTAAATCGGTGGTCTTCCTTTCCGTCTCCCCTGCAATGGGCCACCGGTTACTCACAAAACGTACGAAGTGCGATAGTGAGGCTATCACTTTGCGGTAGTATCATGTGAGCGAGAGGTAACACCCGCCGTGCTGGCCTAATTCCGCGAAAATGCGGAATGGCAGTACCTCTTTGCAAAAAATATTATGCACAATTGTGTAAACGTAGACACAAGTGTACTAAAATATTCCCCCGGTCTCCTATTCCTAAGGGACGGCAATCCGACACGATCGGAGAGAAAACAGACGCAGGACCGACGGCTTAACGTACTCTCCGAACTAGCGGGTTGTAACACTGTCAATTTTCTACTCTGAAAAGCTATTATACCTTACGTTGAGCTGTTAGTGGTTCCAGGTATAATAAAAGGTAGTGCCATGCTGCAATTCAAACCAATTACGACCGGGAATCTCTCGCTTACATGATACCACTGTAAAATAACATCTTTGTTGTCATGCGGTTTTTGAGTAGTCGGTGGCGTTATTGGTGGAGAGGAGGAAAGAGGGGCAACTCTTGTACGTAAAGGAGTGATTGTGAAAAGGCGCCATATAAAAGCATCAACTATACGTTTAACCCCCTATAATATAAAAAAAAACTCTTGGCCTTTGCAGCGGACCAGTGCAGCTGTACCACAGAAATCTTACTAAATTATTATTTATGATAAAATTAATATTCTGGAATTCCTTAGTAAACCTATGAAACAATCACATAAATACCATCAGCCGTGGGGGCCATGCGCTGGCAATGGGAATCCAAAAATAAACAGACGGAGATGTGGGCCCGGTTTATAGTCTATCTATACATGTTAATGTTCCAATGGTTTACCATTGTTTGGTCAAACGCGCCATTCTCAAGAAGCACCGTTTCAATATTAAAAACCTTTCACTGTTAACTAGTCCATTTATCAAGGGAGGTTATAGGCTGTATTCCATCACACTCCGAGTAGAAACAGGAGCAGTGTTATGTGGGTGAAACCGCGGGGCGCCGCTAATAAAGTATAATAAATCCAATATTCAATGCTGTCTATTTGTGTAAATGTTACTAGTAACACCTTAAGCCTTGATATTCGAGGCACGTAGATTACCGATGGTAAAACTTATGGGCTCTGCATATATATAACTGCGTTGAAAATTATAAAAGAAGTTTATCGGTAGTGTGTTTGTCGGTAAGTATTCGTGTTTCTTTTATATTCTACTTCCATTTTTCATTTCCAGTGAGATAAGCATGTTCGGTCTTTGAAGTCCAAGCCAGAAAGACTCCCACATCAGTAACAGAGCCTCGAAGCCTTGCAACTTAGTGGCTACCATAAATTATAGGATCCGATATTAATTATAGAAAGTGTGAATCAGGGCGACGCGTCTATATAACCGTTAACTGTGCTGATGTCAATGGGCTGCCACTTCTCATTTGTCGCTCTGTGTTATAAAAAAATGATGGACTGATTTTTTATTGTAGCCGATGGACCCCAAACTGACAAAAAAAACAATCGGCCTTTTTACGACTACCGACGCTCATGTACATTAGCATAATCACTTTGGCGATGCGTTGCCCTCCTTTTCACCTCCACCAATGGGCCACCGGATACTCACAAACCGCACGAAACGCGACACTGAAGATGTCACTTTACGCCAATATCACGTGAGCGAGAGGTCCCCGGTCGTGTCGGCCCAATACCGCTGCATGCATATACCATTATCACTTATTATGATGATGATGCTGATAATAATGAAGCAAAAAGTGAAATTTACCCCTTGACTATAAACAGCGATAAAGAGCGAGATCGTTAAATTTCAAAATCCATTTTAATATTGAAGTGTACGGAGGAGAAAATTGTACAGCTCGAGTTAGAAACTGATGCCATGACCTTGCAACGTAACTCTAATGTTCATTTAATAAATAAACAATGTATACTGGCGATGAATTTTTTTGATCTTTAACTAACTGTTTGGGTCGGATCTGTTTCAGTTATAGCTTTTACCAGAATGCGTCAGAAGGATGGTAATATTTTTCGAGATTTTGCATGTGTCTTTGTGTGTATGTTGATTTCTATGTTTCCTCCTACAGACTAAACGAACGGTTTGGCTGATTTTTACTTATGAGTTCTTGTGATCTTCAACTTGATAACGAGGTAGCTCTTGATACCTTAAAAATGAAAATGGCAGATTTTGGGCACAAATCACGAATTTGTTGCACGAAATTATTTTTTTCGTACCTAACACATCAAGTTGGACATCAACTTGAAGAGATTTAAATGACGATGCCAAAAGTGTATACAACTTGTAGTATTAATTTAACAGAATCTAATAACTAAAAAATTGGCACAGATATAAATTGTAACTTGTGTTAACATGAAAATACTATTATCCAAAAAAAATGTGTAAAATGAATGCATAGGTGTTATAAATTTGACAGACGTGTAAAATACGACGATATGGAAACGAAACCCGCACAAGCTGTGTCCACGTATACCGGTATGTTAAATGTTATATTAAAAAATAATTTCCTAGTCCGGTGTCCGTTTCATTCCATTTTCTTTGCGCCTAACAAGTACTTAGATACGGTCAAGGACCCATCACAGCAGTGGCGAATGGAAATCAAAGTAAATTACTTTAGTAAAAAACACGAAGGAATCTCGATTACACTGTCATGATTACCCTTTTATTATATGTAATATCACAGACATTTGTGGTATAGACTATATATAGTCTATAGGGCGAGAGCCCAACACCAGTTTTTTGTGATGAATTGAACTGTAATTTACTATATTCGACACAATTGAAGATAGAATTGGTTTCTAAGCTCTATCCAACAAAAACAGACTAGACTTAATATTTCACTGTCATAAAGTCATTCAGTTCACAAGTAGAGCCTAGCTTCCTGTTTTTTACACGTGAAACTCTTAAATACCTAAATAACTAAACGTAAGCAAGATTCATGGGCGATTTTGCTACCATCAGTCATAGGCATATTAGAATCACCATTGTATAGCAGAAAATAACGTTGAATTTTTTTTTTTTTGGGAGGGACCGACTACTGGTCGGCGGCGCTGTTGCTCCCACCTTAACAGTTCGACTGACTAGTGATGACTTTTGTGTCTTCTGGTTCATCCCGACAGCAAGACAATAAGCCGCGAATTTGTCTAGCGTACAGAGTTAGGACTATTAGAATTAGGAGCTTGGCTCCTCTTGAGATGTCGGCACAGATTACTAACGTAAATGTCGGTGGCTTACAGAGTCTCATCTGTTTATCTATGCTATATAAAGCTGAAGAATTTTTTGTTTTAGCGCGTTTATCCCATGAACTGCTGGCCCGAATTAAAAAGTTATTTCTGTGTTCAACAGTCCATTTATCGAGGGATGTATGGGCTATAAAACATAATACTACGACTAAAAGGACCGGATTACGCGGGTGAAACCGCGGGGTGATGCTAGTAAGTTTTATAATACAATTTGTCTTTACGTTCGGTTGTTTCGATCAATATAGAACAAAAACTACATATGAATCGCCACTGTTTTGCGGAGCCCTCAGATCTCGGACGAATTTTACTGCGAATCCTGTCACCTGTGGAATCCTAAATACATTAATATGAAATCCGTGCGTAATTTGAGTTTAGATAAAGCAAATTCGCGTTGCTAGGACGATAGTGCGTTACCATCGATAATACTTTAATACTGATTATAATTTATTGCTTTAGTGATTATCATAATTACGCGTGATTTGGACGTCTCTGTTCGGACAGTCGTCCAATCGAAAGGTGTGATGCTGGCGAATTTGAGCAGTACACTAATTCAGGTTAGTCATACGTAGAAGGGCAACTAAACTGTTTGATTACGGATCGTATTTGCTGAGAAAAACTAAACCGTTGTTACACGAGTTAAAATTAACATTTGTAACGTGTCATGAACCGCACATCCGGTACATCCGCGAACAAGTGTACGCCATAAACACATTGAGTAATTGTGTGAACGGTTTAATTAAGTTTGATCA
>JAFELO010000530.1:102246-126811 GCA_017140195.1 Eumaeus atala | reverse complement strand
TAATTCAGGTTAGTCATACGTAGAAGGGCAACTAAACTGTTTGATTACGGATCGTATTTGGACGTCTCTGTTCGGACAGTCGTCCAATCGAAAGGTGTGATGCTGGCGAATTTGAGCATTACACTAATTCAGGTTAGTCATACGTAGAAGGGCAACTAAACTGTTTGATTACGGATCGTGTTTGGACGTCTCTGTTCGGACAGTCGTCCAATCGAAAGGTGTGATGCTGGCGAATTTGAGCAGTACACTAATTCAGGTTAGTCATACGTAGAAGGGCAACTAAACTGATTGATTACGGATTGTATTTGGACGTCTCTGTTCGGACAGTCGTCCAATCGAAAGGTGTGATGCTGGCGAATTTGAGCAGTACACTAATTCAGGTTAGTCATACGTAGAAGGGCAACTAAACTGTTTGATTACGGAAAAACTAAACCGTTGTTACACGAGTTAAAATTAACATTTGTAACGTGTCATGAACCGCACATCCGGTACATCCGCGTACAAGTGTACGCCATAAACACATTGAGTAATTGTGTGAACGGTTTAATTAAGTTTGATCAAATTGAGTAGAAATAAATGTTAACAGCCTGTTAAAATTTGAATATTTTAATAGATATTTTAATGTAACTTAAGTCTTATTAACATACAGTATAATAAAATAATAAACAATTTATTATATATTTATAAATTATTGTAATTAGAATGGAAATTGTTACAAGGGCACATTAAAAACAGTCAATCTTAAAGTCCTGTTGCATTGTCCAGTTTGTGTGTAACTCAAGCAAGGAGCATAACTATAAATTTTGTTTTATATATCACTAGCAGCGCCCTCCAGTTTCACCCGAGTAACGCCGGTCATATTAACCGTAGCGTCATGTTATATACCTTGCTCATGTAAGGTTTTCTAAATCCAACTTAAAATTAATTCCACAGATTAGCGAGTTCCAACAAACAAAGCTTTAATGTATAAGTGTCTATACTTATGATATATTAAATTATGATATTTATTATATCATTATTTCATTTTTATTATTGATTGATATGATATTGACATTATTAAAGTGCAGTTAATTCTTATTCACTGATTGGCAGAAATACTCACTGTTTTAGTAACTCAGCGAATTAAACGGTAACGAATGTTACATTACATTGCAATATCTACTTTTTGGACAGGACGTGCAAGACACCTACACGACACGAACGTAAAATGTGAACTTTATTGACGTAGAGTTCCTACGTTGAATATGAACTCTATTGACGTAGAGTTCCTACGTCAATAAAGTTCATATTTTTACACGTCATGAATTGGTCTTATCAGATTCTTTTCGGCGGTCGGTGTTGCGCGTAAATTAGAACTTAAATTACAGCTGTTTTGGTATCCTTCGGAAGTGCTTTGCTTTCTTTTGATAACATTACGCTATTGTCCTGTCAGTTCAGTTAGTCAGTACGCCTATTAAAAAAAAAAAAATACGTATGATCTTTTAATACCGATACTTGGCCATCTATACTTTTCTACTTTTCGGCTAGTACAATAAATGCTTAATTCGGTATAGTTTGGATTGTAAAGTTCGTAAGAAAATCACTTTAAGCGCACTGAGTATTGACCAAAAATAACATAAACAAAAATAAAATAAAACTGCGATATTCAGGGGCGGAAAAGGCCACAACCATTAGGTTGGTACGTACCTCATACGGAAAAATATATTACAAAATACTGCCGTAAGTTTCTATAAGATGACACAATGACGAAAGTCAATAATTTCACACGAGCCAACGTCAAAAATTTACAATATCTTACATCAGTTGTTGCGACATTCCACCTTTTAAGTAAAATATAGAAACAAACTATAGAGTGCAAAGGTTATATGACTGTTCCAGAAAACTGTTCCAGGAACTTCTAAAAAAAAATATTCTCCGATAAATCGCATAATGACTTCTTTCAACGAAACTGACGCCAATCTTGTAGACATAAATGTCTACAAGAATGTTAATATGACAACAGAATCGTGGTTTACCACGATTCTGTTGTCGGATCGCCTAAATTATTTTCCATTCTAATTGATTTTTAGATCCAAGCCATACATATTAAAATTATTGTTTAGGTGTTGTTTATTTTATTTGATCCTTTTTTGCCTTTGTTATTTAAATTTAATTTGTCTGATTATGTCCATTTTCGTGCCTTTAGTTTGATATGTTTTCGATGTACTTTATAATTTAAATAACCACTTACTTGATTGATTTAATTGTAACAATAATTTTTCTTTCTTTTTCGATTCTTGTAACAGTTAACCATTTTTTCTTTCTTCTAAATTTTCTTTTGTGTGTTATAACTATGTACAATAAGGTTGTATGCACCTCTAAGGGTTAACAATTTTGATCCAGGAAAATGAAAGTTTGTTCATTTTATTGTTTAAATTGTGTACTGTTGTTGGTGTGTCTTATGAATAAAATATAGTTAAATAAAATGATAAGACTTATATACGATATACAGGTCCGTGATCAGTGGCTCCTGCGCCTGCCTGATTTCTCTCCAGTCGTGTCGGACTATCGTCCCATTGGAGAGAGAGCTTAGTAAGAGCTAGTGCCATGTTGCCATGCAGAGGAATTGGGCCGGCACGACCGGGGAGGTACCTCTCGCCGACATGACACCGGCGTAAAGTAACATTTTCGGTGTCGAGTTTCGCGCGGTTTGTGAGTGGCCGGTGGCCCAATGGAAGGGGGGGGGGGGGTTTGAAAAGGAGGGCAACGCATTGCCATAGTAATTATGCTTATGTTCATGGGCATCGGTAGTAGTAAAAAGGCGATCGTTTGTTTGTCCCCCTATATTTTTTTTATTTCTTTTCGGAGGGACTTACTACTGATTGGCGGCGCTTGTCTAGCCTTAACAGTTCGAATGACTACGAAAGACTTTTGTGTCTTGTCCCCCTATGTGACGGCTGATTTATTATTCTACAAGTTTATATTTATAGGACGGCTCAAAATAAAACACTTTAAACGTACTACTGTTACTATTAGGAAGGTTGCAAAGTTTTCTTTACGTGTAATTCTTTACGTGTAATTTCCTAGATAATTAATATTCAATTGATCGTTTTTCCGAAATAATTTGAGTTTATTGATACTATAAGCATAATTTATAATAGTAGTGCCATGCTGCATAGGAGGAGTTATGCTAGCTGCTAACATGGTACCAGCATATAAGGTATTCATTATACAACTATGATAACACACAATAAAATAATATTACGCTGTACTAACATACTTGAACATATCACCAAAATCGTTAATCTCTAAATGGCGAATCAGGTCAATTTTAATGTGATGTTTTCTATATTATTTGCTAGTTCCGTGACTTTATCGATACAAATAAATCTATCTAAATATTTATACGTATATTATTTTCTAAACAAAAAGTGGCCTGTGTCGAACATTATAATCTATATCTGTGCACAATTTCATCCCAAACGGTTCAGTTGTTCTTGTGTGAGGGAGAAACGTCTGCATGGTTGTCTCTTCCTCACGCAAGAGTGACTCTTTCGCAAATGTGTTGCACATGTTATATTTGTTTTTTAGGAAGAAGTAGTGCCATGCTGCATAGGAGGATGCAGTGACATGCTTAGTGCATCCTCCTATGTAACAGAATTGGGCGGGCACGACATGGGAGGTATTTCTCGCTCACATAATACCGCCGTTATGAGCCATTAGGGGGAGAGGATGGAGAGCAACGCATCGGCATAGTAGTTATGGGGATGTTCGTGGGCATAGGTAGTCGTAGAAAGGTTTCGCTTTCTCGTTTGCTCCCTTATTCTTTATGAAAAAATATAACAACAAACTCCATTAAAACATTAATTCGGCGTTGATACCAGATAAATGTACATTTTAAGTATAAAGCCCTACTAATACCTACACAGATAATTCTAGGCTTCATTGTCGAATCTTAAGTATAACCATTAACAGTGATGGAGGGATCTCAGAATATATTTTTAGGTTTAGGAAACAAGTGGTTGGGAAAAGGTAGTGCCATGCACCATGCATTCCTGGATTGAGCGATCACGACCGGGGAAACTCTCGCTTACATTTTACTGCCTTAAAGTGATGGAAATGCTGTCACATTCCGTGCTTTCTGTGGCCCGTAGCAGAGGAGGAGGAAAGGCGGGCAGCAGGACATCTACATAACAATTATGCATAAAAAATATATTTTTAACAATTTAAAAATATATTATTCTTTTTAAATATTCAACAACTATATAATATTAAGGTTTGCGAGTGTTTCTCTAGATTGTTTTGCCCATGTGACAGGGGAAAAGGGTAGTAAGAGAATATTTTGACAAGTAACTAGTACTTAAACGTCTATAGAACTAAAAGTTATGTTATACCGACTCTCACAAACATCTGCATAATTGTTATGCAGATGAGTTGCTTTCCTGAACATCGCCCCTCCTATAGGTCACCGGAAACTCACAAACTGCTTGAAACACAAAAGCATAGCTGTCGCTTTGCATCGGTATCATGTCCGCGTCACAGACGTGCAGACTCAATTTTGTTACAACGAGGCATGGTACTACTCAAATACATTTTAAAATCATCTATGGTCCTGGACCATTGCAGGGGAGGAGGAAAGGGGGGCAACGCATCCACATGACAACAATAATTCGGATGTCTTTGAGCATTTTTCTCGTATGCCCTCCATTAAAAAAAAAAATAGAAACCAATAATACATTTAAAAAAAAATTGAAACCAGGACATCAGCGTTGTTTCAACGATCATAAAATAAGGGAGATAAACTTATAGCGCATGCATATTGAACTGGCGACCTCGACTCTCTTATCTAGTACGTTTGTATTGTGAAGGCTAGATTTAGCTACCTGCCGTGAATGATAAGATAACATCTGATTTCATAAGGGTTATTAACCTTTACAAAGACTGCGAGTTTATTACTTTATAGGTTGAAAGTAGAAACTAAGCAAATACGTGGACAATCCTTAGTAGGATTTCATATGAGAGATTATCTTAATTTAAGATATTTTGCACAGTAGTGGTAAGATCTAGTAAGGTAAACCGAATGTAATTGGTCTAATCGATTGTAGGATCGAGGATCTATGCCAAATAGATTACATCCTCGAAAAATATACAAATTACTTGTCTTTCCTAAACGAGTTCCCTTAGATTTTATTCGTGTGAAATTGCGGTGCCACAGTTTGAAACGTAAGCTAGACATAAAGCAACCTGTAGACAATGGTTTTTGTGGATTTCTACGTGCTGGTCGAAATAATGGATACATAGATTTTTATCTGGAGTTTTTAGAGCTTCTGTCAAGTTAAAAATGGTACCTTGTGACACAATGGAGGAAAGTAATAAATTTTCTCACGTGTGTTCTACCATGTAAAGAAAATAGATACAGAAGTGTTATTGGTTAATAGAGAATGAAGATGAGCACGCATTTTTATCCTTGTCTATATAATGCATGCGAATTATCAGAAAGAAATGAATGAAAAAAAAATAGATAGAAAGTGCACCACACTTTCTCTCTTCTTCGACGGCAGTCTAACTGCTGGCCACTCTTCTCTATCTATATTATTTCAAATGTTTCTTACACGCGTGGCACAGTGTGGTAATCCCTGGAAAAGATTTAGTATTTCCTTCTGCAACGGGAGAAAAATCAGAGGCAATAGTTAGAATTTGCGGCGTAGAAAAATACAAAATTATTTGATCCGCTACCGAGCGCATAATATTTTCAGAGTTCATATTTGCATGAGTTACATTACATTAAGACCTTACATTTTGAAGGGCATTTGTGAGGTAAATTAGCTTTTTAGAGAAATACAACCTTAGCCACATTTACATAATAAACGTTGAATATATTCTTAATTACTTGTGACGGTAGCAAAACGGCTAAGCCACAAGTTTTGGCCACGGTGTAGAGTTGTGAAGTTAAGACTTTTATGAGATTAAGGGCAATTAGAGTTAGAAGTTCGACGGTGCTTGAGTCCATGGAATTTCGTCCCAGACATGTTATACCATTCGACGACTGTCAAACACGCTCTCTCACACCACACCGTACATTCGGTGTCGGGACACGCAGTCGCCGCCGGGGAAGAACAAATCCGCCGAAACAAACACAACCCAGACACACGTCAAGTCAGACAACAGTACACACGTTGCAATGTGAACAGTCCAAATCACACCTTTATAGAAGGGACTAATCCCAATACGGTCTGCGATTTGCCTAGCTCAAATGATGCCGCCATACCTGATAGGTATTCTGCGATTATCGCGCGTGAGTATTTTCTCCCGCTAAAAGATGAATAGTGGACGGCTCCCCGGTTATGAGCCAAACATGCACGTCAGCGCCGAGGTGAGAGACGAAGGAGGTGGGCGCTATCGGTCCCTCTGGCCATGTTTATAACAGTTCTACTAGTTGTTACAAGAGTCTATATAGGGATGCATCTCGCCTATATGCGGGAGGGACGGGGTCGGTCTCTTTCGATCCCAAACATAGTCTCGTCTCCAGACGAGTACTATGTTTGGGGTCAGGTCCGATAAGAAAAGTACTTAAGATCTGCTCAATTTTTGACAGTCTGTGGATTTTTTATATTTTTTAATAGTTGGTGCCAAAATATATGTAATAAATAATACATACAATAAATATAATCTTATACACTGCGCTCAGATCTTCGGGGGTCTTGCAAAAACATTGACCGTTTCAAATTTATAATACTCATACGCTATAAATGTGTCCCCTAAAGATTTCTGTATCGCACTTTCATTCGTAGTGGCAGGAATAACAAAGTGGCGTATACCCAATTCATAAAATATTCTACAGACACGTCTCCATTTAAGCATATGCGCTGGTCCAATGCGGATAGGACTACAATATAGGCTTATCTGTAATGCCTTGTTGCAGGATGCCTTGTTCTTTGTTATGCTATTAAAAGATTGACCATAAAAATAAGAAAAAAAAATTTACTCGGTTAAAAAATGGCCAAGTGCGAATCCGACTCGATAGACTGATACAATCATTAATAATCGATACCCGGTATTTTAATCCCAAAATGCTCTTTAGCGTATAGATAATGGCGTGCGCGATAAATGTCACCCACGTGAACTAGCGCATAATTACTAACCTAAAATGGTGACAGGGCGGATGCTATCGTCCGCCCAGTCACCATTTTTGCCGACCTTTTTTCTATTGTGTAAGAAATAGTGGCATGCTACATTACAACCGAACTGGACCGGAACGACCGGGGTGGTAATTGGTACCCACGCTCATATGATGTAAAGTTGGTAACTTTTTAGTAATATCTTTGATGTTGCGTTTCGTGAGGCTTGTTATAATGACGCACTGAACGGGGAGGGAGGGCTACACACCTACATTATACAGATGTTCATGGAGCCATTGGTACTCCGACTGCTTGGTGTGTTGCCTGGATTCACCGGGCCACTGAGCTCCGCCGCCACGACATGGCTTTGAACATGGCGCGGGTGACTTGAATACTTCTCGGTACATTCCCTACAGCGAACCGTTAATTTAATCGACAACTGTAAGAAAAGCTTGAAGGAAGTGAAGAATCCGATGAAGCTGTACCCAATACAGCTTTTTTTACTTTCGCTTAGCATTGGAAAAAAAGTTATATTAAATGACGGTGGTTTGCAAAATTGCGAAGGTTATGAGATGAAAGGATTACACCAAATATACAATTCATTATGAATCGAAAAATACTATTATATTTTAGTGATATTTTTCGATTTGTGAAGATCATAAAAATACATATACTTATATGTATACGTGGCGTAAAATCAAATATTGTTAAGTTAGCAGTTAAAATCATTTTTTGAAAATGACTTGCTATCCGCCCCTGCTTCGCGCGTAAATTACAGTCAGTTACCACACACACATTTGGGGACTTTATTTTATAGTATATACAGATATTTGTTTTTATAGCATGAGAGGCAAACGGGGAATCAGAGCCTTTTTTGATGACTGTAGTCATTCG
The DNA here is from genome assembly GCA_017140195.1 of Eumaeus atala. Taxonomy (NCBI): domain Eukaryota; kingdom Metazoa; phylum Arthropoda; class Insecta; order Lepidoptera; family Lycaenidae; genus Eumaeus; species Eumaeus atala. The sequence goes on along the minus strand of JAFELO010000530.1, from coordinate 118,820 downwards.
CTTGATTGTTACGCAGATGCGTTGCCCTCTTTTTCCCTCTCCCAATGGGCCACTGGCTACTCACAAACCGCACGAAACGATATACACTTTACTTTTATATATTTTACACATAGATTGATAGTGAATGTGAAGGAAGCAAAATAAATATGTAAGGTTCGTGGCCTGTTTCACTCTGTTCTCTCTGCTTATCAAATAGTTAAATATTTCTACTTTCTATTCTATAATTTACAAGCAAACAAAAAAAATGTGTGAGCTTGGAGCTCTTACACATACTTTCAATTGCTGACCGTACGAATGTAAAGTTTTCCAGAGACAGCTCCGCGGCGCCTCTAATCTCACTTCTCCCCAGGACGTGCGGCGCACACTTCATCCCACAACTCACTCGTCCAGCGGATCGTTACCCCGGATTGGTCGGTCGCGCAGGACTATAAACTACAGACTACTAGAAAGTAGTAGTTATAGAAATAACTTACAGAATAGTCTTACAGATGCGTTGACCTACTTCCTACTTACAAACCACGGCGCTTTACGCCGATGTCAGCGAGAGGTACCTCTCCGGTCGCGAGCCAGACATTATCCATAGACATTATCTGATATTGGTACCTAAGCGTAACAGGTGCAGGAGATAAGTACAATTTACCTACTGATAAAGCGTGTCCATCGCTTGATGAAATCCTTGTCCGATAGCTAGAGTTTTTGTCGAGTAAATAAATTATACAAAAGACGAACAAGTTGTATACAAAATACCCCCAGTAGTCGCTATTATGCTGTTAAAGCTTTGCGAATAACGAACGGATTTGAATAGGGAAGGGCAAAGCCTCTGCATACCATTTGGCGGTGTGGACGATGGAAGTAAACTCTACTATATGAGATAGTAAAAATAACAATGGTACAAAAAGTACAGTTGTGGGCAAAAACTAAACGTGTTATCAGATCAAAAAAAACATGTTTGAATTGTAGAAAAATAGAATAAAAAATAAATTAAAAGAATAACAAAAAAGAAACAAAAAATTTGGGCGCCAATCCGTAAAGTCCAATCCTTTTTTCTTAGCTAATACATCAGTTTGGGTATCAAATTGTAGAGATTTAAATGGCGATTCCAAAAATGTATTAAACCTGGCTATAAATGCCAGATACAATTAGAAATATAACAATATTACATTTGTAGTAATAGTCAAGTGTTTGTGTATCGGGAAATTAATAGGCACAATGAGACTTCCTCTGTTTGTGACAGAGAAAGATCTGGCCATCCACGGAGTGTTCATATGAAAAAGGTGGTCAAAGCTGTAAGGGAAGGAATTCGAAGAAATAATATCTGAAAACAAAAGATTTAGTGGAGATAGCACCTATGTCGGTATTCTAAAAGATGACTTGCAGCCTATAACGTACGCGCCGGACTTGATCAGAGCTGTAGACTACTCTTCATCTAGTCCCGACCCTATAATATTTATGGCAAGACTAGATATAATTGGAACGACAAGTTCTAAGTTTGGACTTAACAGAATCTAAAAAATATAAAATAATAAATAATAGTGAAGAGAACAAAAGGTCCTACTGCTAAATGAAAGGATAACAGAAGGTTTCTACAGTCGAGTCCCAGCATTGAGCACTTCACGGTTTGGCACGCAAAATCTGCCATTTTGTTTCTTTTTATTTTTTGGCACTTGACACTCGCGTTATTAAGACGAATCCAACGACACTTCACAGGTGAAAATCCGTCAAGACATTTAGGCTGTTGGAGGTAAAATAGAAATTTACATACATACAAACTCAAAAAAAAAAAGAAACAACAAAGGGTAAAAAGACAAAACACTCAAATAATGTACACTATAAGTCACAATCCTGTAATGGTTGTATTTATTTATTGACGGAATTAAAATTAACACATTTTTTTAGTTATGTGCAGTAACCAAACTTAATGTAAATTTGTGAAACCGAAAACTCGACTGTTTTAAACTTTTTTTAATCTACCCGACCCAGTGTCACTCGCGATATCAAGAATCTAATGTCACCGGATATTTTCACCGTCAAACCTACACTACCTACGCCGCCAAAACTTTACCTTCCTCCTCCTCGGGCGGGACGCAACCCAACAAAATGTAAAATTCGCTTCTTATATTGCAGCCAACTCGTTCCGGTTTTTTTTAAATCATAACAGAAAAGTGAAGTGTTCTACACTCGAGTGTTTGTTTTCAGCCTTTGAAATAGAGGGGATGCAATAGATATACCATTTAGGACTAGATACAGGATATTCTAACTCCAAGTACCTCTGAAAATGGTTTTTGCTTTTCCATTTGTACTGGATCTTTTAAATATCGCTTGTTCTGGTGAATGGTCCATATCAAAAAATCACATTATACATAAATATTAAAATTAAGGCAACCCTTGGGTGCTTCTAAATACGTTTTATAAAAATACTGCCCAAGAACGATAGGACGCACCCATGGAGGGTTCCGTAGCTGCAAACAAGAAATCCCTTATCTCTCAAACTAGATACCTAATAGATTTTGTTCAAACTAATTTTCGTTTGATTTTTTTTTTGGATTCTTTTATCCCCATTTAATTTTTACAATTTCCCCTTGGTAGTACAAAAGTTACAGGCGATAGGGGGGAAATGATTTTTAAAGAATTACCCTCACTAATTTTAGTTTTCAACATCATACTAAATAATTTTGTAGGTGTTTCTTTACCTTCAGAATTTCAAATATACAGTACCAATAATCTACGAGTAAAACGTTTGTGACGTGCGGAGATGACGAAATTATAAGGGTTTCGTTTTTTGTTATTCGGCTACTTTAATGAATAAACACATTTAAACCTTCCTTTGTGTCGCGCAGTCGGGTGAAAATAACAGAAAGATAATCATATATATACAACCAGACTATCTAAGTTTATATAACACAATATACCTCAAATTCTACTACGAGAATACAATACAAGGACATAAAATAATAACTTAAGGTATTCTAACAACGCAACATTCTGCGGTGTGGCCTAAATTTAAGTTAGTTTGGGCTACGTTCGATGAGGTGGCGCGTTGGCTGTACTTTATTTTATATCAAGGGGAAACGAGTCGGCCTTACATAACCATTCCCTCATCCCTTCACTCAACACCCCATTTTGTATGACATTCGCTGCGTAGGTTTTCTTACGGCTACGAAAATACATTGCCTTTATAAGACAGTGTTGTAACATTTTTATTTTTTTATATTATAGGGGGACAACCGTGGAATCGGAGCCTTTCAACGATCACAGACACCCATGAACATCAGAATAATTATGCCGATGCGTTGATGCCGCCTTTTTACCCCCCAATGGGCCACCGGTTGCTCACAAACCGCATGAACGCGACAACGTAGGTGTCAAGTGAGCGAGAGGTACCGCCCCGGTCGTGCCGGCCCAATTCCGTTGCATATGCAGCATGGCACTATCTCTTACTAAAACATACTTTTATACATTGTGCCCTTACATAAGTTCCCACTCGTCAAAGACAAAATTTACCAGAAGCATAAAATTCTTTGTTTTATTCTTCTTTCTATGGTATGGTAGCGTACCAACACCCAGACATTCACATAATTATTTAACATATAAAGGAACAAATACAAATCCGTTCAAACCTTTCCTCCTGCAATTGGTCACCAGAAACTTATGAACGGCAAGAAAATTCGTGAGAGAGAGAGAGAGAGAGAGAGGTATACAGATCGTGCCAGCTCAAACCTATTTTTCGTGGTTTTTTATAAAGCTACTTTATATAAAGTTCTCTTAAGTCTTCATCTTTCCAGCAAATCACAGGGTCACTTTCAGCATTTGCAAATTTCATTCTCTGATTGCGTCAAATGTTAACACATTTGACGCAATCAGAGAATGAAATACGTGTAAGCGAACCTTACGGGTTCGCTTACACGATGCTGCATGAAAGTGACAGCTGTGCCGACGCGCGTCACGTTCAGTTTATGTGTATTTGATACATAACAGTTATGTGGATGTGCGGCGGTAGTCACCAAAAGGTTTTCAATTCTCGTTTGTCCCCTAATACCGACTATAACAAGTCCACTGCCGTAAGTAGCATATTGATAGTCATTTATTTTGCAGGGATTTCATCAGGATGGCCACTCGGCGATGACAGGATCCAGGATGGAGTCAAAGGGAACTCAGATTCACCTGCCGCTGATGGGCGGGCGGGGCAGTCGCGGCGAGCTCAACGACAAAGTCACCTTTTCACAAATCAAATCCCCACCAGAGCAGCTCAATAATGGACAATTATTAGGGTATGTATTTAAACTTTAAAGGGGAAATCCATTGGAGTGGAGGAGGAAAGGAGGGCAGTACGTAGCCATAGTAATTACACGATGTTGTTCACGAGCTTTGTTAGTCGTAAAAAGTCTCCAATTTACCGTTTGTCCCCATATGTATTATATGCTTTTTTGTGGTATAAGGGGCAAACGAGTATTTATTCGCATCCGCATTCCCTCCTTTCCTTCACCACTTTGCAGCGGTGTCATGTGAGCAAGAGGTATCATCACCCCGCCTACCTGACCAGTTGGGCCGCAATGCAGCACGGCACTACCTCTTACTGGTATAATAACTTGACATACAACATTTTACTATACTAGCATCACCCCGCGTAACTCCGGTCCCACTAGTCATAGCGTCATAGGTATTTAACATATCACCCTCCTCGATAAACGGAATATTCAACATAAAAAATAATTTTTCAATTCGGGCCAGTCGTTCCTGAGATTAACGCGTTCAAACAAACAAACAAACAATCTGTTTATAATATAAAGTTTATATTATTAGTCTACACTAATCACAGGCAGCATCTATACACTTCCTGTAATGTCAACTGCTTACGTAAGTAACATCTAAATTGTATTATATGTTAATAAAAAATCCTATTGCTCATTCACAGTTTTCACACATCACACGTAGATGCAAAATGCGAAACTTGTGTGCTGTGTGTGTGCCAATTTGACCTTTTTATTCCCAAAATATATTTAAATATTGAAATGCAAGTTTGGTTCCATCAGGATTGGCCATGAGACTGTTCACGTGATCGAGAAACTGGTTCCGTCTTATTAGTAGAGGTGGCATTTCGAATGCACCGTCTTATATAGTTTGTATATTATATTTCATTACAAACGTAATCTAGAATGACGTTCCTTTTTTGAGAAAAGCTTTGAACCTACTCACCTTGTTAAATTGAAGTCTTTTTTGGCAAGGGTGATGCTAGTATAGTACTGAGAAATCTCTTCAGTCTCGTCTAAAGGGATCAGCCAGATATCGACGTGACCTAGTATAGACCGAGGGGTCCCTAATAGAGATGGCGGATGTTGTCGCCATCTCTAGTGATGTGGTCTCATATAATTATCTGGTCTCACTCAGAACCGGCTGTACTGCGTGCCATTACCCTGACATCCAACTTGTGGATTTCGACGCCGCACCTCCCTTCCAACCCGTGTAACAATTTTAGACCTTAGGTAACCTTTTACAGGCAATTTAAACGAAATGATAGATTTTATCCACATTTATATTATATTATATTATATTATATTATATTATATTATATTATATTATATTATATTATATTATATTATATTATATTATATTATATTATATTGCTAGTATGACTTTAAATTAAAAATTAATACTTGAAACATGACTTGAAATAAACAAACAATTACGAACTCTTTACAATAAAAGTACTTTTACGGATTTATTTAATTATTTAACTAGCCCGACGTTTCAGAAGCTTTACAGCAACCGTGGTCACGGTGTACTCCACCCGTAAAACACGATAGAATCCGTAAAAGTAGTTTTATTGTAATGAGTAAACTTAAGACATCGATTACGTTATATTATACACGCATTACTTCCATAAACGCTAGTAATTTTTCTGTTAACCTATAATAAATGTAGGTAGCGACGTAATAAACACGTACATGATAAAGTCCTTACCAAGAGGACCTACTTTTAGTAATGTTATTGTGCCGTGCCGTATTGCCCCGGAATTGGGCCGATACGACCGGGGAGGTTCCTCCCGCTCATATGATACCGGCGTGTATTAACACCTGTGCTGTCGCGTTTCATGCGCATTGTGAGTAACCGGTGGTCCATTGGAGGGGATATTATGCGGATGTCTATGGGCACCGATACTTGTAGAAAGTGCCTAACTTCTGGTTTGTCTTCCTATAAATTTATATAGGAAGCAGAATTTAAGATACACACATACACGGATAGATTGCCTAAGATAATTGACGTAAGAATTCCCAATGCCATCTTCCAGCTTCATTATCCCTGGTTACCATCCAACTCCAAAGTATTTGCCAAGTTGGAACAAGAGTCCAAATACGTTAGAGTTGTGTCGTTTAACATCCGAATTCCTATGGACAGGTTCCGGTTTCTTGATCATATTAGCTCCATTTACACACACATGCAAAACTTCAACTCAATCGGTAAACGGGAATTAGATCAAATTTAACTTGCAAGATTTGATTTTAGACAAACATCGGGACATGCAAAACTAAAAAGTTTGTAAGATCAAAATTAACAATGGCGCTAGAAGGTATAGCTAAATGTTCGCTAACATAAAGCACCGCTTGACGTCAATAGCACACCTTTGAAAGTAAGATATGGAATAAAATAAGTGCAGAAGTTACACAATCATATAAGTAGATGTGCGCATTAGGAGTCTGAGTGCCACATTTATGATTCTGAAATTGTATTCAAACAGTGACCCGGACCCAAATTGCTTACATTAAGTTTCTATTTTTTGACAGCTTCGTGGGTTTGTGGTAATCGTGTTCTAGCGTGTGGTTCTAACTGTGTTACGCTTGTTAGTGGAGTGTACATCCCTCAATAACGAAAGGTTTAAACGTAACGTTCCTAATAACATAAAATAAGGCAATATTTTATATTTATATATAGTCGGAGAGGGGTGGACACACTAGAAATTATTAAAATTATGAAATTATACAAATCCATTTTAGTTGATACCGTGGGCGTTAAGGATCTAAGTTGTCATAAAACGAACCTAAATAAAATAAAGAAAATGAAAAGTGAGATCCCGGGTTCGATTTCCAGGGCTTTGCTAAGACCTGGGAATCGAATTAGAATGTCTTGGTTTTCATTTTCTATTCATGGTGCGTGGAGCACTTAGTCCTACTTCCCTACGATGTTCATAAGCAAAGGTACATAATATAAATGTTATGCATCTAAGGACGAATAATTGCCATATTGCATAGGAGGAGGTAGTGCCATGCACAATGCATGACACTACATCCGGCTATGAAACGGAATTGGGCCGGCTCGTGTGGGGAGGTACCGCACATAATACCGCCGTAAAGTGCCATCTCCAGTGTCACGTTTCGTGCGTTTTGTGAGGTGGCGCATTGGAGGGGGGGCGAGGAGAGGAGGGCAACGCATCGGCCTGTTAATTATCTGGATGTTCATGGGCGTCGGTAGTCGTAAAAAAATTCTCCGATTGCTCGTTTGCCCCCCCCTCCCCTATTCTATAAAAAAAAGGAGTGAGACGAAGATTCATCCTTTCATCATTCAACGTCATCCCGATATGGGTAGAAGGTTTCTGCTTTCAGTTCAGATGTAATGGCGTCGACGTCTCCAGAACATACCATTAGCAACTACGGAACGTTTATGGCACTGAATTTCGTGAAACCATTCGCCTTTTTGACATGTCGTTTGTACACACCAAGAGCATGGGCCTAAGGACGTATCCCTGAAGGACACATCCTTTCTTAAAGTTAAAGCTAAGTCCCCAGGTCATTTCCAATACAAAACCAAAGGTTGTGCACACCTGGATTGTTTTTACAAATAGATAAGATTAAGCTTTACATTTGACATCTGGTTGCGATGAAATTGTTTAAATAGGCCAATGTTACAAAATAGTGGTCCAGATCTTCGCCACCTGGTTTACCATATTATGAGTGATAAAAATTATAAATAAATGTGACAAGTAATAAGTAAATATACTTGGCTTCTTTTTTTTTGTGACGCGGGGAAATATAATTATGCGTCATTACTTGCACAGATACCCATTAAGTCGTAAAGATAGTATTTGCAAATTCTGCACTTAATTCAGTATATAGTAATTAATTCAGTCAGCATTTGCGGGTTCGAATCCCGTCTAGATCATACTACAGTATAGTAGAAAAAGTTGCCGAGAGAACTGAGTGCACATGTTACTTTGTTACAGACCGTCTTACTCCCACTGCATTAATTATTCTCTTCATACAAACAAGCCATCTGTGAAGACTGGGCTAGCTCGGACAGAAGTAAAGAAGTAGGTTAAATTGTAAGTCTCGCGTATATTAATATCATCTCCTTTACACGCATACCTTCAAATTTTGATTATATAATACCGCTCTTTTATGTTTACTAGGTCAAACTTACGTTCCGAAACTCCATTGTACAATTGAACAATATTCGAGCAATATGTCGTATCAAAACTGTATAAAGAAACCCCTTTCTTGACTCAATTTTATGAGTTTGTGTTTGTGATCCTGAGCATAGTGTTATATGATTACTCATTCACTTGGCCACAGAACGTAATATCTATACTTTGTGGCCGAATGTCATAATAGTGTGGGGTGCCTTCTGTATTTGCTTTGTGGCAGTGCCGGATCCACCATGTAGTAAAAGCCAGTTGCTTCGAGCCCCACTTTGGGACCCCTCTGTGGAGAAGTATACAATATTGCCGATAGTAATATATGTGCTACGAGTACTTAAAATTACAGCTAATCAAAGACGCATAAATAATAATGATTTCATCATAGCCGATTTTTTCTTCAACGGCGGCTATCTATAGAGACTAGCTAACACTACAGGACATATTGTAGAGTACAAGTATGTGCGTGGACACAAGTGCACTCCCTGTTCCTTCCTTCTCCTATCCCAATGGGACGGCAATCCGATACGACCGGAGAGAAATCAGGCGCAGGACCGACGGCTTAACTTGTTCTCCGAGGCACGGGGGAGTAACACTGCCAATTTTCTGACTCCGGACTGTTACTACAAATAGAAAAATCTCAATAACACTTTTGTCCGACCCGGGGCTCCACACCAGGACCTCACGACCAATCAGGCCCTGGTATTATTTATCCCGCGTGACTCCGTCATAAAAAATCATATCTGAACTATCATCTATATAATGTAACTATGCCAAATTTGAAAGTCTTTGCCTTTACGTTACCCTCTTAACTTTGCACTACGTTTCAATTTAAAATTAAATTACTAGAACGCCTTAGTTTCTTTTCAATCCATAAAAAACGTGCTATGTGCTTAGACTTTTACAAGCACGTCCTGCAATTACGAAGTTCAATTACAATCATTAGAAGAAAAGAAGGCAATGGGCTACCGAGTTGATTGAGTTTGTCGATAGCGGTATTTTATTTTCTGCAACCCTGAATCGATTTTAAACGAGCGTTGGTTTCTCTGAAACGTGTGTAGACACTACACAATAAAACAAAAACGTAACTCAGCCGAAGCGAACAGCTATTCATATGTAGGCAAAATTCTGATTCATCTTCATATTTTAAACGTGTTGTACTATTTTTTATTGTTTTTATTAAAGCGTCAGCATCTGATGGTATGCCATGTACTTTTCATGCTTTTTTATTTTCTGCCCTAAGGTGGGATTACATACCTGCCTTTCACATTTTATAGAACAAAGTCCCCAAAAGCTCTGTCTGTAGTCGATTTTCTCAAACTCTACCGAACGGTTTTTCATGCGGTTTTCACCAACTTGTAAACGATTCCCGAGGAAGGTTTCAGTGCATAATTAGTCAAAGTAGTAAACGGCCCCTGTTTTTCCCTTCATGTGCATACATAAAAAAAATATGATGTGAACCCCAAGAGAAAAGGCTGGACCAATGTTTTTCCCTAAGCAACCGATGGCTAGGCAAAAAAGATACTAGCGTATATTTTCTTCTCTTTATTTTTATAAAAGTTGATTTTTGAGCTCTGCACAAGGGAAGACAGGGTGTCATAACATTCTCGGCCAGTGTCCTGACTACTATTCGCTCGTGACAAATTAGTCGGATGGCCCTCGCTTTCTCGTCCAACTGAGATAAACCAATTAATGTTAGAATCCTCGTGTGCCCAAGCCCGTGGCCCTTGGCCGTATTGCCACCTGCTTGTTACATACACTGGTCTCGATAATATCGTTCGGGCCCAGTGGAAAGTCACCGATTGTCTCCCCCTGTCTCTCAATATAGAGTAGCTTATACAATGACTGTTACGTTCCTGTGCGTACTGTGCTCTGACCGGGGCCACCTCGGCCCTCGCGGCCTGTGGGACGATGGGTCACCCGACGATTACGTCTGATTCTCGTGCGACATTCAAGATCACGTGCACCTAGGCCTGTACAACGAGTGTAAATTGCACGGGTACTCATTAATATGGAGTTTCACAACGCTCGAGTATAACGCTGGTGTCGTGCCAACTCTGTCGGAGATTATGCGGCGCACTGATAGCGAGTGCTCGGCAAAAGTCATTCTGTATCGAAATGGGTTGATATGATAAAAGTTTTACCCAATAACTTCAATGGACATGAATTCCCTGATGCTAGATATGTATTTAAAATCTTAATTATGTTCGTTATTTACAGGGATGTTAACGGACCGTATCGGAAACTGTTGGATACTCGAAATAAATATCCATCTGTTATATACCGGTAGAGATTTTTAGGCACTGCCATGCTGCATTGCAGATGAACTGACCCGGCATGATCGGGTAGGTAATGCTCTCGCTGAAAGTCACAGCAATCTTGTTTCGGGCGGTTTGTGAGTAGCTGGTGGCCTGTTGTAGAGGAGGAAGATCGGAGAGCATCTCTACTGCACGACAATGAAGCAGATGTCAACAGGCGTCGAATTTGTGAAAAGGCTCCGATTGATTCGATCCGTTAGAGAGGCACTCCTATGTTACAAAATCGTTTTAGTTAGAGGTAGTGCCATGGTGCATAGGAGCAGGTAGTGCCATGCATGGTGTATAATACTGCATCTTCCTGTGCAATGGAATTGGGCTGGCACGACCGGGGAGGTACCTCTCGCTCACTTAATATCGCCGTAAAGTGAGACCTTTTTTGTTGACGCGGGGAAACGCATTTACGCGCCTTCGCTGGCTCACCCCGGGCTACTGAGCCCCACCGCCACGACAAGGCTTGAACCATGGTGGGGGCTGTAAAGTGACACCTACGTTGTCGCGTTTCGTGCGGTTTGCGATTAGCCAGTGGTCCATTGGCGGTGGGGTGAAAAGGTGCGCAACGCATCAGCATAATTGTGCTGATGTTCATGGGCGTCGGAAGTAGTTTATAGGTCTTATTTCTCGTTTGCTTTGTTGTTCTCGTATAGGCGGCTATACTATAAAAAAAATGTTATTTCTGTTTTTTTTTTCTTCTCTAGCACCCATAACTGAACCTAGCATATAATCCAAAATAGTTTTTGTCCGTAGTCGTATCTGTAAATTCGTATCCGTCCTAGTTCGTAGTCGTATCCGAAAATTCATATTCGTCCTAAGCCGTCCCAACAGAGACTCACTAATCTTCAAGACCCAGCAATAGCATACAAAAGGGTTTCTTTTACTATAATTAAACTCCCCTACTATAATTAACATTAAGACCAATCTTTATCCTCCACGATCAAGGACACTTAAGTTAAACCTTCTATATCACATTTATGTAAAGCAAACTATAGACTCCTAAAATGGCTGGAACAATTTTAGTGTCTTTTTCTGGAAATCTTCATATGTTATGTAAGTTGTGTAGCGATAGAACATTCAACAACTTGTCTGCTATAATGTAATTATTTTTTTTATTTCAGGGGCTCCCAGATTAATCTTTGCAACGGAATGGTGGGCATGACCGGGCTAGTCCCGAAGGTCCCCAACGGTTGCGGCGAGAAAAAACCCATGGCTGCGCTCACTCACCTACCGAAGCGGCCACCGGTCGACATAGAATTCTCAGAGCTATCGTATTCTGTGAGCGAAGGCAGAAAGAGAGGCTACAAGGCCCTGCTAAAGGGCATCAATGGCACCTTCAGATCTAGTGAGCTGACTTCTATAATGGGACCCTCTGGCGCTGGCAAGAGTACTCTTATGAATATTTTAGCTGGATACAAGTGAGTATGCATGATTGCGTAAAAATTAGACCACACTACCGAAGTAAAATTTATTTAGTTACACGTAACCAGTTATGAGCGAAAGACAGAAACAATGGGTGGGTTCACACCTCTCTCTTGTCCCTACAGTGTTATACAAAACGTTATTCTCTCCCGTTCTGTCTTCACGAATCTACATCTCCCTATCAATTTCCGTTGGCCTCGTTTTCGTAACGCTCCCGTCACGCATTCAATAGCTTACTCCCTACAGGGGTACTTAAAGAAGTTTTACTTCACAACTAGAGCTATATGACGTATATTAAAATATACCTACAATATTTACATTGAGGTTATTTGCGTAAGAGAGAGCTCTTAGCTTCGGAAGAATACACCTCCTACGCATACTTGCTTTGCTGATGTGTTACCCTCCTTCTCTTTCTCTACTAATGGACCTCAAAACTCGACAGCGGAGCTGGTACAGTGATGCGAGATTATGTGAGCAGGAGGTCACATGATCCCGCATCAAAGAAGTAACTCGGTTGTTCCTCATCAATTAGGCTGCAATGTAGAGAATGGCACTACCTCTTGCTAATACTTGAGTACTAAAGCATAGCGAGTTTGGTCATTAATATGAAAGAGGGAGAACATTACCATCGTCAACGACAAAGTTTTCCTTCTTGTTTCTTTTTTGTCCTCGTAGCTTTATGTGAAACAGCCATTTCTAAATACACAAACTATACCTGATCCCACGACATTAAAAAATGTTTTGTAAATATGTCTGAAGTTGACGCTTTCTGTAGTCACACGCTAAGGATATGACTGATCGGGGTCCAGTGTTAAGGCACCTTTATTATGGCAACAGAAATACGTATCGTGGGACTTAGCTGACGTTGAGGACGAGCGGGGCTTATAACAATTAGAGCAAAACGATGTTCCTTTTTTGGAGGTGGTCCTACATCGGAAGGAACCTGATGATTCCGTTCTAGGTTTACACTCATGATGTCCGTATCTTCGGCTCTTTCTGATGTTTATGACTTATGATCCCAGGCATATTCCTCTTTAAATCAAAAGGATATTTCCTTTAACGTGGGAAGGAATGTGATGACCCATTCCGGTCGCAGTCCTCGCTTATAACAACAGATGCGTGTCGTGGAATTTATCTGGCGTATTCGATGCATTTCTAATTTAGTCCAGAGCATCAAAGTAAATTTAGAGCTAAATGATCCTTTAAAAGGGCCCAGATAATTATAGTGTACTAGCTGCGCCCCGCGGTTTCACCCGCGTAACTACGGTCCATAATACATAACCTATTAGCGATCGTAGTTACGCGGGTGAAACCACTTAGGGGTATGAAAAATAATAGAAGCCAATTCTCAGACCTACTGTACATTGTGACACGAGAATTTTATATATAAGATAATCTATGATAATTTTCCATACAATCAATTATCGTTGGTCGAACAATTGTTCATATTCTATCAACTCAATCAATTTTTATTAATCATTTCCATAGCCAACTGTATCAATTGAATGGTGAATAATTAATACTAAGTGTAACGGTTGACAATTCCTTCTGTACCTACTATAGATGTCAAAAAGATTCAGTAGACTTAACAATTATGCGATACTCGTGTTTTGCTTTCCTGCGCCGATGGATTTTTCCTACTCAATATTTGTATGATTTTAACAGTTTGCACTATGAATGGGTATAATTACAAATCGGGGAAGATTTGGATCCATCCTTAAAGTAATTTATACGAATAAATAAGTTTATAAAATAAAGTGATCAACTTTCAACGCCACGTCCTAAATTACTCACCAACCTCTTAAATTTAACCTTTTTCCTTTGGGCAACTAAACGTAAATATTGCCCTTAGGTCGGCCTATTTTATCTAGCTAATTCTTGTTACAAATTGAGCTGGCGATTACTAATAAGGGATACAAGATCTGCTTCTACAGATCGCTTAAGAAATTCAGAAAGGAAGAATATTTACAAAATTGTATGTTGCCAACGCGGAGAACATACGCATGAGCGTTAGGCCATAACATCATAGTGTACTTAATAATGGTGTTCCCTTGCTTTTTTGTGACTATTGGTTTTTCTACAAGGTAACGAGGTAGGTATTCAATTCTAGTCAAAAATGCGTTTATATTTAGTTATCCCACGTTATAAAGATGATCAGAGCGTCAGACAACAGAATGTATAGTACGTTATACGTTCTATGCACTGAGTACACTGTTATGTGTATGAACTAGGTAAATAGCCATAATATTTTAATACCCAAAGTAATATTAAATAGGTTTAAATATATCTAGACTTAAATTGATTGTTATATCTGCTTAATTTCAGAACATCGAATGTCAGCGGCTCAATACTTATCAACGGTAAGGAGAGGAACCTGCGTAGGTTTAGAAAACTCTCCTGCTACATCATGCAGGACGACTGCTTACTCCCACATCTCACCGTCACAGAGGCCATGCACGTGTCAGCCAACCTCAAACTAGGGAAGGACATGAACATTACCGCAAAGAAGATTGTTATCAAGGAAATTTTAGAAATGTTAAGTTTAGTTGAAGCTAGCGACACTAGAACTATAAATCTCTCCGGTGGTCAGAAGAAGCGTCTGTCTATAGCTCTGGAGTTGGTTAATAATCCACCTGTTATGTTTTTCGACGAGCCCACGTCAGGACTGGACAGTTCCTCGTGTTTCCAGTGTATATCCTTACTGAAGTCACTGGCGAGAGGTGGAAGAACTATCATCTGTACCATACACCAGCCGTCTGCGAGGCTGTTTGAGATGTTTGACTTCCTGTACACGTTGGCAGACGGACAGTGTATATACCAGGGCCCCGTGCGAGGGTTAGTGCCGTTCTTGTCTACCATGGGTCTGAATTGTCCGAGCTACCACAACCCAGCCGATTACAGTGAGTATTGTGTATTTCACGTGAATTAAATATTAAATTCAGTCTAACAAAACTTGGGCCTATTTTGGTGGTGCCATACGAAGGCAAATCTCATCGAATAATGGTTATTTTAAGTGATTTCTGTTACGTTTATCTACGTTACGTTTATATACGTCTATGTTAGTTCCATATAAAGCAATATATCCATATCCAGGTACCATTACACATACATACATATATACAAAAACAGCGGTATTGCAAATTATTGACACGTTGGAATATTCGAAACCAGGTTTTCTTCATTAATTTTAAACTACTTCATACAATGAACAATATAAAGTAACAATTTATGACTAACAGAATGACTGATTGACTACTTGAAAATTGCATAAAACAATGGAAACTTGTAAAACCGAGGGGCGCAAATATAAAATTATACTTCTGCGGCGTAAGTGAGAAAATCTGATTGAATTGCAGTCATGGAGGTGGCGACGGGCGAGCACGGCGAGTGGGGCAACAAGCTGGTGATGGCGGTGAACAAGGGCAACTGCGGGCGCGCCCAGGCCTCTGCCTCGTCCTCCTCCGGGTCCAAGTGCAACTACAACAACCAGAACAAGAATAACGTTAAGAAGGAGGCTCTGGAGATCGTTATAGGTAATATTAACTACCTAATACTTATAGCCATATTCCGAGTATTAACACCCCTCGTGTTATAAGTTTGACGTCAATGCCAGCGTGTGCATGTCGCATCATAGTATTGACCGATTTCGATGCGTTTTTTTATTAATTTGAAAGTTTTGAGTAATAGTCTGCCAATGTACAAGTAATAAAAATATCTGTTGAATGTTTGAAAGCCAGTTTTTGACTATGTGTGGTAAAATTCCGTCCAGCTGTTTGCGTATCAGCTGATTTTTTGTTTACAATAAGGCATTGCGTCTACGTGGATGAATGAATTAGGTCCTGTAAGGAGGAGAGCCCGACTCCGCCACTCAGCGGGACAGATTTCATCTCCCCCTCTGAGCTGAGGAAAGTCGCACTTCGCCTCTCGAGACGCTCCAGGCCCCGACGACATCCCCCTCACGGCGCTGGTGATGATGCCTAGGCGAGCAGCCATGGCTCTCACACAGATCGCAAATGGCATTCTCCGGACGGCCCACTTTCCGGAGACTTGGAAAGATCGTTCTGCTGAAATCGGGCAAGCCCCGAAGCCTGCCCGGAAGCTATCGGCCCATAACGCTGCTGTCCCACATCTCCAAGTTCTTCGAGAGGCTTCTGATTCGGAGGCTGAAGCTGTACATTCCGATAAGGGATGAACAGTTCGTCTTCCGGAGCGGCCACTCGACAACGTTACAACTGACGCGGGTGATCCACCACTTCTCTGTGGAGATGAACAAGGGGAGACACTCTGTCGCAGTCTTTCTAGATATGGAGAAGGCCTTCGACAGGGTGTGACACCCGGAACTCTTGTACAAGTTGGTGGACGCTGGCGTTTGTGAGACTATTGGCGCCATTCTTGGAAGGTAGGACCTTCCGGGTAGCGGTGGAGCGGAGGCACCCCTC
>JAFELO010000530.1:72502-94354 GCA_017140195.1 Eumaeus atala | reverse complement strand
GGGGGGGGGGGGGTAGAATGTCAAAGGGATATATTTATGGAGTATAATTCATACTATTGCCTCGATTTTGGTGGCGATGCCGTATTGATGTTACCGATATCGCCTAGGCTAATCTGACACGTCTAAGGGTTAACGCCTAGGCTAACCTGACACACCCTTAGAGGTGACCCAATCCAATAATAATATATAATATTTAATAATAATTTTATTTAAAAAGAAAGAGTAATCCTATTATTAAAAAGAGTGATATGTGCAGCCTATTGCCACCAATGGTGTAACAAAATGGTGACAAGACGGAATTTGCGGGTGGCCCGATTTTCCGCCAGTGCTTTCAACTCCCGGTGCCTATCCCGGTTATAATGATTGCAATTACATTTGTTAACTTATGTGATATTTTTTTACGATGTATGGTGCGTAATTTTGACAGAGCGCGTGATAAGCTAGGCGTACGCAATTGTATTCAGTTTCACATCACCTAGTGTATAGTGTATTCAAACTAACGGTTTTGGTAATTCACTACTTGTAATTAGATTACCAGCATTTATTGAATAATAAACGACTGTGATTTTTACAATGATGCATTTTTATTTTTAATAGTTATCATTGTTTCTATCTAGTAAGAAGACAAATGTGGAGTGGACATTAATTACTGTCGACACCAATAGACATCCGCATAATTGTTATGCCGGCGTGTTTCTTTCATTCCTCCCCTCGTATGGGAAGTAAAAACCGCTCGAAACCGCATAGCAGTCACTGCGGCGGTATCATGTGAGCGAGAGGTAATTCCCCGATTGCGCTGGATCAATTATGACAAGACAAGGCACTACATCTTTTCTCACTTTTCAAGAAAGTTTCAAAAGCTACTTTTAATTATTCACTGTAGCCGAGCTGCTAAACTGCTTTTCGCGACTGGGCAATACTGGCGTTTTTTGTAGTTTTTAAGAGTTGGAGTGGCCTAGCGCGGAAGAAGAGGTCTAAGGCTTTACAATAAAACTACTTTTACGGATTTTATCGCGGTTTATTAAATTATTTATGTAGCCCGACGTTTCAGAAGCTTTACAACAACCACGGTCACGGGTAGACTATCCACCCGTGACCATGGTTGCTAATAAACCGCGATAAAATCCGTAAAAGTAGTTTTATTGTAATGTCTAACAGTCGCGTAAACTTAAGACATCAATAGATCTAAGGCTTGTTCGTGGGCAGATAATAATGATGTCCACGATG
Source organism: Eumaeus atala (assembly GCA_017140195.1). Lineage (NCBI taxonomy): Eukaryota > Metazoa > Arthropoda > Insecta > Lepidoptera > Lycaenidae > Eumaeus > Eumaeus atala. The sequence goes on along the minus strand of JAFELO010000530.1, from coordinate 93,127 downwards.
ATGATTCTACATTATGTATGTATGTACGCATAAACATGACTGTGTAGGTCTGTCATTGTACTTGAAATGCCGGTACAAATTTGATGGAAATAGCGTTATAGGAAGTTTTGATTATTTTGTCCTGACATGTGAAAAGTTCGTCGCCCAGCCGAATCACAAACAATATAATAAACATTTTTATAAAATTTTACTCAGGTAAATGGGTCCACCTTTAAATATAGGTTATATTTTATTCTGATTCAATTCTCAACGTCGTTGACACAGGTCACTGGCCAGCTGGTTTATTGTGGAATAACTAAACAGATTGTAAATTACAAATGAATTTTAAATTTTGTTGTGACTATGCCGCTGATGAACGGCCTCCAAATATGATTTTTGTTGTTGATGTATGGGCCGTCGGTTCACAGCGCCATCTATGTCGAGTTTTACGTATTCTTGTCCATAAGGTACACAAACTATATATTAATATGGTAAGGTATGTTTTCAGCGCCATCTATCCAAGATATATATAAAAAAATAACTTATGTTACATTGCAATACCAATTAGTAAAGTAGTGTTGACGCTAGAATGCTGTAGTGGATATCACAAGCTACCTAACGTTACGGTCCCTCTTTCCTAGATAAAGTTAAACCGCACCAGCGGTTAAGGTCTAGTAGGTTTTTAGACTATGTTATAATTGTCTCAACCAGATCAATTAAGGGCTAGGCAGAGAGAAAGGAGTGTAAGTCACGATTTCTGCACATCTGTATTCACCATCATTTCTTTCATAATTATCTGCCCTTATCGGTCAACTACTGAACATACATCTCTCACAATGAACGTCAAGACAACCGATCTCCTGCAACTCGCATCCATTCCGGAACGGCTACTGCACGGAGATCGTGTTCCCACTTGGTGTACGGTCGACCAACACTTCGTTTTCCTAAACGCGGCCTCCACTCCAGAACCTTACTGATCCATCTGCCATCTGTTCCTCTGAGAGTGTTCAGGTCCAGAAAAAAACTGTATGTCAAGTACGGAGGTATATCCTCCGTAACTGACATCCAGAATTTGACGATTCTGTTCTCTAATTTATCTGTAGAGGCATCACCTGAGGGAGTAAAAGAGACAACTTGTTACGCTATGTCGCATGCTTGCTCTGCAGATTCAGAACATTACCTCGGAACGTTACTATGACGTCACACTTTTTGTGCCTCCAGCTCGATAACACTATCGATTTACAAGACGTTATAAATGTTACCTTGACTACTAAAGAAGACTCTTGACACGAAACTACGGACAGTACCCGATCACTTCGATCATGATAATATCACAGGAGTAACATTTGCCATGTCGTAACATCATGTTATTCTTGTCGTAACATCATGTTATTCTTGGTCTTCCCAGGTATCTACATCCTTCCATATTTCTACCGTATTTATATCATAATATGTTTAGTTATCGCAAAAGAAAGAAATACCTTAAAAATGGGTCCAAAATTCTATAAAACATTTGTTAAATTTTATAATTTGGTTCGTGTGTATTTTTAAACTAATAAATATAGCACTTTTATTTTCGACTTTAAAGTCCAAAATAAAAGTGCTATCACAATTATTGCATGATTTGCAAGTACAGATTTGTTGCTTATTACAATAACGCAATTTTTAAGTGTAATGTCGCCCATAAGTCCTCACGTGGTGCGTTAATGTGGCTTGTCAGTCCGTAAAGTGCACCTCACTTCAGTTTCCACCCGCAGAGAGCAAACAGTCATTTGCTAATTGACGTAGGGCTCCATGGCGAGACGTTAATTTTAAATTAATTACCTCATACGCACATGCGATTTAATTTATTAAAAACAGAAATCATACTCTGCTATAAAGTGCATATAATTAAGTTGAGTTTAAAATTATTTTGTCGGATATAGTGTGTGTTATACTAGTGTACTTTGATTTGTTATAATCCTACTCTTCTATTCGGTCTCTTTAGAGTGGCCATAGTTATGGTAGGGCACTTACAGGCAAAGCCATCCATAATCGAATTACTGGGTTTTATCGGCAAAACGATTTCTTTAGATTAGTAAGTTTTTACTAATCTAAAAAAATATAATATATATAAATATAAAAAATATATAAAATCATCATCAAAATCCTTGCATAATTATCATCATCATGATGATAATTTTATTCAGATTACTAAGTAATTAAAAACCATAATTGTGAATACGTTAATTTGGATTTTTCTTGTCGCGCATCCCTGTAAAGGAACTGAGAGCAAGTATGTACTTAAGGTGAGAGGTCGTGGATACAATTCAATGTTCCTTTCTATTGCATACAGAGTGTTGTATATTGGTATTTTAGGGACCTGAATATATGCTGTGGACTCGAAGTGAAACCCCTCTAAAGCTTTATCAGACTGCTATCACTGCTAGTGGGGCGATGAGATTAGGTTTGGGGTCGATAGGGGACCGAGCCCCCATTCTCCCGTAGTTGGGAGGGATGCATCCCGATATGAGAATGTTTACAATAGCTAATTATCATTGCCGGATAGATCGCGGGTCCCACATCTCCCACCTCTGTCCTCGGGGACAGCTCGCGCGCGGTAGCAATAATTGTTTCGGCGCTGACGGGAACCAATGGTTCACGGAGAGGATTGTCAACCAGTTGATCAATCAATAAATTTTATAGTAGACAATAAAAAAAGGATCCATATAAGTGGTTAGTAACAATAATTATGACTAGGGTCAAATATGTGTGATATAGGAAATGTCCTTGAACGGTTGTTGCCTATGTGTCATCTTATTTCTTTATTGTTGAGGATATTCCCGAAGTATTGTACCAATCGGGAGTGGCGGATGGAGGGGACGTGTATCTTAATCACTAAAGTACTATGCCTAGGTTAGAAGTTATGATATTTAAAAGTTTCGGTGATATTGTTGTTGTTTATGAACACAATTTTTTTATTATTTTCAGTGTAGTAGCCAGTTTTGCTATTTTTCTTTCAAGTAGCTAAGAATCATGACGTTATTAAATAAAAAAAAATATCTTTGATCTGTTTGATGTCTTAAGTTTACGCGAATGCTACTCTTTTTTTATAAGATGAGTGGCAAAGGAGCAGGTGGTATGTAACTACTGCCGCTCATAGACATCTGCATGACCCGAGGCTATGCAGGCGCGTTGCCGTTAATTAAGATGGGAGTAAGCTCTTTTCTTGAAGAACCCCATATCGTATCGGTTTAGAAATACCGACGGTGGCAGCTGGTTTTCAATCGAAGTTGTGCGCGTTAGGAAACTGCGCTTGAAACGCACAGTTGTAGACTTTGAGACATCAAGGTGGTGGTATTAATCCGAACAACTCCTCGGAACACTCAACGTTGTAGATGTGGTAGAAGATGCAGAGCGAGCCAACATCTCTTCGTAATGCCAAAGTATCAAGCTGCACGGAAACAACCTGGTCGTCAACGAACGGGAGTTAGGGGCACCAGCCCAAAGGTGAGAGCAGTACTCCATATGCGGTCAGACCTGTGCCTTGTATAATTGCAACCGATGATGTGGCGTAAAGTACTGCTGTGCCCTATTGGGCACACCCCGCTTCTTGGAGTCTAATGTAGCCTCCGCCTCCAAATGACCGCGGAATTGAACGTTATTCGAAATGTCGACTCGAAGAATCCCAACTCTAGCTGACGCCGGGGTACGGGGGTATTTTGGAAGCGAAGATACGGAAAAGGGCGTTTTTTTTATCGGTAAAGGCGCAAACTTGTGTCTTTTTGGGGTTAAATTGGACAAAATTTTGTCGGCCACATTCCGAGACTTTCGTCAGTAAAGACTCGACTTCAGACACAATTTGGCTCCGATACTTGGTGACGTTTTCCCGGGGAATATTGTTGCGGCCAGTGTATAGTGCATCACCAGTACTGTCATCCGCACAACAATGAATGCCGCTGGTTTGCAGCATATCATTGATGTGCTGAAGGAACAGCGTGGGAATCAGAACACAGTGTGGAACACCAGCATTGATAGATTTGTGATCCAAGCATGCACCGTCGAAAACGACCTTGATGTTGCGATCTATCAAAAAACTAGTGAACCATTCGTATAATTTCCCAGACAGTCCGTAAGATGGAAGCTTCGAAAGTAGCGCTTTATGCCAGCCTTCGCTATATCCAGACTAACGGCCAGTGCCTCCCCCTTGGTCTTAACTGCCTCCTCACTCATTTAATCTATTATCACATCTTTAATCTATATTTGCTAATGACAGACATTTTGGTAAATGGACACAACAAAACGTTGAAAATAAAGATCTAGATGTTGCTGTAAAAGGTACCAGCGGCATTCGACCACTGCATCTGCATAAACTGTAATTGTGCGTGCGGGCTTAAGGCCATTTAGGGGCATCGGTAATCTCGAAAAAAATCGATTTGTAAAAAAACCTATATTTCGAATCACAAAGTCTTAGAGAGCTTTAAAAACACAATCAACATTTTACTGCCCTTAAAAGTTAAACACATTACAAAGTATTGTTTGAATTTGGCTAAACGCCAAAGCTTCACCAACTGCCAAATTAAGGAAGAAGCATTGTTTAAATAAAACAGCATTAAAGTTAATACGCTCTGGTCCGTACATCCTTAAGGATCCGACAAAATTGATGTTTGCGGAAGCCTAAAAGTAAATATTCGGAAGTGAGGGCGGTTTTGAAATTGTTTTGCCGGTAATGAGATGGTATAGAGGCGAAATTTGTATGCGTGTCGTCGACTTGATGTGTTCAAGATAACGCGTCACGTGACGTGACAGGCATCTCGTGAGGACGTAAAGTAAACGTCGTACTGGCAATGTCGTGGAGGTGACGAATTTTTGACGTAAAACTTTTTTAGATGTGTTTGGAATCTCGATAAAACGAAAGTGGGTTGGATAAAAAAGCTGGTATGTTTTTGAAGTTTCGCTTCAGTCGTGTATATTTTCTTACAATTAGGTTAGCAGGCAAACAGAAAGTCGGATCGTCTGATAACTGGGCCACGCGTATCTAAATAAATAAGTAAAATCAGTGGATTTGATTTGGATGGGCGGCCGCCGGATGTTGAAAATTTGGAACTTTCAAGGCCATTTCCTAAGCACCTTTACTAAGTTTTTGAATAAACCATAAAAAAAGGAATTTGGTGGTAGTTCTTTTCATGCTATGCGCAGTAAGTTCTAAATGATTGCAAATTTTAAAGAAACTGTAGGAAACATAAAAAAATATTTTCGTTACATTAATAACGGTACTTGTTTAAAAAATAGGAAGAGGCAGTGTCATGCTGCATGGGGGGAGGTAGTGACAAGCATAGTGCATGACGCTACATACTCCTATGCAACGCAATTGGGCCGGCAAGACAGGGTTAGTTCCTCTCGCTCACATAATACCGCCGTAAGGCGACATTTTCACTTTACCTACTCCCTAAAAACGAATATGATTCTGAAGCTAAAATACGTAAAACAAATAAATTCGTAAGCGCGGCGAAGCGTTTCACTGGTGTTACGTTTGATTGCTTAATTGCTGTTTCACACGATTATAATTGTCATATTCGTTTAATACAGCGCACTTTAAATCAAGTAATAATAATAAACTCCAGAAATATATTTTACCCGAAAATTCACTGTCTCAGTTACACCAACGATATATCGCAACGTAGTCGTTCGGTCTAAAACCGAAATGAAAATCTCCCTTAATAGTAGAAAATGGGCGAAAGTTGCCATTTAATTTTCTTACACAAAAATCAGTTTACTTTAATGATAATTAAAAAAGCAACGGTTGTCAGAATATCCACGGTTTTGTAAAGATAAAAGAAATTCGTAATGGAATGTTGGCGAGCGTCGCCTACGCAATAATTAAAAAAAGGCTTTTGAATGCCCCGTTGGTGTACCAAGAAGCGTCACTGTCATCATATTCAGCCACTCACAGTACATTACTGTACTGGGGCCTCTTTCAATGAGCGACAAAAATGTAACTTGGACCGGCTACTGCACGGAGAGACAATCTTTAAGCCTAGCGAATGGTCCACCAACAGATCGTCATCCTATACGCGGCCTCCGTGCTAAAACCTTCATATCTTAGTAAGCTTTAAGTAAGAGTTAGTGCCATGCTGCAGTGCATCGGAATTGGGCCGGCACGACCGGGGTGGTACCTTTCGCTCACTTGATACGGCCGCAAAGTGACACCAATAGTGTCGCGTTTCGTGCGGTTTGTGAGTAGTCGTCGGCCCATTGGAGGGGCGGGGGGATGTTAAAAGGAGCGCAACGTATCGGCAGAGTAATTGTGCTGATGTTCATGGGCGTCGGTAGTCAAAAACGGGCTCCAATTTCTTTTTTTGTTTTGTTTTGATTGTCCCCCTATCATAATCATAAAAAAATCCAACCCTAAGAGTGGCACGCGTGGGAAACTGCGAGAGGCTCCCAGTAGACTATATAGTAATATTGTGCGAGCTACTCGTGTAAACATATACCCCCATAATTATAATCTCTAACCTCGTTCAAATGACAAAGAAAAAATATTCCGTAAAACGTAGTGCCATGCTCAATTGCGTCGGCACGACCGCGGAAGTACCTCTCACTCATGACACCACCGTAAAGTGACGGCTATGCTATGTCCCGCGGCTTCATCCGCTTCACTTCACCCCCTATCTTACCCTCTTATGGATAGAATATCACAAAATCCTTTGTTAGTGCTTTCTTCCTTTGTTCACTTAACATCATAAAAGGGATCTCTACAGTAGTTTTGGCTGTGCGTTGTCTGTCTGTCACTCAGTAACGGGAGAGTTTTGTATATGGCTTCATCGTATCGTTTTCAATTTTACGTAATGAGTCGTATATGCAACAGTAGGTTTGTAAAACCTGACGATGAAAATCCCACTCCAGGCTTCGGCGACCTTCATTTTAAATTGTTACAGTATTTATGGTCAGAATAAGTATGTAATGTCGTCCCTGCCGAATTTTGGCCACGGCGGTCATCTCTGCGATACAACCAACTGCGCAGCCATATAGTGCACAAATGTGTACGCAGACACAAGGGCACTTTCTAATTCTTCATTCTCAAATTTCGATGGGACGGCAGCCTGATGCGATCGAAGAGAAATCTGTTGTTAAAAACTGAAAAATCCTAATAACAATTTTTGGTTCCAATCGGAATACGAACCTGGACCTCAAAGTAAATAGTTGAAAGACCTTAACCACTACGCCACAGAGAAGATGATCCTCGAACGGAATAGAACACAAAAATATATTTATATCATCACGCCTCAGGTTACCCTTGCCCTTTGAAGCACGAAGCCAATTCGTCGCCGCGCCGAGACATCCTGGGACGTGATTGAGAGCAAATTGAAAATCGACTGCGACGCAAATGAGTTTACTGCTGTAACATACCCTCGGAACACGTACACGATCACTATTTTAGTTTGATTCATCATCGTCAATCCGTTAGCGATTATCTTCATACATATACTACCTCGTGATCACTAGTTAGCATGTGCTTCGGAGAGAATGTTAAGCGTAATTTCTCTCCCTTCGTGTTGGAATACCGTCCCATTGGAATAGGAGAATGAGGAAACAGGGACTGCACTTGTGCCTACACACACACTTGTACACTGTAATATCCCCTGCGTAGTTGGCTAGTCTCTAGAGTGATGGCCACCGTGGCCGGAATTCGGCTAGCACGACATTATATACATAGTCTGGCCATAAATACTGTAACAATTAAAAATAAGAATTATTACACTTGAATTTGGAATGTGTCATTTTTATACGATTGTTCAATGTTTTCTCACTTTGACGTCAATACATCGTGCAATATTTTGCGATATTTAATGGAATGTGGAATGGGGTGATAGAGAGAACCGAATAGCTGTGATTGAGATTGCATTACACAAGGGGCATTACACACAGGTGTGGAGCCTAATGCATTTTTAAGACTCTCAAGTTAGCCAAATGTTTGTGTACCGGGATATTAATAGGTACAATGAGACTTCCTCTATTTGTGACTGAGAAGGATCTGGCAGTCCTCGTAGTGTTCGTACGAAAAAGATGATTAAAGCAGTAAGGGAAATAATGCGAAAAAATGCTGTTCTTTCGGACATACGCCACATACTCTCAGAGACGTTCCGCAGCTTCCTTGTGGAGACGTCACGTCTTCGCAGCATGTGGCGACTGCCGTTCGAGCTTCGAATGGAGTGTATTCCTGCTTATCTCACTGTCACACAGGAAGTTAAGTCACAGAGCGATCCCGTTTGCTTTAATACAAAATTGTACAACTAGCTGTGGCTCACGCTTTTACCTATGTAAAATCCATCAGGGGGTCATAGAGACCGACTGACTCAGGTTGTAGAGAGAGAGAGAGAAGGAGAGGTCGCGGGTTCGTATCCCACTAAGGTTATGGACCATATAGGATATATATTGAAAATATTAAAGATATTTCCGTGGTCTAGTAGCTGTAACACAAGACTGAGAGCAATGTGCTGCAATATACCCGCAGACGTTATTATTATACATGTTTTCCGGATAAAAACTAGCATATATTATGCCAGTTTATAATCTATTTTTGTGCCATATCTCAACTACAAGCTTTCGTATTCACATTACGTGCCTCTCTGTTTCAGCCGCGTGAAGCGTGCCCCAAGAGAGTTTCGTAGCTGTAACTTATAATCAAACTAAAAAATCTACAAAATCAGAAGTGAGTGACATGTGGTCACGATCCTCACATAACTTGTCCACCCTCGTCCTGGACTAACGGGGAATTGGAGCCTTTTTAAGACTACCGACGCCCAGAAACATTAGCATTATTGCTATGCCGATGCGTTACCCTCATTTTCACCTCCCGCCAATGGGCTCCCCCCAAATGGTTGAGAAGTTCTTGACACCACCTTCGCATGGTGCCTTCAGTACTTTCACGCCTGGTATCCCCGAAGAGGTAGGCAGAGGTAGCACACCTCTGCCGCATCCACAACTCGTAAGTCCAGTAGATATACTAGCACACCCACGATTAGTTAAGGTACTGAGCCCCATGATGACATAGGTGGCAAGCCTATGGCCACTTCGGTTACATTCCAATCCCGGACAATGTAATGCGTACTCAGAATAATCTGAAAAATATTTAATAACAGTTGCTCGACCTGGGCATCGAACCCAGGACCCCACGCGACTAACGGTCTTAACGGGCGATATCCGCACCGTTACACCACAGAGGCGATCATTAACTACTTAGCACACTAGTTACCTAATACCGATGAATATACTCAATTAATTGATTCTGTAAACGAGACTTAAATCTGTGCATACTATGAGATCCAAAAGGACCTTTTTTCTATTGTTAGTGTTGTCTTTTTCTACAAACGCTAAAGATATATTTTTTAAGAAGATTTTTACCTTGTTGTTGGGTAATAATTCCAACTATCTACCTGCCACGGTACATGGGACACATCCTGATGATAGTTCTAGTCACGTAAAACTATTAGTGGAACTGTAAAAATATAAATAACATTTCATAAAATGAAGAAAAACTCACGTTATTCGTGTGAATATTTTGCTCAATTTCGATAGATATCAATTCAAGTCAGGGCACTTTCGAATCCTTGTGCCCACCAAATTTATCATTCGAACGCCCACGGGGTTTGAACCCGCTAACTTTACAGTAGCCGAGTTGGTCTCCCCGCGGCTCCGGTTCGTTTTAAATTTATGTAAATGACGTTTCGCTTAAACCGCTCCAAAACTTTTCGTATTTCACACAACGTAAATAAACGTGTTCGCTCTGAAATCTGTGCCCCATCAGTAACATTAAAATGCCAATCTATTTAATGTAGTATAAACGCGCAAACGAGACGTTTTGATGTCAACAGACGCTCATATACATCCATATAATTTTTTGTCTTAAGTTTACACGAATGTTACTTACAATAAAACTACTTTTACGGATTTCATTGCGGTTTATTTAATTATTTATGTAGCCCGACGTTACAGAAGCTTTACAGCGACCGTGGTCCGTAAAAGTAAAATCCGTAAAAGTAGTTTTATTGTGATCCACGTAATTGTTACGGAGATGTGTTGCCATTGGGCCTGAAACTCAACTGTGACCGCATAGTTGCCACTTTGTGGCGGTATCATGTGAGGCTAGCAAAAGGTAGTTCCCCGATCGTGCCGGTCCCATTCAACTGCAGTGCTGTCCTCAGCCACATTTGCTCACTGAACTCTTAACATCCAAGCACTATATAGATTTGACAGACCACGGTTCTTTATCCAACAATTTACTTAGCGGGCTTACTGCAATTGAATCAAAAAAACCTTAGTATTATGCCCTCTTGGATTTTTCTTTCATCCCTCACTTACATGTATGGAACCATCTTCCACCCTTCGTAAATTTATTTTGCAAATTCATACCATACAAATAATTTTGTAGTGTACAATACACCTCACTTCAAATTCCAAACATATAATCTCCTAGTAAGACGTCTGTGACGTACTGACTGGACGGACATACGGACATGACGAAACTATAAGAGTACGTTTTTTTCTATTTGGCTACGGAACCCAAAAACAGATTTTATGACATGAACAAATACAATATTAATTATTAAAATTTCTTGTACATTCTACTAAAAGTTCACACCGAATTGCCTATCGTGACCGTCACGTTGTCAGGTTTTAGAAGGCATATATCCGGAATTCCTTCTAACACTGATGACCGTACCACGAGGCAGGCTACAATGAGTAGATCTTTGAATTGAGTCCGTGTAACTGGTCTGATTAGCCAGATTATCCATATATTTGTATATATGTAGGTAATTAAAAATAATCGTACCAATAACAAAGATGCTAAGTGACTAATTAGATTAAATCGCTAGGACAGTTTTACACACATCCCGGTAAATTTATGCAAACTATTATTTATATACAAGTTGAAATTAACTAACTTTGTCTACGTAATGTACTTGTTCCTACTGAATTTACTAGTTTGTTCCATCGTTGTTATGAACTAAGTACTTTGGTTTTGAAATAACATGTCTGCGGAGCTCTTCCTTACAAATCCTTAGAGAGAAGTTAGAAGGATCTAACATCCCACCTACCTGACCTAAGTCATAGAAGTGTTGAGAAAATGTAAAGAATGCAAAACAAAATGTCTAAATTCATTTACATTGGTAAATATTTTTTTCTCTCAGTTAAGTTAGACAAAATAACCACATACCGCAGAAACGTGTACCCATCACACCGCAGATTCCTTAAACTTACTAAAAATATTGTTTTCAGAAATATGTAGACGTAGAGAAACAAAGGTTTATTTTACAATGACTCCGTCGCAAAGCCATGAACAATCTATACTTACTGCGAATAGTATTCAAAGAACAAACATAGTTTTAAAAAGATTTAGGTAAGTTCAGACGAACACTTTAACCGATGACTTCCAATAGTCCCATTATTTTGGCGGCAAAGAAATTGGTCCGCTAATGTATCTATTGTTCGTATTTTTAGGTTGAAACGCCATTGGGAAATGGACGGCCATTTTGTTTCGCTTGATAGAACAACGGTCCCAACCCTTTTCTGATGGAGGAACTATTGTTTTTACTCAAGGGTAGTTTATTTCGTTATTAATTTATATTCACCACAGTGTTTATGGCAAATTGATTATAGACTAAAAATCGTATTTTACGTGCAACAATTTCAACTACTCATAGGTGATAACTGTGATATAAACCTTGAATGCTTTGTTTTATAAAATACATATAACATCCATTTGTATACCTACTCATATTTATCAACTTCTTTGGTCACATCGCCAGAAGAAAGAGTTCGAAAGCTTAATGGTCACCGGCAAAGTGTATGGTAAGAGACCACGCGGACTCCTATGCGCTGGATCGACAAGATTCGGGTTGCATTTGACACTACTCTTGCTGGTGTCGTACATGCCGCCGAAGATCAAATCAATTGGCACAGAATTGTCCACAAAATCTTTGACACGACTCGAGGAGGAGGAAACACACCTATTCAACATAGGTATAATTGTGGCATAAAACAATAAAAGGACGAATCGTTGACTTTTGCATGGTTATTGCATAACCAAAGTACTTATCTCACGCGATGTCATGATGATGTATATTTTTGTGTGAGTTGGCACGGATACATGACATTTCCTTTGCAATCGAGCAGTCGGAGCCTTTTCATTTATGGGCGACGGTAGTGGTAGAAAGGCTCCGATCTTCGTTGTTCGTCGTTTTCGTTTGTTCCCTTATCAAAAAAAAAATAGGGCATCGGCACTCGGAGATTATATTCTCTAATGTCAGTGCTAAATGTCAGAAGTATCTTTCAAGTTGTTTAATTGGTCCACAGAATCATTCAAATACAAATATTGTTACTCATATGCGGATGTTAGTGGGCGTTACTAGTCCAATATAAATAGCTCCAATTTCTTGTTTGAAGGGAATAAACTATAACAAAAACTCTTTCGATCATACTTTTAGTTGGACTTCACGGTGGCCTTTGTGTCCAGCCAATATTGTCCCCAATTCTTACAATCGCACAGCCTTCGACAAGAAATCAACAATCGCTGTCAGAATATATTTGTTTTACAAATATTTCCTGGCGACTCGCCAAAAATCACTTGTGAATGTTAAGAATTATGTTCCTCAAGGGACAAAGGATGTGATAAGAGAACCAAAATATATACTATGGTATTCATTTAAAATATATTTGTTCAATTGAGTTGGACCAAAATAGAATAATGAAAACGGGAAGGAGCGAGTCGTACTCGTCTACGGAGGGTCCCAAAGAAACAAACAAATAAATCCCAAATCACTTATTACGAAACCGGTTTTATCCAAACTAATGTTCATTTAAAGTTTTGATTGAATTATATAATTCCAATTATTAACTTAAAATGGGCCTCATTTTGAACTTTTGAACCTTTTCCATTCGTTTTCAAAGCCAAAAAAGGCATGTTAAATCTAACTTGTCCTACCAAATGACGCTCCAAGCGTGTCGAAAAAAAGAATCACCCCACAGTTACGTGTAATGGAGCGCTACCTTTAGTAAATTTATTTTTCAAAATCCACAATATATTTATATCGGTTAACAAAATATTTAAGCAAAGTTTTGCGTAAGTGCGTTTCCCCGCGTGAAGTAGAAACGATCTATAGAAGACTGTGGCGTTTCACCTGGACCCAAAACGTGTATTCTCTGTTTGCGTTAAGAACACAGTGACGTCAACATTTCCAATTAGCAACGGGACAGATTACAGTTCTTAATTATGGCTACTGTTCAAACTGACTGTCCAGTGACGACAGAAACATGTGAACATCCAGGGGAGTTTGTAGTCACATAGCACGAGAAACAAGAGAACCGTTTTTTAAGCGTTAAACGAAATAGAGCGGCTCTCTAAGAATGTTATCCTGTTTTGCTAAGTGAGTGGGAGGTAATGTCATGCTGCATTGTGGTGAAATTGAGTCGGCAAGACCGGGTAGCTCTAGCTCATATCGCCGTGAAATGACAGTTACGGTGCCGTGTTTCGTGTGATTTGTGACTAATCGTCGGCCCATTGGAGGGGGCGGGGGGAGGGAAGGAGTGCCCTCCTTTCCTCCCCCCGCCACATCTGTATGAGAACAATAATGCAGATGTCTATGGGCGTCGGTAGTAGTCTATACTATAAGAAAAGGAAAAAGAACTACGCGCAGTAATGAAAGTACCTCGCAAGAAGTTGTTGTAGAGGCAGCTGAAGATTTCTATGTTTTTCTATGAAGGGGCCGGTAACCCTCGGCTATCAATCATGGCTGCCAGAAAAAAGTGTAGCATGGTGTTCAGTAAAATGGTAAAATGAGTGAACGCTGGTATCGGGCGGTGACAAATGATGGATCAGGAAGGGACAATGGCGTGGCAGTACGAATATTTGATGCGCGTTCAGAAAACGAACTAACATCGTATTTATTCCTGAGTGCTACAGAAGAGGGTAATGTTTTTCACGTGTGAATATATAGTATGTAGATTTCCTTGTGCCGTTCTAAACATCTTGATGGAATTTGAAGTATAAAGTATTATTAGACTCATCTTGATAGCGCGAGTGACTGCGGGCACCTCAAATTATGTTTTTAACAATTGGTCTGGTTTTTCAGTTTAACATCTGGTCTTTTAATAACCAGCGACCAGTTGGTAGAAAACATTTGCGTGAGTGACAATACTTGTAACCCTAGGGTTATGACCCTAGAGTCAAGTGTAAATTTCGTATAGGTGGTTATTTCGTTACTTCAGGGAGATGCATCCTGTAGAGATCTTGACTCTTCACTCAGTCAGCTGAGAAGCACGTGTGTTATACACGTGGAAAATATATTCTTTGTATCTTTTTAGTGTAGCTGCCGTTTTAGTTTGCTCCCCCCCCTCCTCCCCGCCCCGTACACGTGCAATCGAAACCTTTTCATAACCACTGACGCCCACATCCGCATTATTCTCATGCAGACGTGTTGCCTCGCTTCCTTTTATCTCTCGAATATACCATACTCAATGGATCAGTGCCTCGCCGGTGAAAATGTCTCAAATAACACCATCCAAATGTCTTGAAGATTATAGCTAGGTCGGCTGATCACTTGTCCATTAAACAATATATCAAGTGAAATTTTTATCGCCACTTGGAATGAAAAATAATAAGGTAACTTCACGCCTATTATCTCCGAAGAGGTAGGCAGAGGTGCGCTAGTACATCCACAACTCGTAAGTCCAGTAGATATACTAGAATACCCACGGTTATCCAAGATACTGAGGCCCATGATGTCATAGGTGGCAAGCATAGGGCCAATTCGGGCACATTCCAATCCCGGAGAATGTAATGCTTGCTCAGAGTAATCTGAAAAACATTTTAATAATAGTTGCCCGAGCAGAGGAACGAACCCAACCAACGCGGATGACGGTCTTAACAGGCGCCACCCGCAACGTTCCATCACATCAATATATATCGGCGATCAATACTAAATTATATGTATATATACATGTATAAACAATATATGTATAAATAGAAAATAACGAAGGAACTCTTCGTTATTTCTGGACTGTTACATATCAGAGATCTTCAAGAAGACAGCCTACTTACCACCTTAAGGCCGCGGGCGCATCTGCGAGACCTCTGGCAATGCGGATGTCCCTGAGCGTTGGTAATCACAAGTGGCCCAACTGCTCGCTTGCCTCCTGTGCTATTAAAAACTTAAATCATTTTTCCCCAACGCACCAAAAAACGTATAACTTCAATATATGAGGTAACCCACCCCCAAAAAATATTAACATTACAGAAAGTGTGCAAGAGCAGTTTTTGGTACACATTTAATGGACAGTTGCAAACCACTATTTGAAGGATATCACACGTTCGTCTACCTTGTCTGTACTTTTTGAAATATGTACACACAGACAAACATAATCTTCACCATCATCACCATTATCAGCCCTTATCGGTCCACTGCTGGATACAGGCCTCTTTCAACGAATGCCAAGACGACCGATCTCCTACTACTAGCATCTATCCCGGACCGGCTGCTGCACGGAGATCGAGATAAATATAACAGTAACAATAATTCATACATTTCTGAGTAAAAAGGCGTATTTCTGTAAAAAATAATATTGTATGGCAATAAAAATCAAATAAAATAGAAACCACCAATAAATTTATTGAAAACGCATTTATTTCTTCTTTTAATAACAAAATGTTATATTGCAGGTGATATGGTTGATGAATATTTAAAAGATGATAAGTAATAGTGGTCTATACTAATTATACATAATTATTTAATGAATGTCTTAATAATTGTTTTTTATTGTTATTTAGGTATTGGTTATAATAAGGTATTGTACACCACGCGGTAGAATGTACAATACTTGTTATGATAAGGTGTTCATGTGCTACATCTGACATTAAATAATTTGTATTTGAAAGCGATTTTGTTTCTTATGTTGGAGGTAACAAGTTTTTCTCAATAAAACATTATTTTACTTTTTAAAGGAAACAAATCTAAAATTATATGTACGCGGGAGGCTGCTGTTCTTGATTTAACACTGAAGCGGCATTTTTCGGACGTGTGCTTATGCTGTGGAAGCGAAGAGAAGCCCAATGTAGCTTCATCGGACTGCTGTGTGTGCTCGTCAGGCGACGAGACTAGGCTTGGGTTCGAAATTGGGCCCGACTACCCACTCTCTCGCACACGACATGTCTATAATAGCGACTATTGCTGAAGAAGCGGCAGCTGACGATTACTACACTTCACGGTATACCCATTTGAAGCCTTGTATGAATTATGGCATGGCTCTTTGGCCACTAGTCAGATTTTCACAGTAAATTAATTAAACAATAATCAAAGTTTAGCATGTAAGGATATGAGGCACTCCATTAGGTATCTGATCCATTAGGGAACTGGCTTGAAGATGTGTTGTTGTTAAAGTTTATACCCAGTTGGTTTTTTTTATTTATTCAGTAATTATGCCCGTTTACTAGAAAGGTAGTACAACTTTGCGTTTGAAACTTTAGACATTCGCAAACACCAAACGAAAAACAAAATTGTTATTTAAACAATTTTGTTTTTCGTTTTGCCTAAAAATATTCAAAGCTTTTATAAACTCGAGTATTTTATCCTTATTCGTATATCCGATATCTCTACGTTGAACATTATTTACCTTTGAGATAGAATTGCCAAACTGAGAAGTAGTTTTTTTTTTATTTTAAGTAATAAAATGCTTAAGGTGTCTGGGAGCCTCTGGATGCAAGTGCCTCGTGGCCGTGACCTATGGCACTCTATGGGGAAGGCCATAGAGAGTGGAGTAGTAGACGTCGTCTGATGAAGATGAAATAACAAAATAGAGTACAGCTTCAAATTTTCACATCTTAAAAAACTGCCGATGATGGGTTCCGTAGCAGCAAAAAACCTTTATCTCTTAGAGTTCTATTATCCCAATTTTTCACAATTTTCACCTCAATAGTTCAAAAGGTAAAGGACACACGCGCACACACATTTTTTAACACTTTTCCAACTTACACAAACAAATACAGCTTAATTGAAGACTTTCTCTAAAATCTCCATATAATTTAGAAATACCTATTTAATGACACCCCACATGGCTATGCCCTCTCGAAAACTTCTTTTCATCCCTCAGTTACTTTATTGGAGCGTTACCCTAAATAATACTACATTTTTTGTAGCGGTTGGTGAGAATTTAAAATTTCGAGTAAGCAGTACTCAGATACTGAGTAAAACTGTCCGTTTGCGACAAAAAGACGGACAGCCGGACCGACGGACGAATGAATGGACAAACGCATAGACAGACGAATGGACGGACTGACGGTCATGGCGCAATTATAAGGGTAGATTTTTTTGCAATTTGGCTACGGAACTCTAAAAATAGGTGTCTGGCTGTAAGTTGAATATTTTAGAGATTTGCCAAGCCCGTTGTCTTTTTTATGAAACTAAGGCTGATATTAGTCTCACGCTCACCGTCAGCGCTCATAGCTCAGCGCGTTGTTTGTCAGCGCTGAGGCTCGGCGTGGCTCGTTTTAGTATTAATTATTGCTGCTTTGTACTATGTATCCCAAAAAAATAAAAACCGGCGACGACGAAGACTCCATGTTCATCCATTGATTGAGCTGAGAGCCGTTGCAGGAGAGTTTGTCTTGTTATATGGCACTTTGAGGGCTGAGGAAAGTAAATTCTTTAATTACTTTCGAATGTCAACTAGAACTTTTGACGAACTTCTGGCAAAGATACGGGATGAACTGGTCCATTGTAGCTTACGAATCGTGCCTATACCACCGATTGAACGACTAACGGTGACGTTAAGGTAAGAAAAAACATATTTACTCGTTTTATAATGATGTGTAATCATGGCAATGTATAGGTAAGAAAACAACATAGGTATTTATTATTGTTATGTTTCATATTATAGGTAAGACAAAAAATAACATAAATGACATATTATTAGTAATTAAACATAATATAATTATTCATCAGTACGTCTAGCTGTTTCATAACCAGTATCCACTTCGCGAATCGCCATGACTGTACGCGCTGACGACGTCCGCTCCGCTTGACACTAAAACGCTCACTGAACGCAGAGGCGCTCGTGCGATCGTCAGCGCCGACAGCTTCGCGGGGCCGACGCGCGACGCGTACGGACGCGTAGCTGTCAGCGCTGACCACCGTGCGCGCTGATAGCTACGCGTCACCAAAAACCGTTTCCAAAAAGTTCATATATCTCGGCCATCAGCGCTGACGGTGCGCGTGCCGTCGGCGTGAGACTAAAATCAGCCTTACACCCAAACAAGCATTTTAAAAAATTCAGTATCGTTCTGTTTGCCTCGAACAAATATGTAATCTCTGAAACAGTTGGACCGATTGTATGGAGTTTAAAGGGCAGTCCCAGCTAAGAAAAAAGCCTATTTACCTCTAAAAGGGCGGCAACACATCTGTGAGTCATCTGGTGTTGCGGATGTCTATGGGCGTTGGTGATCACTTATCTACATCTCGTTTACCTCCTATGCTATACAAATACTAGCCCGGGGTGTTTACAATATTTTTACCGTATCCAATATTTGTATTCAAAAACTGTAGTCTAATTAAATAATGATTCGGTCTAATCCATCTCGTACATTCATTATTTATAATTACCTCTCCCTAGCCATCTCCGTCCCACGGCAGGAGCATTTGTCATACCAATTAACGTACAAACTCCAACTTAGAAAATGCTGCTTCGGAAAGTAGGTTTATTATCTTGAAAAATATTCCTTTAGTTAAAATCTATTCTTAGGTTAATTTTTGCCTAATTTTATTCTATCATCATCATGGGAGGTTTGTGGGGTGCCAAAGAGGGCCTTCGTTAACAGTTCATTTCTTTCTTAGACGTTTTCTATTCGTATGATCTGTAAGTTGACCAAAAATCAGAGGTCCACTTTTTACTTTAGTCAGATTGAACAGAAGCGAGTTGGATTTCGGCATTTAAGGCCGATGTGCTTATAAACGAATTTATCTGTAAAACACTTAATTCGTCATCAATGATGACGCACTAGAGGACGCTATGGGGGACGCATAAAGGTCTTCCTTTATGAGTCATCCACAGCGTCTTCTAGTAATTGGTTTAGTTGAATAAAAAGCTCTAAAAGGATATCAAAGGTAGACCAAAGCCTAATTAATCAATGTAGATAAAACTTTAGAAAATATATATTCACAATTTTGGTGATTTATCATTTTGAGTTAATTTATCAGTTTTACCGGCATTCACTGAAGAAGTGAACTGAAATATCTTACGAATGTAACTGGAAAAGCGAGCGGTTCGTAAAACTCAGCAGATAAATGGATTTTGGCTGTGAACTTGCGGTGCGCTATATTAGCATTGGCGCCTCTGCATCGATAGAAAAAACTGCACTTGGAATGCTGAACCGGTCTAACCGCTAAGTAGTCAAAGATAATGTAATTTTTCTTTTGCCATTATCATAAGCCAAACTAATAACGTCTTTAAATTCGCACATAAGTTATCAGGCAACAAAAGCACAAGTATAAAGTATACAATAGATACCCACTTATTTAGGAAATACAGCTGCAATGTCAATTAGATTGAAGAGTATGAGTAGAAGAATGTCTATTAACCAGGAGAGAGGTGATTACGGTCATATATCAAATTCAGTGAAGCCAATTGAAACGAAGAGACTTGAGACAAGCGCTCCCTGACTGAAATGTTAATCCCATTAATCTGACGTAAGTGATACGATTTTAAGGAGTGAAAACTCCTTCCTAATAAAAGAACCAACTGACGATAAATTTATTAGTTGCCGAAGTGATTGGACCTGATAGACGCGGGACGTGTCGCTACGGCGTTTGGCGTGGGAGGTACTTTGTAGTGAATCATATATTCGCGTTGAATGCTGAGGCCTTATGTCAATGATATGTGAGGAGGTAGTCAGCAGACGAACCCTGCACGCGGGATAGGTACAGGTCCAAGTAACGTGCCAACGTAATTGTAGCGCCGAGTGATATGTGGTGGGGATACGCGCGACCCTCCCATGTCCCACCTTCACCCCTTCGACACCATATTTCGTACTTCTGTGCAATAACGGTCATCCCACACTTTAAGCTGGAACTATATTGTTCAGTAACAATGATAAGTCTTATTTTATTTTAATTTGTTACAAAATCTACGGACGTTAAATATAAACAGTTTAGTATTGAAACTTACGAGTACATCTATTTACGGAAATACTTTAGATGCACTTTTTCTTTTCTTTATAGCATATAGCATTTAATGTCTTTTTCTTTTCTTCTATAGCATATGGGGGCAAACGATAAATTGGAGCCCTTTGATGACTTCCGACGCTTAGGGACATTTGCATGATTGTTACGCTGATGCGTTGCCTACCTATCATCCCCAATGGGCCACCGGCTACTCACAAACAGCACTTTACGCTGGGATCAAGTGAGCGTGAGGTACTTCCCCAGTCGTGTCGGCCCAATTCCGTTGCATAGGGGGATGTAGTGTCATGCCCACCATGCATGGCAATACCTCTTCCTTGTGCAGAGATGTCTGTGCGGAGAGACTACACAGTACCTATGTATATAGTGAGTGAGTGCGTGCGTGCGGGCGTGCGTGCGTGCGTGCGTACGTGCCTGCGAGCGTGCGTGCGTGCGTGCG
>JAFELO010000530.1:21852-50318 GCA_017140195.1 Eumaeus atala | reverse complement strand
GTTTGGTTTGGTCCTTAAAGTATAACTTAAAAAAAACATGGCAAAAGCGACATTGAGCGACAAAAACCATTTTTGATGTGGCGTTGTTCTGCCATTTTCCAAAGTGTGACCTGGGGACTGAGGTAACAGTGAAACGATTGTTGACAGTACCTGAAGGTTTATAATTATGACTACAAGGGTAACGGTATGGTGGTACAACGTCGGCAGTTAAGATGATTAAGTGCCTTTTAAACAATCGCTTCAGGTTTTTGTTACGAGTATGTAAAGACTCAAATTACAATCGGAACCACCGAATTACACGTTAAGTTTATCAAGTAGCACGAGTGTTCTGCTACAAGCACCCCTGTCTCTTAACAAACTGTTCCAGTATATGAGCAATACCTACATTAAAGCATACATTGGCCTGTATCAGCGTGACAACAGGTAGATATTTCATAATGGCGGTCTTTCCGCGTGACATTCACGCGCTGGACCCGGAATGTCAATGGCTGCAACAATACGCCACAATCACTCGGTACTGCCGTCAATCTTCATTAGGCGCACGTGTCACGTGGCTCAAATTATTAAACAGTTGCGCGCGTATAACTATGCCATGCATTGACAGCGAGTCAGGAAAAAAGTACATATACGCGTAGTATCTTTTTGTATCTATGTAAAAGATAGTGCAGTACTGAATTGAGCCGGCGCAATTTTCAGCATTACACTTTGTAAAGTGCCAGAGAGGCAAACGAGTAATCGAATCCTTTGACAACTTCCGACGCCCATAAGCATCCTCATAACTGTTTTCGGCATCTCGATGGCTAACCAGTTCCCCCAAGGGACCGACCAAAGTGCGAGGGGAGGCCACCGCGGCCTCCCCTCACCGACGACGAATGGGGGTACGAAGGAGGCGTTATCTGCAACGCCTGCAGTAGTGCCCCTGTGCTTCGTGTCGAGCAGCCGAGATGGGAACCAGGTCCACTACATAAAGACACGGGGTCTTGGGGACTATCATAGCGGACAGTCCCCGAGGAGGTGAAGTCTGGCCATTTCGCCGAGGCCAGCATGTCGCTGGAGGGGTCCTATTGCTTGCAGATCCGGGACCCCCATTAATATCGTCTGAAGGCTCCCGTAGGGATTTAGTTGGTATTGCTACCCAATTGCCGAGTCCAACATAGGTTTGGGGGTCTACCCGGGCTCCCAGGTATCATTCGTTAATGCATTCCCCTTCGTCACAAAAAAAGGAGGAGAAGAGAATCACAACTTTGGCATACTGCAATGTGGTGAGGGTCCCATCCTCACCTCTTGCCCCGTGCGCAAAAACGTCTCTTCCTGTTACTCTTTTGTCACCTCTTCTTATAAGAGGGGTACAAAGACCAACTCCTCTATTTGCTCCTTAGTCCCCTCTTCTTATAAGGGAAGTACAAAGAGCAGCCCCCTCGGTTCAATTGGCTTCGGCTGGGTTCACCCCAGGCTGCAGACTCCACCGACACGACAAGGTTTTAACAATAGTGGGGGCGACGCCTCCGCCACCTTGACCAAATTGGCATAATAATTCGGCAACGTTTTGAAACTACGCGACGTGATTTCTAAAAGACAGTGCAATTCCCCGAGTGTTTTTTCATAGATGACTCCCATATATTTCTTTTTTATTTATTTTATATTGAGGAGGAACAAAAGATAGAACACTACATACATATAAAACAGTAAAAAGACAGCAACCTTGACATAGTGCCCCGCTAAGCAATAAGTAAATTATAGATAAACCGTATATGTCTATTATATTTGTTATACATTCATAGTCAATTTGTAGTCAAATAGGTTATATTATTATATATTACTATAACACGTTGCGCAAATGATTCTACCTACGTAGTATAATTATTAAAAAAATGTTTCGACTAAAACAAGACGTGGTTTAGCTGTAAGAACAGCGAACTGTAAAATGGAATGATGAGATGAGTTGTCCTGACGTAGCGGGAGTGAGCTGGTGTATTTAGGACGAGAGTATTGCAAAAATTGAACGTAGTGGAGATAGAAGATGTAACGCTCCGTATATTGTTTAGGGGCGAGGTAAAGTGGAGCGAGCACATATATTATTTCTCCCTGATAAGAGAAACGTCTCGTTTAATTAAATAAGTTCTCTTCGGTTTTATGGTCTAACGCTTATTTGTGTCTTATAGTAAAAGGTAGTGTCATGTTGCATTGCAACGGATTTGGGTGCCACGACCGAGGAGGGACCTCTCGCTAAGATGATACCGCCTGCGCAATGGTGTTTTGTCAGCGCTGCTGATAAATAAAGTTTGTGTTTTAGTATTTTCTTACCAATATTCAGAATAAGATGAAGTTGTTCTTGTGAAATATCAGCTTTATTTTATGTTTGAAGTTTATTGATATACTAGCCTCGGGCGGGTTTCGATTATTCCATATGAATTTGTGATTATTCCATATGAATTCGATTGTGAGTTGTTTGATTAAACAGTCAGTAACTGAGGACAATTACCCGACTACGGCTAAATAAAAGGAAGTTAATGTTCTTTAAATCCAGATGTATAAACAATACTGAAAAATGAATCTCCCTCATACCCTCAGACGGCTGGCTATATACTTGATGATCGACTGCATCGACGTTGTTGAAAGAGACCGTTAACTTAATCATGAAAGATTTTCCTCGGACATAATTTTTCCAGACTACCACTTATATTAATTTGTTTCATTTCTATCCCCAGGCATCTTATATTCATATGTTCAAATGAACTTAGCATAAGTATATTTTATTATATTAATTCGTTTAATTTCTATCCCCAGGCATCTTACATTCATATATCCAAGTGAACTTGGCATAAGCATATTTTATTATTTTCAATTGCTTAATTTCTATTCCCGGGCATCTTACATTCATATGTCCAAATGAACTTAGCATAAGCATATTTAAAAAAAAAATATTCAGCGTCAAAGAGGATAAAATATTAAAGGAAAATTATGCGTAGGCGGTAGCCAACAATTTGACACTTGAAGTTATGTCGAGTCTGTTCTCAAGTACTAAACAAGGCTCAGAAATCTTCATAGTCGAGTGCTCGTGCGGTCCAACCTCGGTGAATTAAATGTAGTAAGTGGACTGCTTTCCATGAAATATTCTACGCTAAATATTATTCGCTGAAGTTTACCGTTGAAAATATGGAATAGAGATTTATTTAAATGGATTTCTAATGGTCTAGAAGCCTGAGACAGGTTCGTACAGGACTAGCTACGGTTTGGGGGTAACGTCATCGTTTAAAACCAATATTAACTATAAACCTTACTCATGTAGACACGTTATATATATATATGTATATAATTTATTATTCTTATTAATACCCTAGTGTCTCCCACTGCTGGGAAAAGGCCTCTCTGCTCTCTTTCCACAACTCTGTTTAGAGCTAGTTTTTTATTGATAGAAAGTTCTATGATTAGAAGGGGTCTAGCTCAGCACGCTACCGTGGACTGGATCAGTCGCGTGTATTCCGGGTATTCCGCGGGGTCCAAGGATATGTTATTTTAGGCTAGAAATCCTTTGACATGAGGCAAACATAACATGATTGTTAAAAAAATGGCGTTCCAAAGATAAGCGCGGTAAAATAAACTAACAAAAATCCGTTTCAGCTTTATTCTATATAATTGTAGCTGACCCGGCCACACCTTGTAGTGGCTTGTTTAATCGAAATAATATATAATCTGCATAAGCTTCACAAAATTTTACACACGTATTACGGGACAAACACCGTTACATAAGATTTTATATATAAAAATTAGTACAGATGGAGGACAATTCCTTAGCACTTGTTTTCACCGTCATTCTTTATATTCTCCTTGCCATGGTCTGCCATTAAAGACAATTCTCGCGTGCGTCTTGCCTGTGCGGTTTAGTACAATAATCAGGATTTGAAAAAAATATTTTCTATTTCATTATATTGTCTACATTTTCTATTTCATTATATTGTCTACATTTTTGAGGATGATGGATCATGACTTCTTGACCCGGAGTTGCGCGGGCGAAACCGTGGAGCGATGCTAGTGTTATGTAAACTGGTTTCCGGCGCTTAGATAATTATAAACCCATTTAAATAGTTAAAGTCTCATGTTCACTCAGTGAATGTAACAATGGCACCAACTCGTAAAAACTGACGGAAGCTGTTCGATCTAGCATTTGTTCATTTGCTATCGGTACATTGTAGACGGCAAAAACGGGTCAAGCGGTAGACGAAACCGGGTCAAGTAGCAGTCAACACCGGAACAAACCACAGCACATGCATCGAGACGGTGATATATTGAAAGATGTGGGGTATTTTCCCAATCGTACTTATGAAAATATACTTACAAGAAACTGTGTGTGCTAACACCGAAGTGAAGTTTTTTTTATACTATAGGGGGGTAAACGGGAAATTAGAGCCATATCACGACGCATTATTATTCTCAATGCTTTTCACTCCTTTCCCATTCCCCTCCAATGGGTCACCGACTACACTACACAAACTGTACGAAAAGTGGTAGCATTGTTGTCAATTTACGTCAATGTCATTTATGACCTCTCCGATCATGACAGCCTAATCCGGCAATAAAGCAAGAACGAACGTAACACTGAAGAGTCGTAAGCGATGTGTGCGTGGTAAAGCGTAAAGCATTACGCTGAGTACGAAGGGAAGGCTGTACGAAGGGCCCTAAATATCGTGTAAAGGAGAAAACTACAGTAAACATAAATTTTACTTAAATTATATGAAGAGATAGGAATCTGAGATAAACAATAAATATATATATATATATATATATATATATATTATTGTTTTGCCCTCCAATTATATCCCTATGGGCCACCGGATACAAACAAACCGCACGAAATACGACAGCGAAGTTGTCACTTCATGCCGGTATCAAGTGAGCGAGAGGTACTTCTATGCAGTATGGCACTACTCCATCCAAAATTACTTTATGCTACTTATGACCTCTGTAACTGTGACCTCTCGCCGAGAGCCGGTGACGGCACTTAAATGCGTTTACCGCGTCACCGAAATAAAAGTAACTTCACAAAGCCGAAGGCAGCTACAATAAATATATACAGTATACTTTTAATGAGTAGCTACCTAACGAAATCACCCCACGGCATAAATGAATTATCTTGTGTACAGAAGTTATATTCAATTGGTTCTACTGTAGAGATACCATATGATTCTTCTCGCCGGATTTGTCTCAACGTTGCAGGACTTTTCTCAGGATTGCTTTATGATTTTGTAAATCTCAGAACTTTCATAATTTTCAATTACATAAAAATCTATTATTATATTCTAAAAAATATATTTCAAGCTTTGGTAATCATTACAACATTAAAATGAAACACTTACTTACCTTAATTGGTAGTGAATTATTATTTTTTATTGTATTTATTGTTTGAAGTGAATAAAGTTTTTAGGTTCCAGAGACTTTCAGTGGAAGTAAAGTCTCTATTTTATGAAGTTGTACTTCTTTTGCACCAGGGAAAAATGATGAGTGTAAAGTTTTATAATGTGCGTGCACACCGTCACGAAAAACCAACACCCGGAAGTTACCTATAGTCAACATTTCAGTTCTTCTCTTGTTACACCAAAGAAGTTCTGACGTGTGTGCATTAGTACACACACACACACACACACACTTTATTTCTATAGCGAGACTTCAGAGTGTTTTGGTGACTATCGAGCCATGACGCAAAGCTCATAAAGGGAAGTAAATGCGACAGCAGAGCAAACACTTTACAGTGGTATCATGTGAGTGAAAAGTACACAAAAAAAAACTCAATTCGGCAGCAATGTAAAAAAGGCTTTTACAATTTTCTCTGGACTTTTATAATGATATCCGCTGCCAGTACCGGACTATAGATTCCTCCTTCTGATAATCCTAGTCTATTGTTGTCTGGGCACCAATCCAAGTGTTCAATCCGAATTTTCGATTTATATATTTGGTAACCCTAGTCTACTGTGAAGTATCTATATGGACACCTGTTCCAAGTGTTCCGACTCTTGATTATTTCTTCTGGTAACATCTGAACATCCTATCCCAATATAAGGACTTTTCACTCTATCCCTCTGGTGAAACTATTGTCATATATGTGGACAACCCGCTGACAGTGTCTGCAGTTCTGAGTTCTTTATCTGATAATCCTGGTCTATTGCGATGTGTTAGAAATTTGGGCACCCGTTCCCAGTGTCCGTACTTTTGATTCCACCACCTGGTGACCCTAGTCTGTTGTGAAGCGTCTGGACACCCGCTCCCAGTGTCCCGTATAAATAACTGTTTATTGTTAATTGTATCTTAGACAATTGTTTGGGCGTTCAGTTCAGAACTGAGTTATTTAATAGAGTAACTTTAAAACTTTAAATTAGGTTGTTCATATTTTGGCCTTTAGAAATATTTCATCGCAAACAACAAAAACGGGAGATAAATGAGCAGTTGGAGCCTTGACTATCAACGCTCATAGATATCCGCATAATTACTATGCCAACGCATTGCCCTTTTTTCCTCCTACCGTCTAATGGGCTGCCGACTACTCACAAACCGCAAGATAAGTGACAGTGAAGTTGCCATTTTAAGCCGGTATCATGTGTACGAGAGGTACCTCACCGGTCATGCCAGACTAACTCAGCTACATTGCAGTAGCATGGAGATACATCTCGCTCACATGACACCACTGTGTGATCTCAGCTATTTCTTGCGGTTTGAGATTAACGATTGGCATGGAGGAGGAAATGAACCCAGCATCTACTCGTCCGCACAGCAATAAATATGCAGATAGGCATCGCTCATACTTTATAAAAAGAACGCTGTATAAATACTGATCGTTGTTACCATATAACTCACGTTGCCTTATCCTATTCAGAAATAATTCGAAACTGTTGTTCTTTGTTACTTATTCATTGTATGTTTATAAAAAAGGGAGACATAACATTTGTTTGACTAGTTTCGAAACACCCAATTATCCATACAAGAATCCATTCCATCATTCTATACGTGTTACTAATAATTCCCATGTGAATGGAAAGTTAAGAAAACTTCAAATAGATGACTACGTCTTTGAACCACCATAAAAATGGACTAAAGTGTGGTCTCGAGTAAATCAGTTGGGGCTAATTAAGACAGTTTGATGAACGAACTTCGAGCGAAGTTTAAACTGTGTCCCTGGGCTATATTCACCTTTCATGTAAATAAATGCAAAAATTATTCCTTATTGTGTAAATCATTTTAGCGCCCTTTTGAGATATGATATTAAGTAATATGTAAGTAATAGAAAAAAATGTGTGAATGTTAACTTGGGAGAACTGTGCTACATTGTACCTCTCGCTCAAATTACACAAAGGCTAAATTTGGCATTTTGTGCTGTTCATGATTTTCCAGTGGCCCATGTGAGGGGACAATGGTGGGTAACACATCTAGGCTTCATATTCCCGTCTGATAATTTGATATCTTTTTCTGAAAAGAATTCTGCATGAAATCTGATTAAGGCAGTATAGCAGATACGTAAAAAAACTGTAGTTTTTTTACGTATCACTAAGGTTATGAAACGGTACACGCTTTTTTATTACTTAAGGAAAGCATTTACACCTCATTGGGTGGAGTACCGACCCAGTGTTGGTACTCTGAATTCGCTATTAGAGAACCCTACACCAGTAAAACCTCAAGGAACCTCTCGGCCGCCTTAGGAGGATGATATGTCCCCGGATCTATTAGCAACAAGGATACCTCGGCGACAGGCTGGAACTTCATCTATTGGATCCAGAATAATCTAAAGACACAAGGGAGACAAGCCCTAAAGAACATGTGTTTATCCTAAGCAGAAAGCCATTGATGTTCAGATCAATAATAAACGAGTTTCTTAGCTCTCACGGATACAGGAGCACGTGGTAAGGGTAATGTATGGTTCCCCCGGGCGCTTTTAGACGCTGTAAAAATATCCAACTTGTCGTAATGTGCGCGATAAACAACCATTTAGAGCTCTGATTAACGGCTGTTTCCTTTTGCCGTGTGATTGCATGATAATATCCCGTTAACATGCTATGTTGTATCGTTGATTGTAACGCTAATATCGTGCTTCGGATTTGTAGTCAAAGAAAACAAGCCATTGTGCGCAGTTACCGATCCTGGTTGTAATCGCGCCTCGACAAATCTCGTCATTAAATCTTTCCGACTATCAACTGTCTAGTTAGACATTTCTAAACCTATCTGTTCTAACATAATAAATACTGAACATTTTTTTTTATTTGAACGCGTCAATCGCTGGAACTACAAGTTGGATTTCGTACCATTTTTTGTGTTTGATAGATTCATTCATGAGGAAGGTACATACATAACCAATAGGACTGGGGTTACGCGGGTGAAACCACGGGGTGCTATTAGTCATCAATATATCTACTTAGTGGGTTGCCTCGCTAAACGTTCTAATCCTCTCCCAAATATGACTTCTAACACGGCTTGTTAAACAACAGCAACAAACAAACGTGTTTGTTAACACGGTTTTTTTAAATGACCACATCATATTTACGACACATTGCACAATAAAGTTATGGCACAGGTAGATGGACACGCATACAAGTAGACGTCAAAATAACTCTTTTCAGTTGTACAGTTCAGTATTTATCTTGTTAGAGCATTATTATTATATATGGTAATTCATAATTGTGCAAAATAATTTTGCCCAGTAGGACTGTTTTCAAACAAAGAACATTTTTTAATGTAAAATAGGCCATAGTAATTAATTTGATAATAATTGTCATGATAAAGATTTTTTTTATTCTTTAAATTTCTGCACGTCGACTACTGCGGCTATCCTAACTGAGCATAACTGATTTTTTATACATAGCTATCCCAAAGTTATTGGGGAAAAATCGGTTTGCGCTCGCGATATACGTGCATACATGTAAAAATTAGAGGTAAGCGTTTTGTATGCACAGCCGTGAGGTCCTGGGTTCGACTCCCGTGTTGGACCCAGTATTATTGAGATTTTTAAATTTCTTATAATAGTTCGTTACCAGGAAGTTGGCGGTGTTACGTCCTCTTGCCTCGGAGAGCACGATAAGGCGTCGGTCCTGCGCCTGATTTACCTCCGGTCGTGTCGGATTGCCGTCCCATAGAAATAGGAGAATGATGGATCCGGGACTGCAATTGTGCCTGCGCACACACTTGCGCACTGTAAAATGTCCTGCGTAGTTAATTTGTCTCTATAGAACGGTCGCAGTGGCTGAAATTTGGCTAAGACAACATCATTATTATACAATATATATTACATACTCATTAAGATGTTCAAGTTCGCCAGGCGTCTTACATTTTGGTTGACACCTATTCCAATACAAATATCAGGTTTTTCACACGCCAAGCCACTGTCAAAAGCTACTTTCGTAAATAGTTTTAACACAATGTCCAAATACGTCGTATTGTTAGATCGCCGCCAGAGAGGCGACTGTCTGGCATGTATTGGAAATTTAAACAAAGAAAATTTCGTGAATATCACATACCGCTTCTATTAAGAGGAAAACTTGTCCTGCCAATGACACTTCTACATAACGAAATAGATGAAGAAAAAATATCTTTTGTGTGTTTTATAAAAAGCTAATGTTTTCCTTATTATTATTGTTCTTTGTATCATAGCTAAAACAAAAAAAAAATAACTTCATACTTACCTTTCACCTACAGACTCGATCAGCGTTTGGAGTCACGCCAGAAAGTTGCCTTTATGCATTTGTCGTAAAAGTTCATACTCATTATATGGCGATATTTTGTATTGAACAATATAATTAGATAATCAAGATGTAGTTCACCGAAAAAAAATTGCATTGAAGAATCGAGCTTTCGAAGCTGGTAGTGTTCTCGCAAATTTTATTGATTTATTTACTACCGATCCGCTACCGAGTGGCCCAAAAAAAAATCGACAATGTGGTGGTACAAAAAAAAATCCTAGGAAATTGCTCTGTCTATTGGTAAAAACCGCATGAAGGTTAGTTTAGTAGATTTTGAGAAAATCAATCACATACAGGCAGGCGGCATTTGGGGACTCTCTTTTAGAACATGTATAGAAACAGAAATGACATCAATAACAACTAATTGAAAACATAGAACCCGACCTTTTAAAATATATTTCAATTAATCCAATGTCGCATTGTCGAGACGAACTAACGACTCGTTCTTAACGACTTCGTTGGAGCTGTGTGTCAGAGAAATGAACGTACACATACATGTTATGCTTGAAAAACCTTCTCTCCCTACTGAGAATACTTACCGTGCATCTGAAGGTGAAGACTTAGGACCCCTTTGCAATTGTTGCGGCGGGCCTCCCCGGAGTACATTACTTACCACTTTCGCTAATCGAGATGTTTTATGCCTTACTACTCCCGAGCGTCGTGATGTCGTCTTTATATTCGAGTATGGTGTCTGGCTCCTTTATGTCTTCCTACTTTGAGTGAAATGACGACGAAAAAAATTTAGAAGTGCATAATCAAAAATAAAAAGGTAGTATAATATTATTTCTTTTGGCTTTTGGTTCGAATAAAAGTAAATATAAGTAACCTATTATATTCTACATATCTTGCAAGCTAAATTTAACTCCCTTCCCAGAGCTAATCAGAGCTGAAATTTCGCATGCATGTGTAAACTGGAAGACAATGCAAAATGAATATGACATGGAGTCAATCTGATGACGGAGAAGGACATGAGGCTTGTTTGATTTGTATTGAGAATTACTTCGATGGTATCCCGTTTCACCATCAAATCGGGGCGAAATTAGGCCATGGGAACTGTACGTATAATATAACAATATTATGTTTGGACTTGTTTGATTTCTCTTGATACTGATAACTTGAGTCTACATTTCTATACGTTTCTTTGTAATTAAGGCCTACATATAAAAATACTTTCCTTATAAATCACTGTTATGTATGAGAAGTTCTTAATACTAGAAACCTATAGATAAGTGCTTTAGGAGATAGGTAACATCGGTAAATAAATAAACTTGAACTCGTATAATATTATACCTTCGCTCTCAAAAATATCTATACTTATTAATAAACAAAGTCCCCAACAGCTGTCTGTCTGTATGTGCGGTATCTGATTTTCATACGGTTGTTCACCGAGAAAGGTTTTAATGTATAATTTATTCACGGGCGAAGACGAGGTCTTATAATAAACGAAACTTCGATCGTAGAGAGGCAAATGAATGCAAGACACGTTGCTTTTGTCGCATTCGCATATCGCTATCAAATATTTATAAACTATTTGTAACTTACGACCTTGCGATGGGTACGTTAGTTTAATCACAATAATTGTCGTATCTGTGAAACAAAAGATAAATAGGATGTATATGACGCGTCGCTCAAAAATATTTTTATCTTTAGCGCTTAATTATTTGGTCTGTATTAAAAACTATTAGCATTTTTGATGAATGCGGCTGATAGCTTATTAATAAATAAAAAAAAAAATTCGAATTTTAAAGGATACTAAATTAAAAAAAAAAATCGCGTCCAGTTTTGTCCGTCTGTTCGCGTTTGATTTTTTGTTTTGTTTAGGGGGGCAAACGAGCACTCAGAGCCATTTGATAACAAACGGCATCCCTAAACATCCGCATAGTAGTTATGCATATGCGCAGCATATACCCCCTTGGGTGGGGAGGCCCTTCAATAAACCATTGAAATGCGGCAGTATCATGTGAGCGAGAGGTCGACGATCTATGAATTCGCATCGGTCTATGAACGCATCATGCTCTTATACGTAGTAACTGTTCTCTAATTGAAATAAAATGTGCTTCACAGATTTTGTTGAAATTCGAAACAGTTATATGTTACAATGTGCAGGAAGCAACCGGTAAAAACATAAATACCCTCGGTCTTTTAGTTAATCTATACACCACATATTTTGACATGATTCTATCTGTATTTATAAATGATTCGTGCATACTAAAGTAATTGATTTTTCTATTCGTGAACAACTTTAAAACAATACTTCAAAAATATAAAATTACTTTCAATTAATAAATATAAAGAAGCCGCTGAAGTATTTTATGAGTTTGAGATGTGAGGGTCTTTATTAATATTAAGAAGTCAAAAGTATTATTCAGATGCGTCTGGCGGGAAAGGTGGAGTGCGAATTAATTTCACGGCAGTAATATAATATTTGTGAATTATTAGAAAAAAAGTATGTATCCTAGGTTCGACATTATCATAGGTGTGTTTTTGGATACTTAGGATACGAGTACCGTACAGGAGCGAGGATGGAAATATCGCCCCATTTTCTTGTTTTGAAGCTGGTGCTGTTGATTTTGGGTGCAGGATATCCGCTCCTTTCTGGAGGTGACGATAGTAGTTGAGGGACTCACTGGCCATCGAAGCTATCTCTAAAATAATTATATGATTGATAATGTACAAATTAATTCTGAAAAGAAAATCCAAACAAATCTTACCTTACTTTCCTCGCTTATTTACGAGTTTGTGTCACAATTTAAAAATAAGTATTAAACTTTGGTTTGGTATCAAGACTTCTTCCACCAAATCTTACTTTAGGGATAGGAGCCCGGTTTTGGCATATATCACGTATTTCTTTGCCGTAACAATATTATTATCCGGAAAAGGGTACCAGTACGTGATACTTAGATACAACTTTGAGATCATCCTCAGGCGTAAATCGACCCACTTGTACGAATAAACTTTAGAATAATGTCAGAAGCAGGAAGAATGACTTGGAAGAGAGCTTGATATTGCAAAATATTTATTTTACTAAAAGTATTTGCGCGAAATAAGATACCGTGATACGGTCTCAAAATCGTTTTAAACGTTTCAAAAACCTTGTCGTGCCAGATCACGGGAGCTTTGGAGTGCTGTTGGTCAGTTAACCTCCTCGTGATGCACCCTGGAAAACGATGGCTAATTGATCCTTCTTCTTTCCATTTGAGAAAGAGGGAGGTTCAATTAGTCGCCGGCCAATGAGCCCGCTCCCAATCCGTCTGCCATTAAGCGGGCGTGTTGTGGCGGATTCGGCTCCTACTCTAATGGGGCTGCGTAACAAAAAAAAATGGAATCAAGCAGAAAGGAAATTGGTCCCCGGGTGGGTACCCGAAAGGGAGAATCCCATCCATTCGCTACGGCGGATGCCCTACGGAGGGGGGGGGGCACTAACTGCTTTAAGACAAACGATTTGGAATTAATTAATAATAGCTAATTTTTATCTATATCTGAGAGAGAGACAACAACTTTAGATTACATCGAAGAACCCGAGAAAAATCCTCGCGGTTTTTCTGTGACCGTTTTGGTGAGAATACTCCCGCGTCTAGAGGAGATGAAGTGTCCATGGAGGTGCCATCGGTGATGCCTAACCGGAATGCCCAGCGGTTCACTCGCAAACGATATGGAGACAACCCGGTAGAAGAGAATTCCGAGGTCTGGCATGGCAAACCGGCAATTATAACAAAAATAAAGAGTGGTCGCGCTAAGCATGGAAGGAGTAGGCCACCCACAAAAGAAAAATACCAGTATGTGGGGCTTGCCCAAGCCAAAAAAGAGTTAGCTGCCGCTTAGCGAGAGGCACTGCTGGTATAATCAGAAAAAAAGATGTCAAATCTATCACGTCGAAAACTGTCTCTGCTGCGTGTACACCTCTCTGAATCAAAGAGCTCGGATGGTGTAGGAGAGGTTATGGAGACTGCAAGTTTTTTGGAAACCACTATTAAAAATCTGGTGTCTATCACTGCTTTGACAAAGAAGGCAGGTAATTTGTGCCGGACAAATGTGAAGACACTCAACACAGCAGTCGCTGCAGGAGGCAGTAATGTCATTAATAAGGCGGAGGTTGAAACAAGAGCCTTAGAAGAGGCAAATGCTCGTATGTCAATAGAGCTCTCTAGTGAAAAGAAATCAGAAGAACAAATCAGGTGACGAGGCGGAAAATATTCAGACAAGGGGAAAGTAGAGGAGGCATAAACCACGCGTCACCAATTCGGCAACAGTGGTGATAACCCTACAGCCTGGTGCGGAGGAGAGGGATGTCTCTTATGCCAGTGTCTTGGCAGAAGCCAAAAAGGGGGTCGACTTGTCCGCCCTTGAAATCCCGGCGACACGGTATGTTTGGCAGTTACGGGAGTTTGGATCTTAGAAGTACCCGGTGCTGATATTCAAATTAGAGCGGATACTCTTGCGAGCAAGTTACGGGAGGCCCTTGGAGGCGACAGTGTCAAGATGTCGCGTCCTCAAAAGTGCTCGGAGCTGCGCATCAGCGAGATGGATGACTCCGCCACTGTCGAAGGGATAGCGAATGCCATTGCTAAGATAGGTGCATGTCCGATCGACTCTGTTAAGGTGCGAGAAACCCACCGAGATGGTCGCGGTCACGTAGATAGTACTGCCTGAGCGAGATGTCCGGTTGAGGTCGCTAAAAAGTAGCGAATGGTGCCAAGATATATGTAGGGTGGGCGGTAGTTACTGCCGGGTGCTTCCGAACAGGCAAATACGGAGCTTCCGGAGTCAAGAGGCTTGACAGGTGCGGACTAAGTGTACCTGCGAAACGGCTCGCAGCCATTTTTGTTTTCGTTGTGGGCAACTAAGTCACAAGGTGAGATAATGCACATTGCGCGGTATGCTCAGCGAGCGGAAAACCAGCAGGAGACCGTGTGGGTGGTAATGCCTGTGGGAAACCCATGCAAATCAAAAAGCGAGCTCGCCAAGAAATATTTCCACCACGCCATCCGTTCCAGTAGCCACAGCGGTGACCTCGGCGGTTGAGATGGAGACCATGGCCAATCAATAATGACACAAATAAGCGTCCTACAGGAAAACTTAAACCACTGTACCCGGGCATAAGATCTTCTGGTGCAATCGATGGCTCTTTCAGCAACTGGGTGAGCAATGCAGACTCCTCCGCTACTTTGATATTTAGCTCAAGTTTGCATACGCGTGATTATTTTTCTGGCGTTGGCTTTGTGACTGCCAAAGTTGGAGGTTTAACTATTTGGTTTGGGTTTATTTCTCACCGAACAGAAGTATTGCTGATTATGAGGTTTTTTATTAGGTCTTGGCGTCTACCTAGGCCGAGTTTCGCATCCTGTGCTTGTCGCTGATGACTTCAACGCAAAATCTACGCTGTGGGGGTTACCGGCGACAAATGTAAGAGGACAGGCTTTAGAAGAATGGATGATTGTATCTGGTTTGCGCCTCATCGATCATGGCTCTGCACTGACTTGTGTGCCTCCACTATTGAGCCACCCTGCTGACGCACACAATTTCAATCCCACACTCACGTTCGCAAGTCCTACGGTCGATAGGATTGATGAATGGTGAGACCAGGAGGATGTGGAGACTTTATCGGATCACCGGATACATCCGGTATGATGTCGTCATTGATCCTTCTGGGATCTACACTCACTCGTGACGCGATAGTTGCAGTCCGTGATGGGCCCTAAAGAAGTTAGACAGAATCTTGCTCAAAGAGGCTGAAATTGTTCAGTCATGGGTGCCCTTTCCTGATAGTAACAGAGCTGAAAGTAAGGCCGAATAGCTTGTAAAGGCAATGCAGAAAGTTTGCGACGCTTCCATGCATCGGGTATATATAAGAGCTACGCCTAGGCATAGATTGACCCCTATGCCTAGGCGTAGCTCTTATTGGTGGCGTCCTGAACTACAGCGTCTACAGTAAACTGTGTCATGGCTCGGCGATCAGATTTCTAGCGCCTACGAAAATTATCGCAACGCGCGCTATGATCTTCGTGACGGCATAGGGCACGCTAAAGCGGAGTCGTGGAAGGAGTATATAGAGACTCTAGATCGCGACCCGTGGGGTAGGCCGTGCAAGTGGGTGCGAGGTAAGCTTCGTCCGGCTGCCCCGCCGCTCACGCAGAGCATGGATCCGCAACTTCGCGAAAATGTGATATCTTGCCTACTCCCAAGCCTTGGCCTTTTAAAAGTCATTTCGACCGGCCATCTAAAAGAGTGACCAAGTCTGCAGCTGACCTTGCATGGCTCCTTCTCAATCTTGGCGGAACAAGTCTTGGTTGTAGGCGACTATTCATGGGCGTGGTCCGCTCGATGGTCGATGGCAATGTACGGAGCGCCGATATGGGTGGAAGTAAGATCCTCTCACAATCGAATCGCTCTGGGCAGGCTTCGAAGAATAATGTCTATTCGAGCGGTTCATGGCTACCGAACGGTGTTTAGGAATCGAAGGCATGTGTGTTATCGGGTAGTATTCCCTTGGACTTGGAGGCGAAAGCACTCGCCGACGTATATTGGCGTTGTGCGTCCGTAAAGGAAGAAGGAAGAAATCCGAATCCCGAAGAGCGATGGAGGAGGTGTAGCCGTGATAAATCCATGCGGCTGTGGAAGAAAAGGTTAGAAACTCCAAGCGTTAGCGTGGAGCTGATGACGGCCATCTGTCCAATGTTTAATGAGTGGATAGAGCGCTTTGCTGGGGTGCTCTCATTCCATCACACAAATTTTAACGGGACGTGGTGGTTTCGGCGGTAACTTGTGGTTTTTGGCGGTTGCTCGATAGCGAGGAGGGTTGGCATGCGGCTGCCTCAGACGCCAAAACTATAATGCGTAAAAAAGAGGAAGTGGAACGCATTAGAGAGGCAGGCAGACAAAACTCGTGAGATCCAAGACGAAGGCGCCGTAACGTGTGACGTAAGGAAGGGGCGTAGGGTGACGGCTAGGGGAAGTCGACGCCCATTCCATGAGACCTGAGAAGTACCATCTAACTCTCCAGAGAAGAGCCTCCAGGGGCACCTGCTGGTAGAGTCGCCGTTGTATGGTTGTATGTCATCGCGTTCCCGTGGCTCTTCCTAATGGCAGATGAGAAGGAACACCGCTGGGATTTAGTGGGTAGGGGGAACTGTCTTGTAGCTCCCGAGTTCCACATGCTCCCGTTGTTTTCCCCATCCTGGAGGCATGCCTAAAAGCATTACCCAGCGAGAAAAAAAGGTCACGGGAGGACTTTATTTCAATGGACTTTAATTAGTTGAAATACAAATAGACATAAGTTGTTATTATTACATTTTATAAGAAAGTAGAATAGGCCCCTTGGAAGGGTGGAGGAAAGGAGGACAACGCACCTGCATGACAATAATGCGGATGTATATGGGTGCCAATAGCTGTACAAAAAAAGCTCTGCTTCTTTTTTTGCCGCCCATACTGTAAGAAAATGTGTTTGTAATTTGTACGTTACATGTTTTTACTAAAAAGTAGTTTGAGAGCGATGCTAAAACACCAATTTAATATGACTCAATGGTTAAAAAAAATGCCTCTGTGTCTGTTTATATGCTATATCTCCGAAGCTACTGAACGGAATTTGATGATTTTGAAATGAAGCCCTGGGTCTAGTGGTGTGTGGGGCTCGCAGCATATTATAGTGGCGAATACTCACAAAAACCACCGCGAGTGCCATCAGTGCCGGTGCCCCGGTACAACAATTCATCAGGGCAAATCGTCAGCTAGTTAGTCCCGTAAGGGACCGCCACCTCCTCCACAGCAGGGTTACCCTGCACTACAGGGCTACCCTATCAACTTTGGGATAGTGCAATGGGATCAAGTGTGGCTTATAAGAGGGGTATAAAGAATACCTCCTCCTCCTGCAATTTAGACTCCATTTCTTATAAGAGCGGTGCAGAGAGCATCCCCCCTCGGTCCAATTGGCTTCGCCTTGGTTCACCACAGTCTACTAAACCCCACCGACAAGGATTGAACCATGGTGGGGGTTGAACGTAGGCCCAATAGAGCGCCAACCATTCCGATGCTGGGCAGCCCGCATCCTTCCGCAACCCATCACCCAAAGCTGTCACCCCATCGAGCTACAGGCCATCCCTACTGTCACCTGTCTATGGGCCATCGGTACGTCTACAGATAGGGCCGGCCCACTTCCACTTCGGCGTGCTGATTCTGCGCGCAATATCGGGATCTCTAGTCCTATGGATATAAATAAAGCTAATTAACTATGTTATTCGAGGAAACAGAGCGAAAGGAAATACGTTTGCGCAGTCTTCGCCTTCGCTTACTACGACTGATAGTGGGGTCTCCATAAACACTTATTTTGCGAGACTGAGGATATTATTCGGGGCTCCTATTCACTGTAGCGATAATCACAAAGTAAAAACTGAATTTTTGTAGGTTTTTTTAAATAGAAACTGCAAACATTTAATTTTTTTACAGTAGTTATTTAGACATTTAAACATTCACTTAACCTTTTCAAATGCACTAAAATTTAAATAATACTTCAAATGTCTCTCATTTACTTGAAACTATTTAAGCAAAAAAAAAAAAAACAATCAATGAATGGTTTTCTGTTTCTTGAAATAAATTATATTGTTGAAGTAGATAAATAATTTGACTTACTCAATATGCGTTCCGATTTTTTTAACTTAGTTTTATGAAAACATAAAACATTTTAGTGTATTTGCCGAAGTTACGGCTACGCTCTAGTAGTCGTGTTCACGGGACGACATATTTGACCGTAAAATTATGGTATTTTACATAAGAAATTATGTGTTATTATTATAAGAGGATATTTCCTACAGCTAAAGAATGCATAGTCACAACAACAGAGAGACGAACGTTCACCATCACAGCATTTTGTACTTAGTTTTTTAAGCCTCGCTCTCGGTTTCCCATCTGTATTTATTTCCTAACACTAAAACATTACCGTTAGCACCTGCCTTTCAAAGAGTTTATATAGAAAAGGATTGCTTTAGTTTTGTCAGTACAGTTAAATCGTGATCATTAGCTACTACTTCTTTGTGGTTTAAATATAAAAAGTGGAAACCATACCACTTTTTTGTTCTTACTTTCTCTTTCTTTCTTTGTAAGCACATGAAGAAATTTTACTCGGAAACGCGTGTAAAGATCAAGCTAAAATTTACGTCAAATACTAAGAGCAGATCGGGACAATCGCACAGTGAGCAATAAACGTAACGTCAATGACAGTAACAGAGTGTAATAATTAATTAATACACTCTCTTAAAATTACAATAATAATAATTAATTACTATTTACAGGTGGTGTCAAGGGTCGTGATATGTGGTATTCCGTTCTCTCCACCTACCCCACCAAGGAGCTGGCGTGAAGGTGTATATGCTTGTCTGTGTTTTTATATTGTAAACAGGACTAATCTCGTCGTCACGACCGTTGTATTACTGTCCAAACTTCGAGAGTCGAAGTGAATACTTCGATTTAAATACTACACTATAAAACAGTATAAAAATGTTATTCCTTTTTGATATATATTTAGGATATGAAATTTTAATTTTATTATAAAATGCTGCTGTTGCTGCCTTTTTGAAGCCAAACTTCTTAACGCACGTTTGACTTGCGGAGTGAGCTGGTGAATGCGTAACAATAGCATGACGGTAAAGAGGCCTGCGGAGATAGGACACATTTCTTCCTATCTTTTCCTAAAAATCAGAAACGTTTTAGGGAGAGGTAGTGCCATGCTATGTAGGAGGAAGTAGTGCCATGCACAGTGCATGACACTTCATCCTCCAATGCAACGGATTTGGGCCAGAACGATAAGGGAGATACCTCTCGCTCTCATAATACCGCCGTAAAGTGACATATTTAGTATCGCGTTTGTTTGTGAGTAGCCGGTGGCCCCACTGGGGGGCGGTGAGAAGGAGGGAAACGAACCGGCATAGAAATTATATGGATGTTCATGGGTGTCGGTAGTCATAAAAAAGGCACCTTTTACTCATTTGCCCCCCATTCTATGAAAAAAACGTTTCATATAATTTTACAAGTTTTACTTCGGTACTGTGGCCTACAGCAGCGTATTCTTGAATGAAAATAAATAATTGAATATATAGATAATAAAAGTAAATAAATAACTCATCAATATCACCCATAATCTGGACGAGATTCGAACCTGCGTTCTCTGTAGTCTGCACTCTCGCTATGCTATCAATTGATACCAATCGGAAATCGAAAATATGCAATCGGAAAGCGATGACGATAATTAAAAGGGTAAAGCTAGTTTCTAAAAGAACATTTTATTGGTAAGGTACATTCGGGAATACTTGTTCGGATTCAAAGCAGGCACGTTGTCTCCGGGGAAGTTTCGGTTTAACAGGGATTAGAAACTAGCTCTGTCCTTTGTAGTTTAAAATTAAATATGTTACGGAATTTCCGTTTTGTGCTTGTGGTTTCACAATATCAACAAACCATATCTCTTTAGCATAAGTGGGCAGGCGAGTAGGCGCTTGATAGCAAACGACGCTGAAATATATCTCTTAATCCTTTCCCCCTCTTTTTAATCCCTTCGTTGCTTCCGCCCTTGGATTTTGACAATATTTTGCGTGCGATTTACGACATTGTAACACGAGTGAAAGTAGGCGTTTGTGATAAGCCGGTGGCCTATTGGATTATTATGTATGTTGGTGGCGGTAGCGGTCATAAGGTTCCTTTGCCCCCTAAAAATATTTTTACTTTGTACTAAAAGAATAATCTTACGTTACGCCATCTAGTTCCATCCAGTCGATGATAAGATACAATAAACGAGACCGGATAGATCCGCTCTCATGTTACCGACTCAAAGAGATAGATATAATATCACGTTTCGTTCGGCCGGTGAGTTTCCTTTGGCCTCTTGGAAGGGACGAAGGTAGGACAATTATGTTGATGTCTGCGGGAATACATCCGACAGCTGGAGCCTTCTTCTACCTAATACGGTCTAAATTTGACTGCACAGCTATCCCTTTACCTTTACACTACAAATAAATCTCATAAAAGCAGGCCTCGCTTGCCAACTTATAAGTGTCCACGTAATCTCATACGAGTACTAAAAACGGAGCAACGTTCAATCACACTTATGTGTTAATCCCTAAGTAGCGCTGATCTCTCCACCAGGCGTTAGCCGGACGAGTTTATTGCCGTGTGTTTACATAACCATCGCATAAAAGTTATTTATGACTCGCAAAACTTGTATGCAAAGTGTATTAAAGTGAGCGATCAATACTGTACATAGATTTCGTAACGAAAACGTAACTAGAAATATCGTTGTAATGTGCTACCTAAGTATAAAATATTGAGATACTTTGAAGGTAATTTCGACAACCGATATTTTAACCATATGTGTCGCCATATTTTAACTCAGTTGTAAGTGGTAAGGCGGTCGAATCCTGACCGGGACATCTATGTATTTTTTATAATAAAAATCTTATATTTATTGATATGTAAATTGTCATACAAAATAAAAGTATTTAATACACATTTCCGTGTAATGCTACAGGCATTACACAAATGTGTATATAGGCTACATAACGCTTTTTTAACACCAGGTAAGCTTTTCTGTTGCGTCAACACACCTTGGTTGGATTTCTCATTAAAGCGGGAAGCCATGAGCCGCCTTAGGTGGCTAATTAACCCTGATCTGTTGATAAACAGGATCACCTTGGCAACAGGATAAGCACTTGTTACGAGATCCTGACTAGCATCCTGTCAAAGGGGAACATTCCGGATCAATGCTCTGGTGAACCCAACCCAATATCCGAACCCGAACGTGCTACAGGACGGGCACACAACACGTCCCTCCTCCAAATCAGGGATCCTGCAGAAGACGCTCATAGAGTCTCCAACTCTCTCGCGTCCGTTGGCGACGTAACGAACCAGATCCTGCGTAGTTTTCTCTGCGCCGCTTGCGAGACAGACATGACTGTCTCACAGGTGGAGGACATGGCTACCCAGGCTATATCGTTTTCTGAAATTATGGTAGAATGCTAGAGCCAGACTGTGGCGCTGCGTTGCCCATCTAATGTTTGCTGGTCACGTACTTAACAAGTGACTGTTGTGTACTCGTACTTATATGTTTGTGTTACATCAGGATGACACATGGAGCTATGCGCCCATCCTAGGTGATGGACTCTAGGTGAATAGTATTACGCATACAATGGCAAGCTTTAACACATCACAGCGTGACACACACAAGTCCTCAAGATTCGTGGTGGATATTAAATAATAAAATCTATATTTGACTTATGTTTATTTGGTTGAAACCATGTGGAATGACAACTCCGTGCCGACAGATTTACGCTTATCAAAGTTTTTCAGACGCCAGCACCAAATAGCTACATGTGTGTCAACTGTAAATGCAAATTATTCGTAACAAACGCATGTGTTACTTTTTTGTTAATCAGCTATCATACCTGTCATCACAAGATAGACTATATAAATCTCTTGATAGATATGCAACAGTGACCAGGCTAACGTAGTGTGATGAACTCATAGTCAGTGTCATAGCGTGGGCGAAGTGACAATATCGGGGCGCTTTCCTGTCGTCCACCAATAGGTGGCCTTTGGAGGTAGTAAAGTCGGCGGGGACCGTCGTTCGCCCACGCACATGCAACTGACCGCAGATTAAATTTTCATTACATCAGGGAATCGTGCCGCTGTCAAAGAAGTTTATAAACGATATACTAGTCGATATCGAATCCCACTAAGTCATTATACTAACTGTAACAAAAAAAAAAAAACAAATCTAAACCACGACTATAGAAAAGTTATCAGCTAGTTTGCTCGGTGTATAAATCTTATCGGAAGGAGGGCACACGCATTGACATAGTAATTATGCGGATGATCATAGGCGTATATAGTATAATAAATAAAATATATTTATACCTTCTATCCCAATTATCATGTTATATAATCTTAATACAACGCATAATAGAGTATAGATCACTATTCAATGTATTAGAACAGAATACTAAAAATGGAAAGATATAAGTAATATAAAATTGCTTAATATTAAAAGAATGTTTAAGCACAAGTGAAGTGAAGTACATTTATAATTTCTATCCCAACTATCATATTGTAAAGCATTACGCTAGTAAAATGCCATAATAAAATATAGAGCGCTATTCAATGGACTTCTATAGAATATAATAGATATATTGTAAGATAAAAATAATGTTAAATTGCTTTTCCACTAAACGCACTTAAGGCGCTACACCTCGATCTAGTACCTATTGCCCCATTACGGATATCTAAGATACGCATAAACAAACACCCACGGCCGTATTACAAGCATACATTACATGTTTACCCCAGGGATTTGAACCTAGGTTAGCGTTAGAACTGAGCCTATACATCAAAAGGTGATTGGGCTCTTCTAATTCCCTAGATTAAATGAAATTATAAACAACTTTCTAAGTTAAATAGACATAGTTGAAAGGATACCTTTCGACTGTATCAAAATTTGTATCAAGATTTAAATTTGCTTCTATTTCGTACATCAGCCTAATATGTATTTACAATGTTAAATTTGTACTAGATACTTAATAATATTATAATACTGAAGAGTATTTTTATTGTTTCGTTGAACGTGCTTATCTTAGGAACTACTGGTTCTCCAGCCTTGTCGTAGTGGTGGGGCTCAGTATCCTGGAGTGAACTCAGGCGAAGCCAATTGAACCGCGGAGGAGTTGCGCCCCTCCTGATCTTTAGCCCCCTCATCTTGTAAGAGGGCGCCTCTTATAGGAAGAGGGGGCTAAAAATCAGGAGGAGGAGGCAGTTTTGCGCACGGGGCAAGGGGTGAGGATGGGAATCTCACCCCATTGCACTGTCCCAAAGTCGGTGGGATTGTCATGTAGTAAGGGGTAATCCCATCTGTGGAGACTATCCGTCTCCATCTGACTAGCCGTCAACGTGCCCTAATGATTTGTTGTTCTGGGGCACCTCACCAAGGGCGGCATTGATGGCACTCGCGGTGGTTTCTGTGGGTATTCAGCACTGTCATGTGCCGCGAGTCCCACACGTCACTGGACCCCAACCAGGGCCGGTGAAGGCGCGTAAATGATTTGCCCCGTGCCATTAAAAAGAAAACATAATAAAAACAAGGAAGTACTCGTTCGATTTGCAAAAATCTTTCACCGTGTTAGACTGACATCCCATTTATAACATAAAAATTCACCTTACCTCTACTTTTATTCAGAATATTTCTAGAGATTCAAGTTTGATGCGGTAAGCAGGGCATCGGCTACGCCAAAGAAAGGGAAGTAGAATAGTTTAAAAAGTTATAGACGGTCTTGTGAGTAAGTTTATGATGAGCTAGAATACTTCATATACTTAGAACAGTTGAAATAGCCAAGTAACTGTAAGAGATTTAGTTTGTTCATGGCACTACCACCATGATGTTTTGGAGTGGAATTAGGCCGACACCACCAAGGAGTTACCTCTCACTCACATAATACCAGCGTTAAGCGAGAGTTTCGCTGTCGCGTTTCGTGCGGTTTGTGCGCAGCTCTATCTATAATATACAGAAAATAAAGAGTCTGGTTTGTCCA
Source organism: Eumaeus atala (assembly GCA_017140195.1). NCBI lineage: Eukaryota > Metazoa > Arthropoda > Insecta > Lepidoptera > Lycaenidae > Eumaeus > Eumaeus atala. The sequence goes on along the minus strand of JAFELO010000530.1, from coordinate 26,047 downwards.
CGGAAGATCCTATTTTTTAAGAGTTCCAGAAGTTCAAGGGGAACGAGTGCGGTAAGATAACCCGTGTACTTAGTCTTTGGTTGTTGATGTTTTTTGGATTTTTGTATTCAGTTTTTTGTCTTGACAAAAGTTAGTCATTGATAATACGAATTTTGTAAAAACGTATCCCACACTTTCTACCCGTGATATAGTAAAAATATACAAGTACTACGGATTCGTTATATATAATAAATTAGACCTCAACGTTTAGCCAAGTATAACTAATTTATTTTCAAAACTTAAAAAAAAAAAAAAAAAAAACTAAAAACATGCGTGTTGGCTTTACAATTACAATTTAAGTATGTGTTTATGTTCAAGTGAGGATACCTAAGAATGACAGTTCAGTATAAAATCGTTTATGTATGAATTTTTGTGTATAAATGATTATACAAAAGCGTGTGTATACTTATCTATACGCGTTAGAAGTTATACCTATTTGGCATAATAGGAAAAAAATAAAATGTTGACTATAGCTAACTTCAGTGTGTCAGTTTTTCGTGACGACGTGGGCGCATCATAAAACATAGTAGCCAACTAGCAACGGGTGATAATTGACGATGACGTAGCATTTATGAAAGTCGATATAAAGAATAAGAACCCAAGTGGCCGCTCATTCGGATTCAGCGGGTGTTCGGAACTCGCGAAGATATCAAAAAGTTAAATTAAAAGCACTTGTTACTGTCGCCTCTTTTTATCTTCTATCATTTGTTTTTTCTTTGGAAACATCAGATTACTTTAATTTATACGACATTTTAGGAGATGCCGGTTATTGCAAATTATTTTTTTTAATTTAGTTATTTTCATAAAACATCAATATATTTTCATTTAAGCAGACCAAAAACCGCAGAAGTTTGTATGGAATTCTCAGCTACTTTTCCATTATTAAAATATGCAGTATAATATATAATAGAAACCTGTAGTCTACAGGTGATATAAAACATATGTCTTTAGTGTTTGTTTTATATTATTTTTTGTGATACTTATTACAAATATATTTATTAAATAAGCGAGGGATGATGTATGAAATCGTTGCTTCATCATACGCATTAGTTGCTCTAGACAACTGTACTTTCTTGTTAGTTACTGGACGTGTTTGAATTTAGAAGACTTTTAGAAGGCTGTATATAGCTTTACAACGTCTTGGCCGTATTTTATAATGTTTAAATAAATCTGTGTCATTCAAACACTTATCTCTAACGTTAGAGAAAACAATTTTCTTTAGTATTCCAATTTGTAGTTTATAAATACAACACATACAACTTTTAAATGTACACCCATAGCTTTTATAGATTCAACGGGAACATTATGTAATAGGAGTCTGACCTTCAGAGGTATTCTGTGTTTATAATTATCAGTCTATTGTGTTTACAAGTTAGCTTGAAGTTCATTCGCTTATAGTACCACAAGATATCTAAAACATAATAATATAGTGACTATGTTATACATTTATAATATAATAAATGTAATTATAAATATATAATAATAATATTATATAATAATACAATTTTGTGAGGAATTTTTATATGAGGAAGAGGTAGTGCCAAGCCGAATAGGAGGTGGTAGTGCCATGCATGATACATGACATTACATCCTCCTATGCAACGGAATTGGGCCGGCACGCCCGGGGAAGTACCTCTCGCTCACTTGATACCGACACGAAGTGACAGTGTCGCTGTCGCATTTTGTGCGGCTTATGAGTAGCCGGTGAATGTGCCACCGGAAGAGAGATGACAGCAGGGCAGCGTATCTGCGTAGCAGTCATGAGAGAATTGGAATAAAAGTTTTGGTCTAAAAAAAAATGCTGGCACGAAAGTTGCCATGGGTACACGTGATATGTTTCGCGTCTCACTAATAGAATAAATCCTTCTACATGGATGTATTGGAAAATATGCGATGAACGAGCTCTTCACTTTTTAATCTTCAGTAAACGCTACTTCATTCAATAGTCAAAGTGTTAACACACATAAGACAAGTCGATCATTGGGTATACGTCCCGTGGGAGGAAAACTACAGGCTAGTCCTTTTCTCTGGATAAATTGATTTTATTGGGCTTCTTGTCATACATTGATTAAAGCTCATCATCCAGCACTAAAGACTGACGTTGAATATTAATAATAATAACACCTGTGGACTTATCACACCTCGTTAGCCTAGTCCTGTGGTAAGTACCGTAGCGACTTGTGTTACAGGTACTAGACAACGGAAATATATTTATTATTGTTATAAGTTTAAGAAATTTTATATATTTAAGATTACTTATTATAGAGATACATATATTACGTAGATAAACATCCATGACGTAGGTGGGATTCGAACCTACGACCTCTGGCGTAACACGCGGACTAACCGCCGCGTTACAACTGAGTCAGCCGGTCGTTTTATGTGTCAATTATATGTCATTAAGATCTATTTGTTACAATCCAGTTAGCCTTAATTTCAACTTTTCGTCATGATGACTGTGTTAACAATTCACATTCACAAATGTCTATTTATTTAGACAAGCTTAGAGAATAATGATAAAACTAAAACTCTTAGGTGTGTTTACTCAGACGTCTAAATTATACTAGTTGGAAATTAAATATAAAAGGATTTTCCATAACATTTTCTCCTGTCCTTCGAGCTTGAAAACTTTTGAATTTATTATGCTCTCCTAGCCCCGTCATAATTGGATTGGAGAAGCACGAAACCTTTTCATGTATGTATGTTGTTTATGTTCAGAAATAGAGTTGTATTAGTAGTATTTTTACTGAATGGTGTCTGATACATTCTGGTGTATAGGATATTATAATCCTAGGATTAACCCTACGGTTAGAATGTATTAATTTGTAACCTTTTTATTTTAGTAAAGTTAAATGAATGGTACGGTATATATATATATATATATATATATATATATATATATATCGAAGATATAAGCTCTCGTCAATTACTGTACTTGACGACAGCTAGGTTTTTTGTACGAATTTTTCACTCATTACTGTTTATTGAGCAATTCGCGTAACCAAGCACTTATTACATTCCGAGTGTTAGACACTTCGTGATCATAATCGCGGCCTCGGCCTTGGTCGTGATGGAAAGACGACCTCCATGCAGTAGCCGGTCCGGGATGGATGCAAGTAGCAGGAGATCGGCAATCTTGGCGTTCATTGAGAGAGGCCTCTGCCAGGAGTGGACAGATAAGGGCTGATAGTGATGACAATGATGATGATGAGCGGAATAATGATTGTTACGCAGATGTGTTGCCCTCCTGTCACCCGCTCCAATGAGCCACCGGCTACTCACAAACCGCACGAAACGTGACAGCGACGCTGCCAATTTATACCGGTATAAAGTGAGTGAGAGGTGCTTCCCCGGTCGTGCCGGCCCAATTCCGTTACATAGGAGGATGTGAGCATTCGCGCACATATCCCCTACCCAAATAGAATGTTCGCAGAAAATACAAAATTGATTAAAATAGATCATGCTTACTGGATGCCCGTGGTACTTCCAAAATATCGACCTACATTGTGACTTTCAACCGACCTCGATTAAAGGACACTTCAAAGGGCTGTCTCAAAAGTTTTTTGACCGTGCCCTTAATCACATAAAAAAATAATCGTCCAAACGTCGGAATACGATCCTACGTTATTAACCGGCTCCCGTTACCGTCGGCCGAAGCACGTATTGCATGACGCCGACGACGCGATCGCGATAGCAGTAGCAAAGTCCGTCCAAGAATACAAACAAAGAGACACCAAGACACGCTCCCGCGGTAAAATGCCAATAGGTGGCCCTATACTAGGTGGCTAACGGATAGCAGTTTTTAGTCGGTAGTAGCTATCGCTTCACGACCTGAGCCCGCGACACACTTTAGGCCCCCTTGGGTCGGCTGGATGGTGCGTAAATGCATTATAGTATACTGCTAGAACCAATATCATATACACCGCTAGTACCAGACGAGCGATGAAAACCTACATGTAGTGACAGTTATAACACATGACTGATAGAATGACAAACTCACACACCGCTTACGGAAACGAGCCCGGGTTCGAATCCGTAAGTTGAGACCTTAGATTTATAGAGATAAGATAACGCGAATTTAGAGAGCTCTAATAATAATAAATAAATCATGATTACGGCTTTTTACCGATTTGTAGCGCAAATCAACCGGGAGGGG
>JAFELO010000530.1:0-21834 GCA_017140195.1 Eumaeus atala | reverse complement strand
GGTGAGGCTCCTCAGATTAGCCAAACATTAAACGAGCTCAATCATCCTTATCCACGACATCGCAATTTAAACAACGCCGTGCGCGCCTTTGGTCTCTGGTCACTAGAAGGCTTCCGACACTCGCTTGCCCTGATACTATGAAAAATGCACCAAATGAACATAGCAAAAAAAGATTTCGTTTCGCGTCCATGGTCAATCGACCTTTAATTAATGGTAATAACGACCTTATGTGTTGTTGTTGGTTGTAAAAGATCGACCTTTCATTTTAATTATAAAAAGGAGAGTAAAGCTGAAAAAGATAATGTTTTGAATTATTTACAAGCCCCTTTGTGAGTTGAAACAGACATATTATTATATTCATTAACATTCTGACACGATTCAAATCCTTTCCATACAATTCCTCCCAACTCATTATTTTATATTAATGAACAAATGTTTGTTTGTAAATAAAGACCGCTGTTATGCCGTATACTCCTGTTTGACATGGGTCCCATGTTAAATCGAGTAACTCTAAAATTAGCAACATCCTCCGTTTTAATGAAGATAATTTTAATAAGGTCTTAATTCAGAGTTATTAACGGATTTTTGTAAGAGGTAGTGCCATGCTACGTAGGAGGAGGTAGTATCTTGCACGGCGCATGACGTTACATCACCCTATGTAACGGAATTGGGCCGGCACGATCGGGGAGTTACCTCTCGCTGACTTGATACCGCCGTAAAGTGAGACGTACGATGTCGCGTTTCGTGCGGTTTGTGAGTAGGCGACGGCCCATTGGGGCGAGGTGAAAAGGAGATTATCGCATAATTACGCTGATATTCATGGGCATCGGTAGTCGTTGGAAGGCTCCGATTTCTAGTCTGTCCTCCTATACCATAAAAAAATAAAAATAATTATAAGCACAAAAAGATTATATTACAACTAAAAAACTGTTGACCAAAGGAACAATCCTTCGAACAACATATTATATCTTCATCAAATTTAAATGTCTTTCATGATATTGTTATTCACGGGAGAGCGAAAATTCGCTCTCCCGTGAATAACAGAGGACAAATTCTTACACTAAAACCTTTTCATTTCAGTAATCGCTATATCCATGGATGAAAGCCACATGAAAATTCGTTTTGAAGAAAATTGTTCACGGTTTATACAGATGTATAGCTTTTGGGGCTTTGTTTTATAATAATATGTGTATACTAGCGATCGGCCTTTGTCATCAATGATGTAAAATAACTGAAACGTCTGGATTAAAATAGGTATTCTAAATAAAGCAACTTATAGTCATAATAGGCGTGTTTGTATGAGGAGAGTTATGAAAGGGGAGGAGGCAAGGCTACCTCCCCGGATCGTGACATGTGGCGCACCGTTCTCTCTGCCTACCCTGTTAGGGAGCTGGCGTGATTAAGTGTTGTTGCTATAGTCATAATAAATTTATTTTAAAGCACATGCTCCTTCTTTATTAACTAAATGAACCCTTGTATCGATTTTAGTTTTAGTAAATACTTTTCGTTTTCATCCTGTTGCTGGGTGGAGTCACGACTTAAGAGAGGTGACTGGTGGTGGATGGATGTGAGCTGCCCAGGATTGGGATGCTTGGCGTTCTACGGGGGAGGCATATATTCGACAGTGGAGGTCTATAGACAGGCTGATTCATTCATTCGTTCAAATGCTACTAAAATACAAAGTATATAGACACCACCACCAGACGCCTCTGGACAGTTGCCTATCCATCTGATCGTGGTATATCAGTCTTGATCTTCCCAAGTATCTACATAAGGATGTGAACAAAGGTCGAAAGCCGCCTTCGTTGACCTTCCACTTGTCTTTATTTCTACATGCCTGAACCAACATGACACGCCCCTGCTTATTATTGCACAGTAAATTTTTTCTCACTAAATAATACCTTTGTAATTAGATTCTGAACAAATTCGGCAGAATCGAAGTAAATATGAAAATATTTTTAAAACCGGCGGAAAGTCGTCAAGCGTTGACGGCGTAACATCTCTTATATTAAATCCGAACTCAATATGTGCCGACACTTTCAATGTAACAAGATATGAAATATTTTCGCCCCATAACATCTACAACGTATTACATATGGTATTCTATCTAAACTAACGTAGCTTGAGAATATATTTTGAAAATTGCATAGAATTATTTATAAGGAATAAACGAGAAAGACAGCCATTTGGCGACGCCGATGAGCATCCGTATATGCAGGTGCGTCGCCTGCTATTATACCATTGGGGGGACCCAATTGGTCTCCGGCTACTAAAAAGCGCACTAAACGTGACAGGATAGCTATCAATTTTTGCACGGTATTTTGTAAGCGAGAGGTACCGTTCCAGTGCTGCCAGCCCACTTCGGTTGTAGTACGACTCTACCTCTTTCCTTATTATACTGGGATATAAACTTATTTATTACTTGAATAATGGCCACCTCGGGAATTGTAGAAGTTTCGTCATCATTTTCTCTAGGAAGAGGTAGTGCCATGCTTCATAGGAGGAAGCTCTTTGAAGTGTCCTTTAGTCGAGGTCAGTTGAAAGTCACAATGTAGGTCGATGTTTCGGAAGTACCACGGGCATCCAGTAGCCATGCGTAAGAATCTATCTTGTATTTACTGCAAGCGTTCTATTTGGGTAGGGGATATGTGCATTGCAATACGACATGATCGGACGAATGCATGTCGGTCGAATTGTGTCGTGGTGTGTCGCTAGTGTACAAATTGAAGAGGGTGGGAGAGAGAACCGATCCTAGCGGACAGCTCAAGCGCTCAAGCGGCTCTGAGGGGACGAGGGGTGGACAGGGTGCCCCCCATTCTGTAGCGGAACTGCGTGTTTGCAAGGTAGCTGTTTACGCTCAGATGACAAATGTTAATACACATTGTTATTATTCATACTAAAGTTTCGAAGTGAAGTACGACAGGTTGTGGCCCACTAGAAAAAAAAACTATTTCAATATACCCTCCGTTTGACGGTTAAATGAGACGTCGTAAAGCGCGAAATGAATTGCAAATGATCTTGTAGCTTACCTAAGAGACTTGTTTTGTTATTTTCTTAGCGTCAGTTGTTTCGTTAAATAATTATGGCTTCCGCTGTTTTTGGCTGCAGTAGCCATTACTGCAGAAGGGAGTGATCGTGATTATGTTTGAGCAGATACAAGTGCACTCCCAAGACCTTCATTCTTTTATTCCGATGGGACGGCAATCCGACACGACCGGAAACCGGAGAGTAAACGACGTAGTAAGGCACAGCAGTAATCAGAGCTTATAGTCTGACCCCTTTCAAGATGATGAATCTTAATCATACCCTTCGTAGTACCAGAATACTGAAGCCATTACCTTATTTGCCGACAAAATTGCCTTTTTTAGGGGGTGGTGAACCAGATCTTCTCCACTGTTTCGATTGTGTTTTTGTTCCTGGCGTACAGTAATGAACTCATGTTTCGATTGTGTTTTTGTTCCTGGCGTACAGTAATGAACTCATGTTTCGATTGTGTTTTTGTTCCTGAGGTACAGTAATGAACTCATGTTTCGATTGTGTTTTTGTTCCTGGCGTACAGTAATGAACTCATGTTTCGATTGTGTTTTTGTTCCTGGCGTACAGTAATTAACTCATGTTTCGATTGTGTTTTTGTTCCTGGCGTACAGTAATGAACTCATGTTTCGATTGTGTTTTTGTTCCTGGCGTACAGTAATGAACTCATGTTTCGATTGTGTTTTTGTTCCTGGCGTACAGTAATGAACTCATGTTTCGGCCCTTGTAACAAACAGAGTCATAAAATCATCTGCATCAGCTTCAAATAACTCCAAACACTGATGTGAAATAGTCAATCGCGTCCTTTTTCGTTCACCTGAAAGAAGTCGCGGAACCCACCTCGCAGACACATTGTGGAAACCCAATTCGTTGACTATGATGGATTGAGTTTATTCATAAGAGCAGCTTACAATTTCGGTAATCGCTCCAATTTTTAATCTGCTGTCTCCCACGATTAAATCAAATATTTTTTTAATATTTTCTTCAGTGGTGGACGTCGAAGGCCTTCCAGAGCGGGGTTCATCTTTCACACTCCCTCACGCTTAAATTCTGCTATCCATTTTACGGATATAAATAAGACAGAGCAAAATCTCCTAAACTACAAAGGACCATATCATCATGAATGGCTTTCGGTGACAGCAGCTTCTTATGGAGGTATTTAATGATGGCACGCTGCTCTATTTGATTCATTTGTAGAAACTATATCCCATTGATTTGTTAAAAAACTAATTATAGTACAGGTTTCCGACGGCTCACAATTAACTAGTAACTAACAAATTAAATGTTGTTTTCATTTCAGAATGCTCTGTTGTTTACAATAGAAAATGCTCCAGTCTCTGCGAAATTAAAATCAAAGTACCATTAATTACTGTGTGCTGTGAGTTGTTTAATTGCTGTATTGAAGCAGAATTTATCCAGCTGATATCGGTGCTGAAAATTAATGATTTTTGGGTTGTTATCAAATGTAAGAAACATTAAATTCGAAAGGGGAAAATCTCAAGTAAGTAAGCTGAAATAATGTTATAAGTTAATAACAAACTCCTGTGCGAGCAAAAACAGTCCTATTGTTTGTTGTATTCATTAATATTATGTCAAAATTGGAATTGTTTTCATACAATTCGTCCTAACTCATTATTTTGTGTTAATTAACAAATGTTTGTTTCTAAATAAAGACCGCTTTTATACCAACTACTCCTGTTGGACATGGGTCCCATGTTGCATAGAGTAACACTAAAATTAGAAACACATTGGTCTAATTAAGATAATTTTAATAAGGTATAAAATAAACGTTTCAATTGGACGCTATTAATGGAATATATTACGACGAAAAAACTATTTAGCTAAAGAAACAAACCAACAACGAACATATCGCTTTCTAAATGTTAAGTTTGTTTGAAAAATGAGCAGCAACAGAGAAATAAAATGAACGATATTCCGATCACGAGTGGGACTTATCCAGTCCGTCCATTCGCAATCACGTCCTTGCGGTTCGTTCTCATCCCTATAAGAATCCCTCGTCCCTACGAGACACATACTTCTAACATTTTGGTTTTTATATTATTGGGGCCAAACGTGTAATCGGAGCCTTTTCACGACTACCGCCGCTTCCTTCCCTCCAATGGGCCATCGGCTCAAAAACCGCACAAAACGCGTCACCATCATGATCATATCATGAGAGCGAGATTTACCGACCCGGTCGTACTTGCTCAATCACACTGTAATGCAGCATGGCATTGCCTCTCACAAAACTTCAGAAATAAATATCTCACAAGGTAATAGCAAAATAAAAAATATTTTAATTAACCTCATATATTTTGAAATAATCAATCCGATACATACCACATGACAATGAATTTTTTTATATCCCTCAGTTACACGTTGCTGTATGGAGTACTGCTATCCTCAATCATTTTATTTTTGAAAATCGTAAAAAAATTACACCTACCTGCCAAATTTCAAAAATACATTATCTATAATCACCTAGTAAAACATATGTGACATACGGACAGACGTGACAAAGCTGTAAGGGTTCCGTAGTCCGCCATTTAGCTACGGGAACCCAAAAATGATATATACCACAATATTACCTAACGTGTAGAATCGCAACATCCCCTGATCGTATAAAAAGATAAATTCATGATAAACAGTAGTCGTGTACCCTGGGGCAATGATATAACACCTGACGTGACAATTAATATGCCGTGACAAATGCCGCGAATATATTATAATCAGCGATATGCCCTTAAGATGATGGACGCATTTGTAATATTTCAACGTTTTCTGGTTGCGGCACACATGCTGTTACAGTGTTTTGTACTGCGCCTTTAGATACTAGAAATATAGAGTATGAATTGAGACACAACATACAAAAGTTATGCTTAGTTTAATTATAATAATTATAAATTTGGTGTCTCCACACTTTTTAGGCTTCCGTACCTTAAAAGGAAAAAAAACGTAACATGATCATATGGTCATCTTCTTGTTCATCTGTCTGTCTGTATGTCGAGATTCTTTTTGGATCTTTTTGCCGGGAACAAGTGGAAGTAGCAAGCTGAAATAAAGGTTACACTGAACACGGTCCTTCATAAGTGTACAATGCGTAAGACAGGGATTGAAACTGCTACTCTCACTTGCAATCAAAATTTTTCAAAAAAGTTGAGTTATAAGAGTAAGGTTTATGTCGCCATGTCTTTCAGATTTTGTATCTGGGGCCGCGGCGTACGCTTTGCAGACCATGTAGTGAGTCTGTAGCAAGCAAGGTTAGATACACATTGGCCACGATTTGGTGCGAATATCCGACGTCACTTTGGCGTATTGAGCTTTAAGTGTTCAAACGTTTCACGAGCCGGCCCAATTAACGTCTGCCTTTTCAAAGCTCGGTTAATGGCTCGCAGCATAAAGATACGTTTTCATTTGCATAGCATGTCATGTGTGTTATAAATGAAAGGGGCACTACACAATTAATACAATATTATGTTCAATAGATTTTTTCATATTGTACTGGGAAATATAAGCAGTCAGAATATTTTTGTTGCTTACGCCCATGGACATCCATATTTTTTTATGCAGATGCGTTACCCTCCTTTTTTCTCCCCCTTCAATGGCATGTTTAATGTTTAAATTGTTATTTATATTTTTTTTAGATTTTCGTTTTCTTTTTTTTATAGCATATCCTTGACGCCCTTGGATATTCGCATGATAGTAACGCAGATGCGTTGCCCTCCTATCATCCTCCCCCTCCCCAATGGGTCACCGGCCATTCACGAACAGCACGAAACACAACAGCGACGCTGTCACTTTACGCAGGTGTCAAGTGAGCAAGAGGCCCAATTCATACATGGCACGACCTCCGCCTATGCAGTATGGCCCTTCCTCTTCCAAAATTCCGTATAATTAAAATAACATTATATACCATATAAACACATTTTTGTGTTATGCTTAAATTAGCATAGTGTCTGATGGTATATTAATAAAACGATTATTAACATTATTTTGGCTCATAACAATTCACCGAAGGCTTCTATGAAATTATAATTTCCTTTTATTTCATTATGCGATAACAGTGAGACATAAATAAAGTGTACTATACCTTGACGACACACGTGAATTTAATTCAAATAAGTCGCTTAAATTTACCCCAGTGTTCTATCTGCCAATCTACGAATGAGATGTTATCATCATTTTATTAAAATGAGTGAAGCAAAAGCTTTAAACCCCTTTTTGCGAAAATTGTGTTATCGGAGCAGTATAAAATTTGGCACACTTACAGTTCATGTGTAGGAGAGGTGTATAAATGTTGACTTTGTACCACCCCCATACACACACACACACACACACACACACGCACACGCACACGCACACGCACACGCACACGCACACGCACGCACGCACGCACGCACGCACGCACGCACGCATGCACGCACGCACGCACACACACACACACACAATTTGTAACAATGTCAAACATATTATGATCTACGATATAAAAAAATTGCTTTACACGAGGACACACACTTAACGAGTTCCATAGCCTATATAGAACCTTCAGACGGTAGAAGCAGTTACACACGGTCTCTGCAACGTGCTTTTTAAACCGCAATTTTTTATCTATCAGGAGACCCAAATTACGAGCTTCTATTACCGCATCAATCCGGACGCCATCAATAACAATATTTGAATTGATACTTTTAACACAACGTATCTGTTCTTGGGTACCGAACACGATGTGTTTCGTTTTAGAAGGACTTACAACCAAGGCTTTGTATTTGGCCCAGCCAAGTATACGATCAAGATCACCGTTGATAATGATAAATATTACTAACAATTAAACTAACTTGATAAATGAAAACACTTATAATTCCTACAATACAACTAATCACATTTCAAGTTTATAACAGGAATTAATCATTCACTATTGCCGACATCTAATTTATACATTTCGCAAGTAATTTGAGTACAGTAACTGATTGAACTATTTATAACTATAATGCAATAATTATTATTATTTTAAACTACAATAATTAAGCAGGTATGAAATTTGAATGTTAACAATAATTATTATTTATCCGGTATAGTGTGTGATTTGACATGTTAACAATGGTTTAGCTAAACCACACAGTAGCTACTATTATTTTTTCAAATTTAATTGATTGATTATCTCTCGTTAATCATGCCACCAGTACGAAGTATACAATTACATCAACCAGGGCCATAACTATTATTCAAGAAGGACGTTCTCAGCGTTACGTGGGTTTGCTGTTGGGTTTTCTCGAAGAGCTGTCCAAAATGTATGGAATCGTTTCCAAGACACTGGCAGTGTTGCTAGGAGACCTGGTTCATGTAGAGTTCGCATAACAATGAATCATGAGGATCGGTACAGCCAACTAAGTGCTCGTCGGGTTCGTACAGCGTTACTGTACCGTGATCGTGCAGCGTTACCCGTACGTTACAACACCACCTACGGCTGACAACGGGCACCCGTGTCAGTGATCAAACTACACGTAATCGATTGCACGAAGACCAGCAAACGTCAAGACGACGACCTGTTCGAATTCCTCTGAGCAGGGATCAACGTGCAAAAAGATGAAGATTCTCCCATCAGTATTTGAACTGGGGAATTAATCAGTGGGGCAAGAGTGTGGAGACGACGCGGCGAGTAGTTTTCGGAGTACTGCATTCACGAAGTTGACCGTTTCGGTGGTCTCAACGTAATGGTTTGGGGTGGGATTAGTTTACACGGTAAAATCGAGCTCACCATTTTAAATTCGGGTACCGTAACTGCAGAACGTTACATCGAGGACGTCACCAGGCTTCAAGTCATTCCATTTGCACAGCGAGCGGGGCCAAGATTCATCCTGATGCAAGATAATACCCGTGCACACACAGCTCGATCAACCCAAACTGTCCTAGAAGGGTCTCATATTGATGTATTACCATGGCCAGCTAGCAGTCCGGATTTATATCCGATCTAACAATTGTGGGAACAATTGAAACCAAAAGTTGGAGAGAATGAGCAAGGGGTCTACAACCAACAGCAGCATGGCAGAGCCCCGAAACTGTGACAAGGAACAACGAGATTGACTTTATTATGACGGACCGAAAGCATATGTTTAGTGCTTCCACCGTCTAGAGATTCCATATAGGCTAAGGAACTCATTAAGTGAAGGTCTTCGCGTAAAACTGTGTGAAGCTTTCGTACTTTATAAATTTTATTACACTGATGTTGTGACAGGTCTACAACTTCTTGAGCGAACTAAAAAAATACTCATCGTTACTAAAAATGGAGAATGATACCCGTCGACATCTTGCGAACATATTATTTCGCATTATCAAAGAAGGTATGTCCATATACATATTGAAGAAGCTGCACTGTCAAGGGATACGAACACCACACATCGCAACAAGAGCCACTCTTTGTACATAATGCAAGTCCATACACCGCACGACAGCATTTAGGGGCTATCATAATTACGCAGCAACTATATGTAGGAACAATCTCTCACCTGCGCCCTGTGACCTACGTACCAAAGATAACTTTAAGGTACATCACGATGTTCTGTCCGCGCCGTGATCGGGACCTCTCGCTCACATAAAACAGCCCGAGTGTTATCTTTTTTTAGGTAGTATTTGTTATTTTTTTGGAATAAAAAAAATATATACAGCATAAAAAGAGCGTTTATTTACTTATCTTTAAATCGTATTGCCTTGTGGCTACAATTACCATACATTTGTTTGTTTATTAATAGTTGCCATTCATGAAGATATTTGCAGAGATATTTTCACAAAAATAGTATACGAGCAGCAACCATACATTACCGTGAAGTGACAGCTAAGCTGATACGTTTCGTACAACTTGTGACTTTCCGATGACCAATGGGAACGGAGGTGAGAAGGCGGGCAACATATCCGCATAACAGTAACATGCATGTCTTTAGGCGTTAGTACTCGTCAATCTGCTCGTTTGCTCCCATATACTATAAAAATCATTAAAGCACGTGTAATATATTATGGTATACAAGAATTTATTTTATAGTAGGTACACACTTTGTTAAATTGAATTAAGAGTGATTTATTCTAAACAAACGTATAATTTATGTGTCTAGAAACACATGGTTGTTCTCGAGAAATAAGATAACGAGTAAGTGAGATAAATACATTCGTTTGGACTGAATTCGTTTTCAATCCGGCCGCTCAAACATCGGGGATTTGCGGGCCGTGAGCGATAGTCAGCATTACGGAGGGGCGGAGGCTGGCTCGAAGACAAATTCGCATTGTCGACCCCGCACTAACACGCTCAGACACGTACACGCATTTATAATATAAGACTTGCTTGTATCAGAGTCGTCACGTATTTTTAACGTTTCAGTTTGCCAGATTAATTTTTAGATTTTGAAGTGAAACCTCTTACAGAAAAATAATTAGAGGGTACATAATACATCGCTGGCAAATTTATTGGCCTTTAACCACGTTTATAGTACCTCTAACTTGACCTTTGAATTTTACTTCTATTATGTGTCCCAGCACACATTTTTTTTTCAGAAATAGTGCCACTGTGAATTGGAGCCCAAATGGGCTAGCAGCCCCCTCAGTTCGATTGTCCAAGGTATCTAGTTACACCCCAGGCTACAGAGTCCCACCGCCACCACAAGGCTTGAATCATGGTGGCATATAATGTTTGCACAACAAAAATGGCTAGGATTCTTTCAGTATAAGAAATCCAAATATTTCCTTCTAGTGGAGTTTTGAATACGATTATTGAAAACAACACGTCGTAAGCTTATTTTATCGCATCGTAAGCAGTAAATAAGACTTGAAGCAAGTCCTTACTTAAACATTTACCAAACTCAAACTAATAATTCGAACGCGTGGACAAGTTTGTTGCTGATGGGTATATGCTTTGTATTAAACATGTTTATCCTCTCTGTTACAATAGTTACAAATCAATGGAAATACAAATAAATACATACACAATAAATGTAACAAATAAACGTCGATTATTTTATAGCCCATTGTTGAGATTGGAATACGTACTTGATTGCATCTTGCAACAGCCCCCGAAGTTGCCCCCGCTGTTACTTGTATAAGGTTTAATAAAACTCAAATTTTCACTCAAAACGGCTTTTTTATGGCATAGCCTCCATATTCCATAAAAAAGCCAACGAGCCAAAACTCCAACAAGCATCGATGAGCCTTTTTACGACTGCCCCGCACATGAACATACTCATAATTACTATGCCAATGCATTGCCCTCCTTCCCCACCCCCTCCCAATGCACCACCGGTTACTCACAAATCGTACGAAACGCGACACTGAAGGTGTCTCTTTGTGGCGGTATCATGTGTGCGAGAGGTACCTCTCCGGTCGTGCCGGCACAATTCCGTTGCATAGGAGGATGTAGTGTCACGCACTATGCATGGCACTACCTCCTCCTATGGTAGCATGGCACTACCTCTTCCTAATAGTACTTCCAATAATTATCCATGACTGTATAAATATTAGAAAAGAAATAAAGATTTGAATAGACAAGTTGGCTGGATTCTTTCTTCTGCTTGCAACCCATTGACAAATATGATCGAGTCATGAACTAAATTTATTAACTACAAAACACCCGTCAGCTAAAAGTATTAAAAAAACAAGGTTAATGAGAAGCCGCTTTACGTTTCTACAGCCGGGAGTCTTGATAAAAATCTTACTGATAAATAATGGGGCCCTACAATAGAAGCGGTCTTCTCGAAAAAACACTCGACACTGTAAAATGTGAAATTTATTATATTGTTATTTTAAGCACTCGGGTGTCTTGTTTCTTCGTAATTATTACTCTAAAGAGGACATGGGAATAAATATGTAGATAATGTTGAAGATAAAATTGACGAAAAGATAAAGGTTACCTAACACTAATGACGATATAACTCAGTTAAAGTTAACTATAAGTTAGAAGAGAAACACCGCACTGCTTCGACTCCGTTCTAGACGCTTTTGATGTAAATTTATATTACCCTGGGACTTGATGGGACTTGCTTTTATGATTAACTAAACTTAGACATGCAAATATTATGAAGTGTTTGTGCTGTAGAAGAGGCAAACGATAAATGTGGAAACACTAGCCCTGGGGGGGGGGGGTCTGAAGATGAAGGACACGCTGCATAAGATATTTTCAAATACCACCCCTAGCGCTGACAATACAGTCTCTGGTGAGTTGCCCCCTATCTGTAAAGCAGCGGGCACTTAGGCGTTTAGCTAGGCCCTAACAAGGGGCCGGCTCCATTCCTCACAAGGTTTGGACCATGATAGGGATTCCGTACCATAGGCAGTCAGGTTTCGGCGTAGGCTCGGTTCTCACGGGGAGAATTATTGAAAACTAACAACTGCGTCTGTTAGGGCTATAACACTTGTTCTCAGAGGTGGCAATGGGCGAACAACTGGGCCTTTGAAGGAAAGGAGAAAAAGAGTACGAATACCTTTGGGCGACTGCAGTCGTCCAATTGCGCGTTTGCCCCTCAATTGGTCCATCCTCAAGTTTGAAGAAAGTGGATTATTAAAACCTGTTACTCCTTTGTGTTAATGGCATTAAGGTGGTTTTTTATGTCCTCTCTTTCTTCTTGACGTTTTATTCTGCATACGTCCTTGTCTTTGAACTGTGTATTTGGGATGTAATATCAGAGAATGTAACGTAACATATTCATGAACATCTTAATAATTAACCATTTGATAATCCACATCGAGAACATTCCAGGCGAGAAACTTTGTTGGTAGCGTATTAACAAGTGGCATGGGAGCTATTTAAGTTTATGGCGCAGTGATAGCAAACTTTATGTAAATTCCCATTGATCTAAACTTTTACTACGCAAAATGTTCTATCTTGTAGTCATATTCATTTCAAATAAAGGGATTTTAGTTTTTTAACGCTTAACAAATTTTTGTCACTTTACCAAGGACATTAAAACTTGGAATATTTTGTCGGTTAATTAAGACAACTTTTTTACTCTGGATATTTGTTGCATTATTTTATTATTTTTTCGCATTTTATAATAGTGGCTGCCAACAGTCAACGCAAAGTTAGTGAAAATTTAATCAGCATTAGTAAAAACTAAAAAAGGAAGAAAATAGCAGGTTAATGATGAACTTTCTTTCTTCCCGCTACCGACCGTTCCATGCTAAGCTCACGTAATCGTTGTATAACTCGCATACATCCTAGAGTGAGGTAATTTACAGCCACTAGTTTGTTAAATAAAAATTCTAAAATGTTGTGATAGTAGCTCTCCAGTATTTTCAGACTCCACAGGCTTGTTTTGTGTAATATCAATTTAGATAATACTTTATCTCGACCACATTAATTCATTTTTTTTAAAGAATAGGGGGCAAACGAGCCATCGAGCCTTTTTTACAACTACCAACGCCCATGAACATAATTACTAAGCCGATGCGTTGCCCTCGTTCAACCCCCCAAACGCACTAAACGCGACACGGAAGATGTCGTTTCACGGCGTTATTATGTAAGCGAGAGGTACCTTCCCGGTCGTGCCGGCCCAATTCCGTTGCATAGGGGGATGTAGTGTCATGCACTATGCATGGAACTACCTCCTCCTATGCATCATGGCACTACCACTTCCTAAAATGTATTTCTTTTCCGTGTCCTTCACTCAATCCAACTTTAAATCATAGTAGAGGGCTCTCACATTGGCTTCCAGAAAAGCATGAAGTCTGATTCATAATTATAAGATCATTACACATTTATTTGTTTCATTTCATACAATTCATTAATGCAGAACAATAAAGCGGTTTACATGGGTGCAGATTGTAAATTGAATGTTTAACGAGATTTGTTGTTTTAACGAATTTAAGTATGAACAAAGCTCAACAAAGGCCTGTAATCGTTACAATTCAACATTATAATAAAGGTTTTAAACAGTTTTGTATAAAAGTACACATGTAAGTGACATTCATCATCGTACCTTCATTATCAGCCCCTATCGGTCCCCTGCTGGACATGGGCCTGTTATGTAATATATAATGAACTATAACGAACATGTACAAGCTTCAATGAGTTTTTTTTATTAAACTATTGCAACAAAATGTTATTCCAATATAATTATTACTTTAATGAAATAATGTCTGTAGTTACATAATGCATTTATATTCCTACTGGATTTCACATAAACACTTTAATTAATAATTACTTAATAATAAAAATGTATGTTCTAATGAATTTGTAACTTTAACTAGGAAAGTGATTTTTATACTATAGCATGCCATCTTACCCATATCTATGTACGACACAAATTCGCAATAAATAAAGTATTCTATTCTATCGAACGCCAAGACGACCGATCTCCTGCTACTGGCACCCATTAAAGTGATATTATTGTGTAATATTTAAGGTAACCTATCATTTAAGAGAAATAACCCAGTTAAAATTTATACAGTGAAGGGGCGTAAAAGTATATATACTATTTATAGTATTAGAGTACAGAGTCTTAAGTAAAGTCCTTTCGGTTATCTGGATTTAGAGTGCAGCACCTTTCACCTTTTGAATTATGTTATGAGATTTTCATTGAACAAGCGCCACAAAATATGATAGACCAGTCATTAATATTCTACATAATAATATATACGGACCTAATGACACGACGTCAACCTAGAGCCACATGCTAAGTACCGTAGGGACTTGTGTTACGTTTACAAGACCAAGGAAATATGTTTAATATTTTAGATAAGTGAAAGAAATTATATATATTTAAGTAATTTATTAAATGAATACATAAATACAAATAAGCATCCATATCAGGGGTGGGATTCGAACCCACGACTGCACGGCTTACCGGCGCTATGTTACCACGCGCCTGTCTGTCGTTAATATGCTGAATGCCGATATGAGGTCAAGGTGTAACTCCAGTGAGTCCGCATAAATTTCTAGTTAACAACTTTGAATTATGATAAACTTGGAGAACAGTATAACAATGATTATTACTAAGGAACGTAATAATATTTACTAAGGTGAATTAGAGGAGACTCTCTCTGAACTTCAAGGTGAGTTCATATCGAATATAACATTTTTTTGTCTTTTTATTAAATGCGATTGTAAATTTACAAGTTTTCTAGACCTAGTGTAGAAACAATTACCTAGATTATTAATTAGACCTAGTGTAGAAAAAATTCATCTTCTCAAATAAAATTTTCAAATTCTCAAAAAAAATAAATAAATAAAAAAAATCATTATTTAAAAATTTTCATATAAAACCTCCATTGTGATTTACAAAGATGTTATCACAGCTTTAATTACATGACAGTACGTAATAAAATGATAAAAAGGTTAATTTAACACGCGGTCTAGTTTTTCTGTACTTAAAGAATAAAAACGATCCACAACTAATGAGACTCCATCCGTCTGTCTGTCACCAAGCTGTATCTCATGATGGCTGGACCGTTAAAATTTTCACAGATAATATTATTATATTGCCGCTACAACAACAAATACTAAAAAGGAGAATCCGTTAATTACTATTATTTAAAATTATATTTATTTATGGGGTATTTTAAAGACCCTTAACAAGCACGAATCCTTCCAGCGTGAGTTCTACTCCAATTTTGTCGATTATTTATAATATTTTATCGTTTTAATGCTTTTAGGAAGACGTAGTGCCATGCTGCATGGGAGAGTGGCATGCATAGTGCATGACACTACATCCTCCTATACGACGGAATTGTACCGGCACGACCGGGCAGGTACCTCTCGCTCACATAATACCGCCGTGAAGTGACTTCAGTGTCACGATTCGTGTGGTTTTTGAGTAGCCGGTGGCCCATAGGGAGGGGGGTAGGAGGGCAACTCATCGATATAGTAATTACGTGGTTGTTCCTGGGCGCCGGTACTTATAAAAATGCGCCGGTTGCTCGTTTGTCCCCCTAATCTATTAAAAAGAAGCTGTGGACGCTCATAGACATGCTCATGATTTTCTTGCAAACATGTTGCCTTTCTTTCCTTCTCCCTACCTTTGAGCCACCGGAATCTCATAAGCCGCACGACACACGATAGAATAACGGTCATTTTGAGGATGTACCATGTGAGCGATACAACAAGCTCCAGTCGTGCCGGCCCAATTTGGCTGCATTATTGGCTATATTAAATGTTTACTTCATCAAATAAATTTCTGCATGAATATAAGCAACATACAGCTGAGTGTTCGGGCGGTGAATGTAAAATGATTTACCTTATAATTACCTACGTCGTACCGAGACTACGAATGAATACGAAATCTTGGGATTCGTATGATAACCGTATACTGCTGCCATGATTACTAGACGCAACCTTCGCACAGACTAATTGCCACACAGACACTGCCATGAAAACTTATCACTATATATGTTTTTGTAGTATATTTTCATTGTTCGAGCAAGCAGTACTGAGAAACGAGATAATATAATGGCCATTACATCGATCCGTAGTTATGTCAGGTAGTGGTACTGTCTCCGAAGTGTCGTGTCTATTTGACGGCAATACTTTGCCAATTTTTGGAAGAGGTAGTGCCATCCTGCAAAGGTAGGCTCCAATCGCTCGTTTGTCCCCTATACTATAAAAAAATAATAAAATTTTGGCCTCTATTTATTGCAACATTATTGGCCAACACACGCATAGCGGTGGACGTCGTCCAGCTAACGATGATAAAGATTTCAATATTTTATCATGGATACAGGAACTTCATGCATAACAATTTTTTGTTAAATTATGGTATTTTATGTTATTTTGGAAGATTTAGGGTATACAAATATATAAAAATCACAAGCCTAGAACCTATAATCCGGATGTTATATAACATAAAAAAACTTATCACATTGAATCTGCATGTTTCGATTGAAAACTATCTGAAAGCTTTGATGTGATTTGATTGAATATAACCTAACTTTGCGATGAAATGAAAACAACATCCTCTATGCCTGTCTATTACTAAATTACTAGTAAGAGGTAAAAAAGGCATTCCATAAGTAGCCGGTGGCCTGTTAGCGTAGAAAAGGACCTTAAGGGGGGACAAAGGAGGGCAGCGTATTTACATAAAATTTGTATTTTAATGGATGTCGGTAGTTACTGAATGACTTCAATTCATCGATTGGTTATGCTATACAAAAATTAACTCTGACCTAACTTAGTGCACCCATAAATGAAAAGAGGCAATTTAAAACGTGAAGAAGTATTAATTGTTTAATTTACCGTTCAAACGGAAAGTTACCAACTCTAAGTTTTATTTATTTTCTGCCGCGCCAGGAGTGTTTGATGTAGCAATTTCATTTACCCTAAGATATTGATGAAACTTTTATTGAAGGATTTTGAATTTGCAAGTAGGGGTGCAAGCTGGTGAGTTCGTGACAGGAGTGTGATGAAAAGTGTGATAGGGCGAGGCGCCCGGCCTACCGTGATCTAGTTAGTTAGGACATCCACTGCTGGTCATCTCCACAGAGTCTGTGGGGGGTTACGGGCATCGAGGCGGACCTCATAACCCGGGTTAGGTCGCAAGGGGACGACTATCCCCTCGGTAACGGGGCCGCAATAATTTGCGGGTTTGCCATCGTGGCTTATTGGCTTAGGGGAATGTAGGCCTGTTTAGGGCCTGTGTGTTGTGTGGTGTGTTGTGACTGTGGTGAGTGGTGATTGGTTGTGTTATGCATGCGCATGTGTGATCCTCGTCCGGATCGCAGGACACGCAGTCCGTAGTCCGCTCCGCTTGGTGGTCGCGCGTGCAGCGGGGCCAGGTCGCGTAGATGACCATGCGGTCCATTATCTGCCCTATTGAACATAGCGCTCGACAATCGAACCACAAACTCATCCAGCGACTCCATCCGCAAGTCACGCGCGATCACATCATTGCGGACGTAGCGACCGGCATCCGTAGGGATATATTTTGCTGGGCTAGCAGGCGTTTCCGCTGGGCCTGGGAGGTTAGCGCGTACCATGCGGGTGCGGCGTAAGTGAGGCGTGACCGGATACATGTCTTGTAAATCCCCAGTTTCGTCCATGTAGGAAGTCCGGACGCTAGTACCGGCCACAACAAAGCGCGGACTGTTCTCGCCTGGTTGACCACACGGTCCACCTGCGAGACCATCCGCAGCGCGCAGTCGATACTGCATCCGAGATACACGACTGGGGATTCCCAAGACACATCCTGGCCTCTGAACTTTAACCGCCCCGGCATGGAGCGCCTCTTGCTGACACATAACGCCGTCGTCTTATCCACGTTGACGGACATGCGCCACCTGTCCAGCCACTTCGGCAATCGGTCCAGCATGCGCTGCATGCGCCCAGTTGCGAGCTCCGGCTTTCGGGACGAAGTCACATATGAGCTGTCGTCGACGAACAGCGCGAGCATGAATTCCGCCTCACCCTCTCCCAAAGGATCATTGTGTGATAGGGGATAGGCAACTGCCCTGTGGCACTCCGGCACGTATGGCCTTCACCGAGGAGTGCCTCCGCTCCACCGCTACCCGGAAGGTCCTACCTTCCAAGAATGACGCCACTAGTCTCACAAACGCAAGCGGGCCTCTGGCGTCCACCAACTTGTACAAGAGTCCCGGGTGCCACACCCTGTCGAAGGCCTTCTTCATATCGAGAAAGACTGCGACAGAGTGTCTCCCCTTGTTCATCTCTACAGACAATTGGTGGATCACCCGCGTCATTTGCAACGTGGTTGAGTGGCCGCTCCGGAAGCCCAGCTGTTCATCCCTTATGGGAATGTACAGCTTCAGCCTCCGAAGCTGAAACCTCTCGAACAACTTGGCGATGTGGGACAGCATCGTTATCGGCTGGTAGCTTCCAGGCAGGCTTCGGGGCTTGCCCGACTTCAGAAGAACGATGACCCTACCCTCTTTCCAGGTCTCCGGAAAGTGGGCCGTATGGAGAATGCCATTTGCGATCTGAGTGAGAGCCACGGCTGCTCGCCTAGGCATCATCACCAGCGCTGTGGGGGGGATGTCATCGGGGCCCGGGGCTTTGCGCCTCGAGAGGCGAAGTGCGACTTTCTGCAGCTCAGAGGGCGAAATGAAATCCTTCCCGCTGAGTGGCGGAGTCGGGCTCTGGAGGAGCTCTCGAATGCGGCACTCCACCTGTTCGTGATGCTCTGCGAACGACGGCACCGCTGGGTGTGGTGAAAACTGCGTGTGTAGATGTGATGCGAGCACCTCGGCTGCGCACCGTAGTGTTTCGCGCCTGTGGTGTGTAGAAGTGGAGTGATGGTGGTCTTTGACCTCGTGAGTTGTCTGTTTAAGGCGTGCAGGCTAGTATCGTTTTCGCCGGCATGGAAGACTGTACTCTCCCAGCCTGCTCCACGACACTCGCTCACCTTTGCAGACAGTTCCACGGCCAGATTATGGAGTTGTGTCTTGATCCTCGGACAGCGGGTACGGGCCCAAAGTTTCCTCATCTGGCGTTTCCTCTGCAGGTCCGCCAGTAGGCTCTGGGGGAGCTCACCCCGCCGGCGCGCTGTCTCCGGTACAACGGTAGTAGTAGACTGTTGCCCGGCGATGGCGAAGTCGACTAGGCTATCCTGATAGATGGCCCAGTCGATGCTCTCTCTGTTCCGCACTCCTTCCCTAAGGATTGCTCCCGAAATCAAGTGTGACGAGGGTGGGTAGGTGTTGAGTGTCGAGGTCGTACTGGACCTCAATGTTGACCGTGGCCTTGAGGTTCTGGTGTAGGGCGGAGTCCAGAACGTCCGGGGTGCGCAGGGGATCCGTAGGGACGTGTGTAGGACACGGTGGTCCTCGCACCGTGTAGCCGCGCTCTTCCAAATCCTCCTGCAGCCTGAAGCCTCAACAAACAAGGGTTTGTGACGGCCGATCCCCAAGCCGGATGCTTGGCGTTCAGGTCGCCGACCAACAACACCAGGTCGCCGTTCCCCTGCACGTTGTGGACATCACCTAGGTCAAAACTGTTCCCGGGATGTCTACACGCCGCGTAGATCCTGAGCCTCCTCCCCCGCCTTGTGAACGACTATACCAGTCGAGCCCATGTCAGTGAAGGGGCCCTGTCTTAGTTCGTCCTAACCCTTCACCTAACGAGCACAGCCGTACCTCTGTACGGCCTCCCACTCGGTGACACCCTCCGATACGCGACGTAATTCGTTAGCCGGAGGCTCTGCGTCGGCCTCAGCCAAGTCTCGCCCAGCAGGATGACATGTAAGTCATACTGCTGAGCGAGCAGCCGGTCAGCGAGCGAGCTGTCGCTCTTGCCTCCTATACCTCCGGGGTTCCAGTAAGCGAACCTGAGTTCATCACGATCCATCACTGGCTCTTCGTTGGTTGGCTTTGCACCCAGATGCGCGGGTCCCTGAGCACCCTGGACAGCTCGTATTTCACGACCACTCTCAGCTCCTCCCTGAAGATCTTCCGGATTAACTCCCTGAGGTCGTCAACGTGGACCCTGGGCTCGTCGCGCCGACGCTGCTCCCCTTCCGAGCGCCTCAATTCCCGCGCACTGGGGACTGATATCCGTGGTGTGGGAATTGGTGTCTGTAGTGTGGGGTGAGTCGGTGCACGAGATGGTGAGCGTGCGTGTTCCGGGTCACTAGCCTGTGAGGGTACTCGGCGCACTGCGGTCGCGGTGGTCTCCTGTTGCGGAGGGTGGTGGCAGCTTTGGATGGCCACAGCTTGGGGCTTCATCTTGCGAGTGCGCCTCATCTTGGGCTTGGTCGTCTTCACCTGCCTGGGTTTAGGGTCGTTGGCCGGGGTGGCAAGGGATGAGCCTGGACTGTACTCGACCTGTCCCTCCCTCTGCAACGGAGCCGCGGGCGCAGGAGCGGCGCGGTGTCGGCCGTGAGGGACCAGTATTGGGTGGGATGGGTGGATGGATGACCATGCCTCGGACTCTGGCCTCCCCGAGGAAGGCCTTACACCTCTTGCCATTGGCCGTGTGAGGGCCCTTGCAGTTGGCGCAGGTTGGGGTGGCTCCTCTGGGCAGCGGGCAATCCCCGAATGCATGGACCCCACCGCAGCGGGCGCACCTAATCTCCCGGTGGCAGTTCATTGAGGAGTGTCCGAAGAGCTGACAACGGTGACTCTGTGCTGGTCTCTGTCTGCCCTTCCACCCCTCCACGACCACTCCGGGCATGCAGAGGAGTTCTCTCACCTCGTAGGGACGTGTGAGCTCCTCGCTGTTTAGGCGGTCCAGCTGCGCGTGGTACAGGCAGCCGGGTCTCCCGCCTCTCGCCGGTATATGCCGCACGAAGCGCACCGGGAAGCCCAGGCCCCTGAGCTCCTCGGCGATGCACTCGGTGTCTGTCCCCACTGGCAGACCTCTTATACCCACCTTGGTGGGGAGGTCTGAGGGTGGGGAGTAGCAATGCCATTGCACCGTCCGTCAGTAGGGCCTGCACTGCCCGGAACTCCTCAGTCGACTGTGCCAGAAACCTTATGCCCTTCCCAAAGGGCCGGCAAAAGAATAAGATCGGAACCCTTGTAGGATTATAGAAATACTGTGTTGTCCGTCTAGTGTATACATATGTCTGTTCATCACACTTTACGTCTGTTTGTACGTCTTCAATCCATTACAAATATACATTGATTTCAAAAAAAGAATTTAGCCACAAATATAAGTTTGACAGGCCATAATTTTACTTACTTTAATAAAAAGTTACAACATGATCTAAAAGACATACATTGTCTTTGTTGTCATACCTTTAAATTAGTTTCCACTTCTATCGAGCAGAATGGAGGCTATAAACGACAATGTCCTGAACATTCTTTTACATTTTGAAGCTTAACTTCGCTATCGGATCGTATCTCAGCCTCGTTGTAGGAGACCCAATGGCTCCGGTATTC
>JAFELO010000529.1:136071-156656 GCA_017140195.1 Eumaeus atala | reverse complement strand
TCCTACAAGGCGATGGCTTCCTTCTGCGAGACAGTCATGTCCCAGAAGGAAGACGACGAGCGGGTGAGAGAGGAGGCTGCCGACGCGGCCTCCCCCCGCCGACGACGAATGGGGGTACGAAAGAGGCGCTATCTGCAGCGCCTTCAGTAGTGCCCCTGTGTTCCGTGTCGGGCCGGGATGGGAACCCGGTCCACTTCATCAAAGACACGGCGTCGTGGGGACTGTCATAGCGTAGCCGGACAGTCCCCGAGGAGGTGAAGTCTGGCCTTTTCGCCGAGGCCAGCCTGTCGCTGGTTGCCTGCAGATCCGGGACCCTCCACTAACAGCGGAGGATGGCTCCCGTAGGGGTTTAGTTGGTATTGCTACCCAATGGCCGAGTCCAACATAGGTCTGGGGGTCTACCCGGGCTCCCAGGTATCATGCGTAAATGCATTCCCCTTCGTCACCAACAAAAAAAAAAAGGTTAGGTTGGGGTGGGGTCAATCGTGAGGGCGTCCTGTTTTCGTGTTGGTTACGGGTTTGTGCTCAACCCAAATGAGCATAACAATTTCTTTAATGGAACAAAGCAGCTTAGAAAATTGAAGTTGAAACACGATTCACGGCGGCGGAGCTCGATCTGGCAGTGGAGCGCATGCGGGCGAAGAACGGAGCTCCAGGCCCGGACGGCATACCAGGGCGCGCATGGGCCCTCGCGATGGATTCAATAAAGGAGAACGTTTTGCAAGTCTTCTCCACCTGCCTGGCGCAGGGTCGATTCCCGACACGATGGAGGACCGGCAAATTGGTCCTTATTAAAAAACCGGGTAGACCAGAAGACCAACCCTCGGCCTATCGCCCGATCGTTCTCCTGGACGAGGCGGGCAAGATGCTAGAATCATCGCGGCGCG
This sequence comes from Eumaeus atala, assembly GCA_017140195.1. NCBI lineage: Eukaryota > Metazoa > Arthropoda > Insecta > Lepidoptera > Lycaenidae > Eumaeus > Eumaeus atala. The sequence continues at coordinate 155,769 of JAFELO010000529.1, read as the reverse complement.
AATCTCGGCCCACCTGGAAACGGTAGGACCTAACTTGAGTGTCCACCAATTTGGTTTCGGCCCGCGCCGGTCCACCATCGGAGCGATTTCCAGACTGAAGGACCTGGTCGACGAGGAGATCTCTCGGGGTGGGGTGGTTGCAGCGGTTTCCTTGGATATCTCCAACGCGTTCAACTCCCTACCCTGGGAATGTATTCATGAGGGCTTGCCATTCCACGCAGTGCCCAAATACTTGCGCAAAATCGTCGCGCATTACCTGTCTTCCCGCACGGTCTGTTACCCTACGAAGGAGAGTGGATGGAAGACGAGAGAAGTTACGTGCGGTGTTCCAAAGGGGTCGGCCCTAGGCCCGCTCCTGTGGAACATCGGGTACGACTGGACGCTCCGCGGTAACATGCTTCGCGGCGCCCACGTCATATGCTACGCGGACGACACACTAGTTGTGGCTTGCGGGCTGACTCACAGACGAGCCACCATTCTTGCGACAAAATGACATACCTCGGCCTGCTCCTTGACAGTCGATGGACCTTCCAAAGTCACTTCGACCGACTTTCAGTCAAGGTTGCTGCGGCCGCAGCCGGTCTGGCCGGGCTCCTTCCCAACTTGGGCGGGCCGAACCTTACTTGCCGACGACTATTCATCGGAGTGACCCGATCAATGGCCATGTATGGTGCCCCGGTATGGGCGGAAATAACATCGACCTACAACCGAGTCGCACTGGGAAGGCTGCAGCGTACCATGGCCATTCGGGCGGTTCGCGGATACAGGACTATCTCAGGAGATGCTGCGTGCACCCTTGCGGGCAGCATCCCATGGGATATAGAGGCGAGAGCACTATCAGACGCGTTCTGGCGATGCAACTTAGTGAGGGAAGAGGAGGGGCGTAACCCCACGCTCGAGGAGTTACAGACTTGGAGGAGGAATGGCAGGGAGTTATCCATGTAGCTGTGGTCGGAGAGGTTGGAGGCGTCGCGAGTAAGCACAAACCTGCTCGCGGCCATCCGCCCAGTCCTCCGGGAGTGGACAGAGCGCCCAGGCGGGGCGCTATCTTTCTACCTCACACAGATCTTAACAGGACACGGCTGTTTTGGCCGCTATCTGTGTGAGGTAGTCCAGAGTGAGGCATCGCCGATCTGTCACCATTGCGGCGATATTAGGGACACGGCGAACCACACACTAGTCGAGTGTCCGGCCTGGGAGGAAGAACGGGCCGCCCTCATCGCGGTCATTGCGACGGATCTCTCGCTGCTGGCGCTAATTCAAGCAATGCTGAGAAGCGAAGAGGCGTGGAACGCGGCGAATCGTTTCGCGACTGCCGTGATGAGAGCGAAGAGTGAGGCCGAACGGCTGAGAGAGGCCGAAGTTCTGACCAGGAGAGGTCCGAGGCGCAGGCGCCAATTGCAAGATCTGCCGCCTTAGGAAGGGTCGCAGGGCGACGGCTTGGGGAAGCCAACGCCTGCCGATAATTGACCCGGGTTGTCGGTGTGCTGAGTGTTCCAGCACACCTCAACGTTGTGTTACGGGAGCAACTCTCCCGAGTTGAGCCCCACAAGGGCACCCGTTGGTGGATTCGCGGTCGCATGCCACCGCCTTCCCGTGGCTCCTCCACTGACGGTAGAAACGGAACACCGCTGGGGTTTAGTGGGTATAAGGGCCGCTTCTCGGCTCTCGAGCCCCACATACCCCCCCAGGCCATCCCCGCCCTGGGGGCATGCGTAAAAGCGTTCATGTGATAAAAACAACGACTTTGGCAAGAATTTGGATTCTGATAACTTATCGATTGGCAACAACGAACCGGTTTCGGGCGTAAGTACGCCTGTACCGTCGGCAGGAAAGAAGTCGCGGTTTATCCGCGAACACTCTTGACTCAGCTCTTCAGCATCGAGCTCCAGCGAAGGTGACGCGCCGATGGAGGCGCAGGCTGTAGTTTCTCCCCGGGGTGCAAAGCGTTTCTTACGCAAACGTCGTGGTGGCGACCCGGAGGAGTCTGATAAGGACGGGAAAACGGCCGCAACGACCAGGTCGAAAACAACAGCCCGGGCCAAACGTGGCAGGGGCAGACCGCCCACAACGGGCGAGTATGTTGGCCTCGCACAAGCAAAGAAAGACTTGGCTGCTGCAGAACGCGAGGCCCTTGAGGTCGAGATCGACAAAGAAGTGTTAGGTCTGACACAGTGCATACCTACCCTGCGAAGTGCGTCGAGATTCTCGGAGTCCGGCGGTTCAGATGCGGCCGGCGAGGCTGAAGTGACTGCCAGTGCATTGGATGCCACAATTTCCCACAGCCTGGCGTCCATTACCGGGGTCGCTAATAAGTCCCGGAATCTGAGCGGGCCGTGCGTTAAGGCACTGAATGTGGCCACCGCCGCTATTCAAGAGGCGGCAGCAGCCCTCCTCTGTAGAACGTCGTCGGCTGAAACGAAGGCTCTGGAGTAGGCTAATGCCCGCCTGTCCAAAGAGGTCAGTGAGCTGCGTAAGGAACTGGAGAGCCTCAGGAAAGAACTGGTGCTCCCACGACAAGAGGTTGCTCCTGCAGCCCCAATACCGGGGGCTAATATGGATATGGAGGAAATGCTGCAGAGGGCCATGCGCGAAGTGGTTGCGCAAACGAACGCACGCATGGACGCCCGCCTGGAGGGTCTGGAAGCTCGCCTCCTGCCGGCACCGCGCCTTCGTCCCCCGCTCGCATCCGATAAGGAAAGGGCGCCAGCGGTTGCGAAAGAGCAATCGCCAGTGACGACGCTCATGCCGCCGGCTAATCCTGCGCCAAGGCAGAAACCTGCGAAGAAGAAGATGGCTGCAAGGAGTCAAGAATCTGCTGCAGAAAACAGCAGAGCAGAACCTGCCCCAGTTGTCGCTGAAGCGACGACGGAGTGGACGGATGTCGTCAGGACGGGCAAAAAGAAAGCCAAGCCGACAAGTGAGGCTAACAAAAAGAAGGAAAAGGGGCAGAAGATCAAAAAGCCACGTGCCCCAAAGTCTGCGGCAGTCGTTATCACGCTGCAACCAGGCGCAGTCGAGAGAGGCGTGTCGTATGCCGGGGTGTTGGCAGAGGCCAAAAAGAAGGTGGACCTGACCGCCCTCGAGATCCCAGCAGTGCGGTTTCGATTGGCAATGACGGGAGCCCGCATCTTAGAGGTGCCCGGTGCAGAAAGCAAGATCAGGGCAGATGCACTCGCCGTCAAATTAAAGGAGGCACTAGGGGACGATGTTCAGATTTCTCGTCCCCAAAAATGCGCGGAGCTCCGCATCAGCGAGTTGGACGATTCCGCCTCCCCTGAGGAAATAGCGAGCGCCGTGGCCCGAGTAGGGGCCTGCCCGATCGAATCGATCAAGGTGGGCGGAATCAGACGAGACGGACGAGGACGCGGCACGGCTTGGCTAAAATGCCCAGTGGAGACCGCCAAGAAAATAGCGGGCGGTGCGAAGGTGTATGTAGGTTGGACGGTAGTGACCGTCAAGCTGCTTCCGACCCGACCAATGCGGTGCTACCGTTGCCAGGAGGCTGGTCACGCGCGTGCAAAGTGCACTTGCGACACTGACCGCAGCGATCTCTGCTTCCGCTGCGGTCAACCAGGGCATAAGGCGATGCAGTGCTCGGCTTCGCCCCACTGCGCTGTTTGTGCGGCTAGTGGCAAACCGGCGGATCATTGCGTGGGCAGTAATGCGTGCACTAAGCCCACGCGAAATAGTAATAGGAAGGCGAGATCGACAAGAGTTGCTCCCGCCGCATCGTCCACTTCAGCTTCTGCGGTGGCCCCGGTGGTAGAGATGGATACCGCAACTACCCAATAACGGCTCCACTCAGGATTTTGCAGACGAACCTAAACCACTGCGCCCAAGCACAAAATCTTCTCGTGCAGTCGATGGCGCAGTGGTCGATCGACGTCGCTGTGGTAGCGGAGCCATATCACGTTCCAACTAGCGCCAATTGGGTGGGCGACGCCTCCGATTCTGTCGGCCTCGCATTAAGCCCGAGGCTGCTCATGCGTGATCCCGTACGAAGTTGCAACGGCTTCGCAGCGTGTAAAGTAGGCAACATAACAGTTGTAGGTGTCTACTTTCCACCGAACAGGAGTATGGCAGAGTTTGAGATCTTTATGGTGGATCTCAGCTCTTTCATAGGGGGCCTCTTGGCTGTGTTAGTTGCCGGGGACTTCAACGCGAAGTCCACGCTCTGGGGTTCGCCGGAGACGAATGCAAGGGGCAGAGCACTGGAAGATTGGATGATCAAGTTCGGATTGCTGCTCGCCAATCAGGGCACGGCCCAAACTTGTGTCCGACAACAGGGCGGGTCGATAGTGGACCTTACATTCGTAAGTCACGCCGTTGGTAGAATGTCAGGGTGGCGGGTCCTGGAAAATGTGGAGACTCTGTCAGACCATCGGCATATCCGATACGATGTCTCCACCGATAATTCTGGAGTCCCGCCTATTCGGTCCCACGTTGGCCCCGGACCAAGATGGGCGATTAAAAGACTGGACAAGGAGCTGTTGAAGGAGTCCGCCATTGTCCAATCATAAAACAATAAATTGATGATATATTGTCAAAAAGAACGCGCCGAACATTCGTCACAACTCGTAGCTGAACCTGAACCAAAGAAAAAAAATATTGTGCCTTTTGTCCAACAAAAATTAGAAGGATGACGAAGTCAATATGTGACAGCAGCAAACATCCCATCCGTGGAGAGCACAAGTCCAGCTCTGTCCTAAGTGCCTCCGAAGCCAAAAGTATATGTAGTGTATGTGAGATTAATTTAGGATTTTTATATTGTAGAGATTTGAAAAAGTTTTTTTTATTAGTTTATACAGTAAAATATAAGACTGATAGAGAGATTCCTAAATGTTTAGATTGTATAAAGATTACATTGTTTCGTTACATTCTTTTTTTTTTTTTAAATAAAATATTTAAAAAATTCAGTATTCTTCATTAACTCAGACTATGATTACATATAAGACATATAGAATCACATTTATGAGCGTGACATGTACATCATTCAAATAATGCCTACTCAAACATTCGGTGCCTACAGAAGCACGTGATTCGACGTATGGTTATTAAGTGTACAGTGAAATATGGTTTATCTAGGGTTAATGTTTAATAATCATGATGAATGTGAAGTTCATATTTACTTAATTATAATCAATCGCAAATGACGACAATTGCGTTACTTGTGTTATAAAATTTTAAGCCGCCTATGTTATACTGTATGTAGTGCCATCACGAAGTCCATCACAATTTTCTATTGTAACACATATTATATTCATCTTACACATCATCCTCGCAAGTTTTGCGTTGATCACTACTGATCGTACTGGTCAATCTTATTGGGGGGGGGGGGGCTTTGTTATAATACAGCTTGCCTGTTTTTCCATATAAATAATATCGGTGAAAAGCCAACCTGGTTGCTAGAATGTGTATTCTTGCGAACGAGGCAATACCATTTTTTTTTTATAAAATTACACAATTATAGAGCAGATCGAGTTTAGACTTCGTTGTGGGCTTTTACAAGTTCTGTATTCACATTAGTTAAAGGGAGTAAATCCAAATTTTCTTTTTTTTTTAACTCTTCTGGAACTCGCCCCGTAACAGATCTATTGAGCCATCTATCAGGAGAGCCTAGACGACTTCACCATCGTCGGGCAGTTGTCCACTTCGGACTGCCGCTTCACGGAAAAAATCCAAGAGGCTCAGGCGGTGGCAACCACCGTAGTACCGGTGACAACGCGCCGGAGGGCTGAGCTCCCCAGAGCCTACTGTCAGACCCGCAGAGGAAACGACAGATGAGGAAAAGACAGATGAGGTAACTCTGTGCCCGAACCCATTGCCTGATGATCAAAACTACGCTAATCAAATTGACTGAGGAACTACCTGTGAAGGTGTCTGGGAGCAGGCTGGAAGAGTACAATCCTCCACGGCGGCGAAAACGAAACAATTCTGCATGCCTTAAACAGAGGTATCTTGAGGCCAAAAACAACCACCAGTATACTCCCCGACACTACAGGCGCCAAACACTACGCAGCCCAGGCTCGCGCCGAAGTGCTCGCATGACATCTACACACACAATTTTCACCACACCCAGCGGCGCCAATAAGTGCACAACGAGCCGGTACAGTGCCGCGTCCGAGAGCTCCTTCAGATCCCGAGCTCCGCCGCTTAGCGGGATGGATTTTATCTCCCCCTCTGAGCTGCGCAAAACTCCAAGCCCTGACGTCATCCCCCCAACCAAGCGAAGGCAGCCCGCGCTGCGGCCGCTACCACCATCCGAACTTCCTACACGTACAAAGCTAGGTATCTACAGGACAAATATCCAGTCACGCCTCACTTATGACGCCCCCGCATATTAAGCGCTATATCCCAGGCTCCAGGCTCGACGGAAATGCCAGTAGGCGTAGCAAAACACCTCCCTACGTGTCATAGAAATAGAAATAGGAAAACTTTCTTTAAGAATTTGAGGTACACTATTATAAGCAAAAAATAATAATAATAACATATACATACGACCAACCTATATATACACATAATATATACCTTTATCAAAAAATAACGCATACAAAAAATACACAACAATAACGACAATAGTTTTTTGATTAACTTTCAGACGTATATATGCGTATAACGTCTGAACGTCCAAGGAAAAGTGCACAAAAGTGTAACACAACTCATAAAAGGGAAACCACTCAGTTAATTAACTAGAAAATTAATTAATTAAAATTAGTTAATGAACACAGAAAAGCCCACGCATTTTAAAACTGACGCGGAAACTCTTCTCGACCTGGTTTGTACCAACTCCAACATGGATCGAGTATCCGTAGATTTTATACCAGACCTCAGCAGTCACACCTTACTGTCGTTTGAGATCAACATTCGTAGGGAAAAACTGAAGAGCAGAATAATATACTACAGTTCTGTCAAATATACCTAATATAATATAATATACAGTTCTGTGCATGCTAAATGCTATCGACTGCAGCGGCTTGGTACTCGACCGCGATACTGTATGTATTCGGTGCGTGTATACTCTAGGTATTTTATGACCAATAGCGCCAATGAATGAAGGCTGTTCATTAAAGAGCGACAAAACTCATGGATCAGTTGATGATGCCACGGAGGGACGCCGCGCATAGACGTGCACGAAAAACAAAGAACGGGGTACACGAGTTCTATAAAGAAATAAAACTTCAAGTCACAAAATCAATCGGTAGAGAGAAAAAGGATGTAAGGTGCAGGCTGCATATCGATGCAGCCTGCACCATTTACGGAGGCAGAGGCCGATGCAACATCCCGGACAGGCTCATACATATCTCCAAAATATTCACTCCATTGTTTTAGCACACTTTCGATGCTTTTGAGACTGTCACCATCCCTAGACTTGATCCTGTTCATTCTGGAGACTGCCGAACAATATCTAAAAATATGCTTGTGTTTTATAACCCAACCACTAGTCGTCTTCACCTCCCTCCAGAAGGTTTTGGTGTTCGCCAGTCTCTCCTCTGCTTTCAGACGTTCTCTTTCATGCTTCTCTTTCACTAGGGTTTTGGTGACATTCCTACAACAACGATATAGTTCTTTCTTCGTATCTCTCATACTATATAAAGGAATGCCTTTGCAAACATGAAATATAGTCCAGCAATGCTTTCTTCTTTCTTTCAATCGCAGCTTTCACTTCGTCATCCCTCCATGCATATCCATTCAGTGACTTGTGCAGTTTTGCACTTCCACATACCTCTTTCGCTACAACCACCATACTCAATTCATTCAGAACTTGCCAACATTCATCCACGTCTAGGTCGGAAAGGTTAACTTTAGCCAAACTTTCCCGAACCTCATACGCATATAGACTTCTAACATTCAGATCTTGCAACTTTTTACTCTTTAATCTTTCAAGCTCTCAAAATGGAAGGCGCTGCTTCTAATGGCGCCACCCCTTGAATAGACCCCTACATCGGCTTACTACCTAATAGTGGTCCGTTCCAAGGTCGGGACTATACTCTCAATAAAAATCAAATCTATCACACTCTTTTGATCATTCCTTCTCCATGTATACAAATGTATGTCCTTATATATAATATTGTGTTAGTCACGACGAAATTTCTTTCCACGCATAAGTCCACAATGAGCTTACCAGCATCATTAACTTTACTATCGTCATACGGACCTAACACGGTCTCAAATCCTGGCCGCTTCTTCCCAACCCATCCATTCAGATCTCCACACATAATAACAATTTCATTAGCATATATCATATCCAGAGCATTCCTTACAGAATTCAAAAACTTTATGTCACTTGTTGTCGACGAGCTCCCCGGTGCATATAATGCGACCACAAATAGTCTCGTGATTCCTAGATTGATACGGACCCAGATAAGCCTTGGGTCGACCATACCATAATATTGCACACCAGGGACTAAGCGTGAGGAAAGAAGCATACCATCACTCCTGCGCTCCTCCAACCCACCTCTTACATACCACGTGCCTATCTGGCACCCCGTGCTCTACAACCCACCGATTTGGGTATGACGTGATGGTCGGCAGCCCCCATCGCCCTATTTATCAATATTCGTACCGATGGGGGCAGACCAGTAGGCGTCGTTTTCAGGGGTCGCCCTAACCCGCGCTGCGACACGTATTCGGGCCAGAATTGCAGTCCAGTGGACTGACAGAGGTCACCTCATGCACTCTTCTGGCCAGACCCCCTTGTTACATGTATACAGTACTCCGCTTCATAAAATTGCTATCCTATTTACACTTAAAGCAATTCTGTGTAATCAAGGGTTTCGTGAAGCGCACTCATTCCATTAACATCGGTGTAAAACAGACAGGTACTGTTTGACGGGTTGCTTTCCAATTCACACAAAAGGCTCTCAACGTTCTTATACAATGTTCGTTAATAAATACAGAAACCTACAGTTAGTTAAATTTGATATATACTTTGTGAGCTTAATTATTTTCTTTCCTGCCAATTATACTTTGGAATTCAAACATTGCAATATTCAAGTGTTTTGGTTTGGCAAGCGACAGATAAACACACACAAAACAAAAACAAAACAATAGCATCTATAACACAATACAAAAAAGAAATTATTAATGTTGTGCAATTTATGCTAGTGTTTATATATAAAATTAATTGTGTTTATTTTCTAGCTTGTCTTGTCAAGCTGACAGCTTAGTATAATAAAGTATATTATTTGGATGATGGATCTGACAAATGACATTTATGGCTACAGAAAAATAGTAGGCGGCTAGTTCGTGGTGAAAGCTTGTTTCGTCAAGTAAAACGCGTATGTTTTTCTGTGCAATATATATTTAATTAAACTCTTGATAATTCCTCGTCTAATGTAGTGATATATATGTCTGTGTAATATGAGTGAAAAGTTGAAAGAACTTCGTGAGCGTTCACAAAAACGAAAAAAGCTGCTAGCCCAAACGGTACTTTTATTACAATGTTTGTAACTATAAATCTAACCTAAAGAGTGTACATACAACCAACGATTGCCATTTTTAACATAAAAAAGGTAATATTCAAATGATAGTAGCAGCACATTCCCGATAAATAGAGAATTTGTTATTTGTGTGTGATAGTGTATATATGTGTGATACCTCTTTTTTACAATATAGTTCTCCAGTATGGACAAATATATCTTTACAGATACTGTCTAATGTGAATGTGCTTGTTCTAACCTGGGATGTCTCGGATTTATCTGATAAACTAGTGCTAATGGATAAATCTAGTTGAATTTTTGTAAATAAACAAATATTCCTTTTATATCTGCCAAGCATAGAATGTAATATAGAAGATGAATGCTATACTCTTTTACTCCATATAAAAATGTTGAAGGACCAAAATTTATATTTCTTTTTGGATTTATTGATGTTTCTCAATCAACAGCTAGGGGTATCTAGTGTCAGTGAGCTGCGACATGCATTAGGAGCTACTGATGTCTTGCCAAAGAAACAAGAGGTGTCTGAATACTCTGATGGCAATGAAAAACCTACCTCAAAGGAACCCGATAGTTTAGTTTACACTGATTCATCTACATTTCTAAAGGTCAGTGTCTACTCCAATTTGCCTTAATATAGTACTACTTATATTGTTACACTGCTTATAATTTGTCTGCCTCAAGGTTGAGTGGTAAGCATGCTCAACCACAGTTGTGCAGTCCTGGATTCAAATCCCAAGTTGGACTAAAGTGTAATTGGGATTTTTATTAATTTCTAACTATAATCCAAAGTTAGGTAGTTTATTGTGTTACACCCCTGTGCCTCAGAGAGTATGTTTAGTGGCTGGAACTGTGTCTGATTTATTTCCGGTCGTGTCGTACTTCCATCCCATCGGAGTAAGAGAATGAGCAGGAGCAGGGAGTGTACTTGTGCATGATAATGTCCCACGCAGTTGGCTAGTCTCTATAGAGGTGGACAAAGTTGGCTAGGATATTAATAGTATACTAATACAAGATACATAATTCAGCAAGAAACCAATAATTTTATAGTACAAAATCTCAGCATTGACAAATGTTATGTCCCTATTTATTTTCAATCTCTGTTAATTTTGTGCTTTGGAATTGTTACGCATTAGTCTGGTTTTAATTTTTGTTTCGCGGAAAATATATTTTACAGTCTGTTGTATGGTTAATTTTGCTCGTTATTTAAGCTCTGATGGTTTACTCTCACACATTGCTATGAGATCTTACCTCTTGTATATTGTATTTTTATTTTGTTCAATAGGATCTCATTTTTCTCAATCTACTTACAACCCTAGATCATTCACACCCCCATCACTTTGTCTTCCATATAGATATTTATGGACTTAAGGCCATATACATGACGGTGACAAGGTCACATGTTAACCTCACGGGTAACCATTTAAAAGCTGAGCAGATACATACAAATATAACCATTTAAAAGCTGAACAGATACATACAAATATAACCATTTAAAAGCTGAACAGATACATACAAATATGTTTTTAAATTGTTCGTAATGGTCATTCCAGGGTACACAATCATCAAATCCTCACAATGATTACTGTCAGCATTTTGTAGACACTGGACAGAGGCCGCAGAATTTTATCCGTGATGTAGGACTAGCTGATAGATTCGAAGAGTATCCTAAACTAAGAGAGCTTATCAAATTGAAGGATGAATTAATTTCACGTACAGCCACCCCACCCATGTATTTAAAATGTGATTTAAAGGTATGTAATATATATATACTTCTATGCTAATAATATAAGGAGTTAAAGTTTCAAACTTTGTCTGTACAGGGTAATTTCAGAAGTACTGATCCATTTTATGAGAATTCTTCTACTAAAAGAAAGAATTTTAGAAATGATTTTGGTGTGATATTTGATTTATTCAAATATAGCCAATATCACACCAGAAGAAGATAAAAAAAACCTTGGTAGATGATGGTGTTGTGCAGGTAGGACAAAGAAGCAAAGAATAAAAGCATGGGATGGTTAGTTAACAATTAATGTGTTGTTTTTCACTCAATTTTCAATGTGAATCATTTATGTATTATTCTGGGCTCTGGGTGGAAGCCATTGGTCTGCGACTGTCTGATAATACACCCAATGGTATATCTTTGTATACATAATATGTCTCCTCTCCCACAACCAGGGATTGTGCAGATTTTTCCTTTCAGTACATGGTGTATTGAAAGGAAAAATCTGCACAATCCAATGGATCAACATTCTCAGAAACTAAAATCCGATAAATAGTATCGGAGATGTATGTGGACAAACAAACATTCATGGACAAGATAATTAAGACAAGACACTTATAAGATTTTGTATATTTGTTTGGAAACATAACCAATTGTCATAGTATATGAATATTTTAATATAATATAGATAAAATTACTGCATACGAAAGCACATATGTGTCAATATTATGATTTTTTTAAGTTGATCAAAATCATTCAACATTTCAATTTCACATTTGTTACTAATGTTTGCAGACGTTCGACCTAAAGACGATGGGCAGCAAGTTCGATGTGGTACTAGTGGAGCCCCCACTGGGGGCCGGCTGGCGCTGGCGGGACGTGCTCGCCCTGGAGCTGCACCACTTGGCGCAGCCGCGCTCCTTCGTGTTCCTGTGGTGCGGCAGCTCTGAAGGTACTGTGACTTGACCACACAAAAGGGGAAAGAATAGCCTACAGTATTATGTAAATGAGAGTTACGTTGGCACTATTTGACTACGTTTTTGTAAGTAATGCTATTACGGCACTGCAGATCGGTTAGACACGATCGGAGGTACCTCCCGCGCGTGTCCCGGCGTGACGAGGTCGCTATCATGTTGTTTGTTTTTGAGAGACTATTCTCATTGTGGCTTTTTTGTTTAACAAAAAATTCTCCCCCACAAACAAGACCCCTGCCGACTACCGACGCCCTTCGCATTATTGTCATGCAAATGCGTTGATCTCCTTTCCGGTATAATACCGCCTTAAACATATGTTTCATGCTGTTTATGACTAGACTCATTGAGGGGAAGGAGGGCAGTGCGGATTTTAACGGGCAGTCACCATTATTTCCGATTGTTAATTTGTCCTCCTATGGTACAAAAAAAACTTGTGGCTCCCGGTTCTTTCTGCCTACCCCTGGTGTCACTATGTACGCGTATTCTTAATCTGATTTCGAAGTCGCGAACAACGAAAACATGTCGTCTGTGTCTATTTTATTTTTTGTTAGCCGCCCGTCAATAACGGCGGCCATGTTAGACACTAGAATCATCCCCGTGATCGCTCTATCCATGTTCTCCCTCCTCCACATCCATCATCCTCCATCATTACATTTTGTGAAAATCGATTACACGAAGACTCGGTTTTTGGGGACTTTGTTTTACATGTAAGACAGTGTAACTGGTTTTCTATATTCTCCTCTACAATTGATCAAAATAATAACTCGCGCAAGGCACTAAGATGATGCTAAAAGAAAGACTAAACCAACTTGTTTTCCAGGTCTGGACATGGGCAGAGAGTGTCTCAAGAAGTGGGGCTTCCGGCGCTGCGAGGACATATGTTGGATCAAGACGAACATCAAAAACCCGGGACATTCGAAAAACTTGGAACACAACGCCGTGTTCCAGCGCACCAAAGAACATTGTCTGATGGGCATCAAGGGCACTGTGAGGAGGTCTGTAAATACATTTACAAGAAAATAATAACTATTATTTTCACTGGTCTATGCGAAACATGTTACTAGGCCCAGCTTGCCTTCTTTTTGCACATCGTCTCTATATAAACTTCAATGGTGCCAAATTTAAAATTTCTCCATTCACACAATTCCCTTAAAAAGACGGGGACTTTTTTGTTCACGTATTAACTGTGCATAGGAGACCCGTAGTCTTGTCACACCTGTCAGTTGTATTCTGCGGTCTTGCGTCATGGATACTAACAGACAGTATTTAATATTTCTATGTCCTGGGCGGGATGCAAGTCCGCAACGACGGAAAACAGCTTAAAACACAGTTTAAATCATACAGTGTGCAACATTTGGTTCTTTTCACATATAAAATTTCGCAAGGTGCAGTTACAGGCTCGCCCAGACACAGATTTCACCACAAATATCTTTTTGATAACAGATAAATGTGTGTTTAATATTAAATATATAAGTATGTTCCGCCGGCAACTGTTGACACTCAACTCAAACCCAATAATTGGACTTTTAATTATTTTTTACCATACGATATACTTAAACAGCCAAAAGGAATTTGTGGTGGAAGAGATTTTACTTAGTTGGGATCGAATTTGGATTGTAGGCCGTTAGTTAGTTGTTACTATGACGTGAAGTGCGATTACTTTGTTTCCATCACCTCAATTGTTCCTTGTGTAGGTCCGTGGACGGCGACTTCATCCACGCCAACGTGGACATCGACCTCATCATCTCCGAGGACCCGGAGTTCGGCAGCACGGAGAAGCCTATCGAGATATTCCACATCATGGAGCATTTCTGTTTGGGACGGAGAAGGTGATATCATTTGCTTTTCATGATTTATACAGTAAATAGCGGGATCCTTGTCTGTTCGTGAATACAAAATGTGTGACCATGTTCTTGTATTCGCGACAATTTCTTTATGCCGGTCGTTTCAATGTCCTCTTACTGACATATTTTGTCTTATTCCACCCCAGAGTGCACCTGTTCGGCAAGGACTCGACGATCCGGCCCGGCTGGGTGACGCTCGGCCACGAGCTGACCAACTCCAACTACAACGCGGAGCTGTACGCGTCGTACTTCAGCGAGGGCCGGGAGAGCACGGGCTGCACCGAGCGCATAGAGGCGCTGCGCCCCAAGAGCCCCCCGGCCACGAGCAAAGCGCGCCCCCGCGGCAGAGGCGGGTTCCGGGCGAGGCCCCGAGGCAGGGGGCCCCTGTAGCCACATGGGGACACTTCTGTTGTCAAAGTCAACAGCACGGGCCCTGCAAGTCCAGGTCTAGCCACCCCCGGAGCCTCCGGCGTACGTTGACGAGATTATTGTTATATAATCAAAGGATGACGTCGCGGTCCTTTAAACTTTCTCGACGTTTCTATTATCCCCATTTGGACTGGATGTGTTAGACGTTTTTACATTCCATCCAATCGGCTTTCTACGGTCTCGTACGTAAGAAAACATTCCCGGCGTATCAACAACTATTCGGCGTCGGAGTATGTAAGAAAACATTCCCGGCGTATCAACAACTATTCGGCATCGGAGTATGTAAGCTGGCGTGGCGGTCTGCTGCGGACTGCCGGAGCGCGCGCAGCAGTTGAGGTTGATGCAGTGACGGCGAGTTGACTAGTTAACATCTACGGCTTGTATTGTGACAATTATAACTTAGTTATAAGATCTTAATGATTCATTTAATAAAATGTTTGTAAGTGAGACTATACGTTATTTATTTTTCTCAATCGGCGAACTGAGGGAAAGCGATTTCTGAGATATTTCATGGTTTCAAAAGATGTAGAAAGTAGTTTTGATCGCCTGTCGACCAGCTGACAAGACGATATCCAGTACAGTTGCCATAATCTTTATTTTAGTATAAGACGTACAGAAACATTGGCAAACGAGCAGACAGCCTCCTGGTGACTACTAACTTCCTCCTCAAATTGGCCACAGGAAATTCGCGTACCGCACGGAATTCGAACGATAAACATCGCACCGGGAAAATGGCTACATCCAGCAGAGGACTGAAGGGCCATGGCAGTGAAGCGTCGAATTGGGAACCTTACTTTAAAAAAAATCTATATAACTAATGTATTTTTAACGCATTTACTTTATATTTTTATTAAAGACAACATAATTTAATTAATGATATAAAATAAGTTCCACAGTAAAAACATTATTAACTTAACATAATAACATTGAAATAATAACTGAATCCAAAAATATTCTTTGTAAATTAACAGTATACTTAGCTCATAGTTGCAAAACTAGTCCTGCTAAGTATGTTGCGGCGCACGCTTTTATGAAAGTCATAGAAATTAGGAACTTAAATATCCCAATTTTTTGCTGTTAAAAATCTATTAATCCGACCCTATCCACGGCTGCCAGATCCATCATCATCCTGTTTGATGCTCCAAAATTTATAAACAAGTTCGCCCAGGTGCATCTGTTACTTTATAAACAAGTTCGCCCAGGTGCATCTGTTACTTTATAAACAAGTTCGCCCAGGTGCATCTGTTACTTTTGGGTTTGTACCGTTCAAAGCGAAAATAGTGTGTTAACTGTGAGACTGTAATAATAAGAAAAAACGTGATTGTTAAACTATTCTTTCTTTATCAATATTTTGTCCGTATAAATGTCTGTTCTGACCGGGAGTCGCCCACCTCGACCCATGCTCCTGCCCACCTCTCGGTATACGGAGCGAATCTCGAGAGGTGCACGGGGGTTCACTCTGTTCCCCAACGAGCTATTGTAGACTCCCTACAAGTTATTTAAGCGCCCTCTCGTCAATCCACTCTCCCCTTTCTGGGGCCCGACATCGTAGACAGAAGTCACAGAAGTCGACGCCCTCATCGGTCCTGACTGATTGTTCATTAGGATATATCGATGCAGGCTCCAGATAAGGTCGTCGACCTTGATCCACCAGATTGACCTTGATTGACCAGAGATTAGGAAAGACTTCTAGGAACACGCTGCGTACAAAAGCATCATTTCACCGGAAGAAGCCGTCCCGGCGTTTCAGATAAACTTTCGAGTGATTCCGTATGAACTCGAAAGTTTTGCGAGGGGGACTTGTGTTCGTTTAGGTTCTGTGTTGGCTTGATCAAGCCGTGCAGCGGGAATGTGGATCTGATTTCCTGTCGGGAGCCATGCCACCGTAACTTAATGGTAGCTATTTTTGGTCTGCAGGAATACAGGAAGAGATGCGATGCACAAAGCAAACGGATACCTCTCCGCAGGCGGCCCATGATCACCGGGAGTAACACGCGCATATCTAAGCTTCAATGACTACCCGGACGAACCATGCTTACACTAGTTTTTTGCGTCCCAACTTTTCTTGCCAAGTATGTATCACTCTATACATATTATAAAGCGAAGTCCCCTAAGTCTCTCTGCCTCTCTGTATGTAACCGATTTTGTTAAAATCTACTTAATGGATTTTCATACTTACCGTGGAACATTTTGGTGTATAATTTGTTGAGGTAACAATTGTTCACGGACAAAGCCGGGGCGGATCTGCATGTGTCCTCTGTGCTGTCCTCTGTGCTGTCCTCTTGCGCTGTCTATGATATAAATATGGATATGAAAATATAGAGAAATATTAACAAATAAAAATCAAACGTATATACATCAATATATTTTATTTTACATAGGTTGTCTTTGAATCAACTCGACTATTCTGAAATTCATCAAAATATAAAAAAGACAAAACAAAAATATGTTATATGAGATCTTTTACTTAGTAAGATAAGAAAAATTTACATATTTTAATTATTGTGGAACTAAGAAATTCCTTACGATTCATAAAAAAATGTTTATATATAATATTTGATAGGACTTCATTTGTAAGCAAATATCGTGCCTTAAATACATTGCAAATACATTTAATAATTGTAATTTGTAAAAGTACCTCAAACTGATTGAAAACATACAAAATAGTCATAAGACATGCCCTACATATAAAATGTAAAGGTTCCTTATACCAGGCATATGCGTAACATGTCTCAGCGTTCAGTCATGCTGGATATGAAATTATAATAATGTAAATTTAGGAATATAAATTGTCGTACAGAAACATTGGCCAACGTCAATGTGTATCACAAATAACCATAGACATAATATAGATAGAGAAGGGATGACATAGGCAGTTATATAACGGCGCATGGGCGTCTTGGTGAATATAGAAAGAACATGAGAAAGCAGCACTATCTTTGTCTATCTAAACTCGCAGGCGCATTACGCAGAGAAATAACGACAAAGAGTGAACTACACTTGCTGTCTCCTTCGACTTAGACGGCCGCGTTTTACACTGGCTTCCCTTACCTATCTATATTGTCTGTTATCCAAGTAACAGACATTGAGTGACGTACGTTTGCATTAAATTTTCTGTGTGGATTGTCACAAGTTTGACAGATAGCTATCAAACTTGTGATAGTCCATAGACAACAGGCGCCAACATTTGACACAAACAAAACAGTACAAGAAAATCTAATTACAATATTGTACGTTGTGTATAAAAGTACAACACTTTGCTATTCATTAGTCTTTCTCACGGATATTCTTAATCACAATATATTTCCATAGATATTTACATATGTATGTTACATTTTCCTTTTATGAAACACAAATAATTCATTTTTTACTTATAAGTCGCGAAATTATCTACAAATAAAGTCCCAACAAACTTGTATCTGCTTCCAATTGACATACATCTCCACTGAGCCTATCGTACACTTTGTCAAGTCTTAAATTACATCATTCAATTTGTAATCATTATACAAGGCATCTCTCATTTTTTGCGGTCGCAACATTAGTCTGTGTCGTTGAGTAAAAAAACGTTTGTTATTAAATATGTTGCCAAAATGTATGCTCTTTTTATCAAAAAAAAAAGAAATCATCAAGAGCAGTGGCATAGTTAGGCGTAGGCAAAGCAGGTCTCTTTTTTAAGTCTTCAGAGTGCGTACCGTTAAGGGTCTTCCTAGTGAGACTGTCACCAACGTCTAAGTGAACGTGCTACGCCACCGATCATAAGATAGTTTAATTTTAGGCTTGTGACACAAAATGTCGCGACCGCGTTCCATCGCCCCACCCATTAGTATAATACGTCATAAGATCACATTCTTTTATAAGGCAAACAACAATCTTTAAAGCTAAACCGTTGATGGAAGTGGAAACTTGGGGATTATTAAGAACCGATAACGAATTTTCGTCTGGAACATTGCTTTTATAGTTTTACACGAATGCACGTCACTATAAAACCGCCAGTCCTGCCGTGACACCGCTGAAGGTCGATACGTCGGGAAAGTCAAGTTTAACTGTTTAATTGAGCCGTGGTACAGCCCACAACCGGTTTTATAGTGATTATTGAACATATCTGGAATGAGGGTACTATAATACTGGACCACAAAAGAATCCGAAACGTTACGAACTGTCCAGTGCAGTAAATAAATTCCTATTTTGTACTTGGTGATATTAAACACGTATAAACCTCCGGACGACAAATAGATTCTAATGTCGCTTACACAAATAATAATAACATATCGATCGAGCAAATTAAAAAATATTAAAAAAAAACACATAATTCGCTATATTTACAATCCAATGAAAAAAAAAACACAATTACATGAAAATTGTATTACAGACTAATTAAAATGAGACGTTTGTATATTGAAATTCGTGACAGTAAAAAACAATTTCGAATTGGAAGTGTTCGCGTCACTGGGGCTAGGAGCCCGTATAAGCTCTGGATAAAGAACCTCTAGTGTGCATGACACGCCTGCAACTGGCAGTTAGGTTGAGCTTATACCAAATTACACAAGTAAAACTATGTTAAATTTCTGTCGGACCTGAACTTATATTGTGCAAGCGAAGGAACTCTCGGTACAGCTTCAACGGATTGCTACGAGTGCTCGTCGGGCACCGAGACCAAATTTGGGGTCAAAAGAGGGACCGAGCCCCCTCTCTCCCGCAGATGGTAGAGATGATATAAAAATGATTCCTCCCCCGATTAGGTCGCGGAAGCTCGCGTGCGGTAGCATGGAGAGGATCATTACCGGAAGGTAACAGATAGCATTGCCTCACATTAAACCAGAGGATTATTAACGAATTTTACTTGCTAAATCTAGATTCAGCCAAATTTGTTATAAAATAGAGTAAAGTTGCACGGTTTTTTTTTGCGAATAATGCTAACTTGATATTACTTTATTGTAAAATGTTTTCTTATTGTTGTAGCTCTACCTAGAGGTACTTTATCTTCGCCCATAACCTTAATTATATAACTTATTCAAAACCGTGGGGATATTCGATCACAAAGTACTTATGCAACTCAAGTTTATTTCAAATTGTCTATTTTTCCATCATACTCCATGGACAAGACGACATAGCGGCCCTTATGTCATTTCAAGTTTCGGACGCAATTCTGTGACGTTCCTAACCTAACTTGCACCTACTCTAACTTACTATTAACTTACCCTCCATAAATCAGTAGACCATCATTTAGGCTTCCCACATCTAAACCTATGAACATCAACTGTCGAAAAAAATCTAATATATAATTGGGA
>JAFELO010000529.1:111503-136045 GCA_017140195.1 Eumaeus atala | reverse complement strand
CTCTCACAGATTTTTTGTTGTATTCTACTTTTCTAAAGAATATTTTAATTGATAGCGTCAATATATATATTTAAAGTATTTCGTTAAAAGCGTCGTTGTTCCTATCATTATGTCAGCAAATCAGAAGACAATATAAAATGATTTTAATATCCCAAATTGATTTAATGCTGTGTACATAAAATATGGACAATAACAGATAATTAATAATTAACCTAAAACTTAGAAGATGTTCATTTACCTTTTACCTTACATACCTAAAACGTCACAGAATTCGCGAAAAATGATGGCTACCTGTAACTGGCAACACAGCTAGTGAAGTATTTACAAAAATATTTATATCCGTGTATACTTAATTTTAATACATTTAGATCAAACACAAGCATCAAAATATTTGACATTCGAAATATTCATTACAAAATCGACCGGCGAATTTTTTATATGAAAATGAGTAGGAGTAAAATCGCGGTACAATAATATGCAAACGTTCGACCGTAGTCCTATACTTCTCAATCCGAATGTATTCAATCTAAATGATGTTACGTTTGGCATTTGAGTTTACAACAACGATGGCAGCACCTAAGTTACAAATGCAACTTAAGTGTTAATTACTATCAAATACAGTACACATTTTTGCGTGGTCGGCCTTCTTTTCTTTGTCAGAACGTGATAAGTTATACTCGTAATATAAATAAACTTGTTATTGAATTATTGAACTCCTGGATTTTTAAAGATAAAAAATAACAACTTACACAAAAATGTTTGCTGTGGGATAAAGCACATACACACAGTAGTGATGTGAATATCATTTGGGACTTATCATTTGGGATTTACACAAAATATTTATATAAAAATGGTCTGTTATGGTTCCAAATAAAAAACGAGCGTTTAGAGAGGATTATGTTCCTGTTATATGTTATACTTGACATCTATTTTCTCTGTAGTCTTAGCGTGAGAAGTCTCGGTAGACTCGGGTAAAATGCGAAAGTCTATACACATGTTATGCAGACAAGATCTTTTATTTGATAATAAAGAATATACGGATCTCTTTGTAACATTTAAAAGGTCGAAAGGACAAATGTAAGAAATGAAAAATTTCGTCCGCGGCCATCAGTCCATGTCATGTATTTTATCCCAGAGTAAACCGACTGAGCACGATGAGGATTATTAGAGATCTCTCGAATAAAATATACCGTCCACTTTGGACTGCGTCGATGAGTTTCATGCGTTCCGTTATCACCGTGCACCCAAGATGTACAACACAAGCTGAATTTATGATTTTTTTCTCAAGTGACTTGCTGTCACTAGTAAACGTAGCCGATACCGACGCCCATGAACATCCGCATAACTACTATACCGATGTGTTGACCTCCTTTTCTCTTTACCTTCCAATGGTCCATATTCAATTTTTTTGGAAAGGCTTTTCCTATATAAAAACTCCAAGGATAGCTAAGTAGCTGTATGTTTCCATAAAATATGTAGATAAATTTGCAATTTAAAAAATATGCCATAAAGACACGTGTCATAGAAAGTGAGTTTAACACAATTGTGTTAAGGATGTTAACGCAAGGCACGAAACATATTAGGTGGGAAAAACTGCCTCTCTTTGTGGCACGTATTTCTTTATAATTATTGATAAACAATATACAGTAAAGGCTCGATTATACTAAATCAGCTGCAGATTCTGATGGGAACAAGTACCCAGTGGCGTATCTGGCTGGCGAAGTCCTTGGGACCTGGCCAGACTCGAGTTATTCTATGCGGTTTTCAATATTCTATCCACTTTACAAGAGCAAGAGTATTGTACGTCATAGCTTCAATGACGGCAGATGAAATTATAATGGACGCACACGACCGGGAAACCACCACTTTAAAGACCACTTAACTATCATTATTTTTTGTCATTTTTTAAGGTGTGATTTTAGGATGTTAATTGACGGTTTAAACATCCTGAAATAATTACACTATTGATATGACACATTTAACTGCACTGTATAATCGGGCTACTGTAACAAATTCAAATTTTATATAATAAATCAAATCGGCGGAGTTTCTGAACGTACTTTGTACTCTCAAATTCCATGACTAACTAGCATGTTTTATAAATATTTCATTAGAAAAACAATAACGCGACATAACAAAATATTTTAAAGCATTACACAAAAAGGCGGGTGAATTTTGCACTTTGTTTTTTTTTTAATAACGGATTTGGCTTTTGAAATTGTATTCATACGGCGTAAATTAACAGCAATAGTACACATTTTTACATAATTTTGATTATTTCAGTTCCGAAGTTGACGAACAAAGGGCGGGGATTTTTTATGTGACTTACAAATTCCTCTTAAATTATGGAATATTGTCATTGTTACATCCAGACATACCTATTAAAAATAAACTACGACGTCTAGTCGCTCTGACACTGGCCATTTTAACACAGTATGTTTAAAAAAGGAGAACACCTTTTTAAACTCGAATTTATTACTGGTTATGTATTTACAAAAATTATCGTAACATGGAAAAAATCGAGTTTAAATAGATACCTCCCATGAAACAAGACAAACCTCTCGAAGCGACACTTAGCACAGATAAAAAATCAAGTATTTCGTAAGAAAAGACATTCGCAATAAAAAATTACCAAAAAAAACTCTTAAGTCTCTCAGTCATAAGATTTACTTTAAATTACATAACAGACAATATCTTGTGACCGTACACATGGTACACTGACACTTCAGAAGTTGTCGGCTGTGTCGAGACTACAGCCTGAGGCGAGAGAAGTGACACTGTAAAAAACCGCTGAAAAATTGTCCGCTCAGCGCTACCAGAAAGTCCGGCCCGGTAATGGCACAACCCATATTTACTTTATTATCTACATATTAGACACACAACACTAATTGTTTTTCGCATCACTAAGACTCCAGGGAGGTAGAGTTCGAGCCTATGGGAGTAAAGCGGGGTTTATGTATGGAAGTGTGCAGAGGTCACTGATCTCTCGTGCCACCCTCACAAATACGTGGATTCACCTGAAAATGTAAGAAACCCAGTATAAGCCTCGACGAAGACATGTGCCACAATACGAACTGTCGGGCCGACCACGATGGACATTCCATTGTACGTTTGACGTCCGACAATTCATATAAAAAAGTACATTACATTCTCAAAGTGTCCTATTTATTCAGTAAATACGGCTTATTATTATGTGTATTGTTTAAAAAATACTGTAATGCCAAATTACTGTAGTAAAAAAGTCGTGTTTGCTGATCGAATACGATACTTTGAAAATAAAATGCAATGTACATTTAAATTTCTAAACGCCTAAAAGCAAATAAAAAAACAAAGCGTTTAAAAATTTGTGTGGCATGTGTAATGCGGTTGTGCAAGTGAGTGTAAATGAGTGAAACTGTTAAATAGCTGTCAACGTTGTAAAAGTACTCATCTGTATACTACTCAATATAAACATTGACAATATTTAACACTACACCACGCAGTGGTCTTATGGTTCGATATCAACATTGACCAACATTATACCAGCACTAACAACGTTGACTTAACACATGTCACATTCCACAGGGGCAGAGGATTGTGTAACAAAAACATATACAAAATAATATTTACACTTGAAGAGAAAACCGAACAAGTACAGTTCGAGCTATATAAGAATCTAAAGGTTTTCTGATCAAATTTGAATTAATTGAAGGTAAAAAAGCGTTATGTTATTTACACATAAAACAATGCAGATTCTGGACTTAAAAACACCTAAAGAAAAACAGCACTTGTATTAAAGCCGCCAAACCTATTGCGAGTAATTCTGAACATGCAACTACACTAGTCATGATTTTTTTAACTTTCTAAAAATAAATTTCAATCATATTAAAATCTAATTGGTATAATATTCAGCAATAAAAAATATTTAAATGTCGATAAACACAATACTGGGAATTAATTTCAATAAATTGTACACTTATATATCTAACACCCTGTAGACGTTCTACAAAAATACATTTTTTAATGACCTTATTAATATGTAATAAGTTTTTTTACTCTCCATGAATTTGTTTGATAATATGCTTTTTTCATACTTCAATTGAAATTTCAGCTTTCTTCAGTTTCCATTACTTGCGTCACGTAAATATTTATTTACTGGGTGTATATTTTATTCATATACAACAACAAATTGGGCAATTTTTTCCTTGAATTTAGTATTAATTTTTGAGGAAATAAGTGAAAAGGTATGTTTTGTTTTTATTACGCAGTCAGAAAATCCGGTAAATAAATTATCTTGATAGCGCCACCTCTCAAATAAAAAAACATTGATCCAGTGCGAGTCTGGTACGCACGCCAATGGGCGGCATGAGTAAAATTTAAAAGTTCTCAGACGCTAATGCCAGATTGTATGACCGACGACGTTTTTATTCAGGGCAAGTGACCGACATTATTCCCAATATGGAGACAAGCAGACTATCACACACACGGATTATGTCCGGAATAGAAATTGATAAGAACTAACGCGATTGTTTATTAAAGGGTTATAATGAAAAGCGACGCAGAGAATTAGAGAGCTAGAATGAACAAAGATAAAGCGTGCAACGTGTATAGGGCCATAAGCATAGACATGCGCAAGAAAAGTATAGACAAGTGTAGGGCGGGTGTAGACAAGTGCAAGGCTGGCATAGACAAGTGTGAGGTAAGGATATTTAAATACTTACTACATAGACAAGTGTGAGGTAAGGATATTTAAATACTTAAGCACATGCGTGCGGTGGATACCAAGTACGAAGTTGTTTTTACGTTAATCGACACGATTATGGACATTGGCCCATTTAATTCTATTACCCAATTGATCCGATTCAATCGATTTCACTTAAAAACATCTCGCACTACATTCGGTTCGCGTTAATGGTGCAGTGAAGTCAGCAAGTAAATGAATTACATTAACGTATGATGATACTGGACTAAATGACAATGCTGACGTCAGTGCATTAATGCGAACGGCTAATCCGCCAAGATGCGCCTACGTACGCACAAATACATGCGCACAGATATGTTTGCTTGGCGCCTAGAGCTTAATTCCCTGACACTCACGCTGAGCTCATAGTGTAGACGGGCGCGAACAATTTAGAGCGTGTTCCCACTAGGTTCTAGGCACTAAACAAACTAACTGCTAGTGCGTACGCAGCCTTAAGCAGGTGAAAAGAGGCAAGTAAGCGCGTAGAGACTAGAGGCAGGCTCAAAAAGGCAAGAGACATGCGCAAAGAGACTAGAGGCTGGCGCTATATTTACGTGTTGTTTGTGTCGGGCGACAAAGGACGGTAGCAGCCCACGCGCTCGCAGCCAGCGCCTGCGGACACCAGCTCGGTACAGAAACCAAAGCGGTACTATTGCTACTCTGTTCGCGCTAAGAATGCAGTGACGGCAGCAGTTGGCCCACAGCCAAATCGATTCTAATTCAATCAGGAACAATACTGACTATGACATTCTTAGCCCGACGAGTACAACGTATAGTAGGTGGGACCAAACTTGCTAGCCCCAAGTACTGTCACGATTAAGCACAGCCTTTAATGTTCGAATACGCCACGAGGTGGCAGTAGTCGCACGGTAATGCTGCACTCTAGAGATGATGATTTTGTCCCACTACGAAGTAACATGTGAGAACAAATATTGTCATGTTATTGCATGGTTTATTCGATCGCCATTCTCGACACAAATTTTGGTGTTAAAAAAAGACTTATACAATAAAATTGCGACTTAGTGTAACTTCAAAGCAAAAGTTATGAACATCTAACCACCTCTTCTACATGCGACCAAACAACGTTTGGCTCATTTACCATTCAAAAAAATATATCTACTATGTTCTACTTTTTTACGATAGATATTTGCTAAATACTTTTTAACTTCTCGCATTTGCATAATTATTTTTGTAACCAGCCTGATAACCCTCACCATATAAAGCCGAACCTGTATCAGTCGTTCTATATTCAAATTACATTTCACGAAATTCATTACATGCAGATAATTAAGACACAACAAACCCTCAACATTACATAACCCCTTTGCTACAAAATATATTATTTACTTATATATAAAAACTCGTTATCGGTTATTAAGTATGGCATCTCTCAAGATCTGTAGACAAGAATGAAAAAAAACATTACTGCGTGCTTAGATTTCGACTATATTTAGGATCCTCTCAATTATCTAGTCTACAGTAAATTCATAGGAATACAGTCTACTTTTATTACTTTTCCATTAGATTTTTCTCGTAACATAAGAGGATTTCAATTCATAAAATAAACGTGTATTTGCAAGAAAACTGTCAAACCCAAAGCATTATACGTAAGCACACTTTTTAATCACCAATCTGAAATTCCTCGAGATTAAGGCGGAACAAAGTTTTTCAACATCACCATAGCCATTTCTGCATTCGACGGTCCGCTTTTTTTAATGAAGCATTGACCAAATGGACGTATGTACTCTTCCTAAATAATCTTCATTCCGTATGTCTTATAGTCTCTAGCACATAAATTTTCTAACGCATTGTATTCGAGTGTCGAATGCCAATACATCGCGGAGTAACTCGGGCGTGACAATCACATCACTTAAAGTGTAATACAGAAGTTATATTACCTATGAAGTGTAGACACATAATAAGATAACTAATATGGGACCAAAGATAAGTTTCTGGAGCAAAGCAATAGACAATAGTTCTGAACAGAACAGCGCTACTATTATTATCCACTCTTCTGTAGGATGGTCTTTGAAAATTTAAAACAGTTGCGCCATATTTAAAGTGTCTCTACATTGTGTATGAGAAATGGCCTTTCACACGTTCATTGCTCCATACATATCTACGCTCCATATGCCTTAGTATGACATCCTACGGCTCCCTAAGACTGCTCATCCCTACTATATATAAATGTTGGTTCACTCATGCCTAATTTTCAAACACATTACAGATACTCAACCCTGCTCTCGAAGCGAAAGTCTCACTCATGCCTACACTAATATCGCACTCATTCTTTCTTTTAACTCACACTCAATCATCCCTACTCTTTTTTTTCCTATTTTCACCAAACTTTCCACTGAACTCTCTCCAAGAAGCGCGCATATCGCCTAACGAAAGCCTAGGCATTGTATAACTATCCTTACTGCTTTTCTTGCACTCTTTCATTTGGTCGCTCGTAAAGTCCCTGGCTGGGGACAGCCTCGGCTTAGAGTAACTATCTTTATTGTTCTTCTTGCACTCTTTCACATCCCTGCCAGGGTATTCCCCCGGTTGGTACAGGTATTGCCCGGCTGGGAGCTCTAAATAACCGTCCTTGTTCTTGCACTCTGTGACGTCCCTGGCGGGATACGAGTATACCCCAGCCGGAAGCTCTAAATAATTGTCCTTTTTCACGTCCTTAGCGGGGTATTCCCTTTGTTGGTAGGTGGGGTATTCCCCGGCTGTGTCACTAGTGGGGTACTGTCCAGGTCGGTACGGGTACTCCTCGGGCGGGAGCTCCAAATACTCCTTCTTCTCCGGAGGGGTCAGGTCCGAGGGGGTCTGCGATGCCCCGAGGCGGTAGTACAGCGGCGCCAGGTACTCACCGGAGTCCCAGTGCGCGTCCGGCTCCGTGTCCGGCTCAGAACAGGATTCCGTGCCGGAGGAGGCGGGGGAAGGCGAGCCGGCAGCGCGCCCGCCGAAGGTAGATGACGCGGGTTGCTTCTGGACTATCAGCTCCACCTGCGGTACAAGCCCTTTTATAGCGGATATAGAGAGAAAGAAACTTTTTCCGGGGGTCTTCAAGAAAAAAGCCTATTCGTCTCTGAAACCACGAAATTTCTGGTTTTCCGGAGGTCTGTGGGCGTTGGTGATCACTTACCATCTAGTGACGCAACTGCTGGTTTGCGCATTATGCCATAAAAATGACTACCAGGTCCAACTGAGGTCTCCCTCAGTTGGACCTGGTAGTCATTTTTATACACGTAAGAGTCACATGCCCTACGCTAATGTTTTATGTACGTTTAAAACCGATGTCACTGGCTACTCACAAAACCGCATGAAATACGACGGCATTCTCATCACTTTCAAGGTCCGCAAGAGGTACTTCGCCGGCCGTGCCTATCTTATGGAGCTTCACACAGCACCTCATACCAGCCGCTACGTCGTAGGAATCTTCAATAAAAGAGCTTCCTTGTAGCTGAAACGCCGGCAACGCATCTGCGGGACCACTTCCCACTGCACCACGTGACTTATGCTACAAACAAGAGAAGCCGCCACTCACCTTAAAGTCCGGCGTGAATATTTTATGCTGCTTGTCTTTGTGCGCATCGTCCAGCTGCCACTTGTTGAGCGTCAGCTTAAACGTCTCCAAGTTCGGACCTGGAGTACAGCGTACAATGTCACTGTTGTGATGATCTAAAATGTGCTACTTTGTGAGAAACCAGACTCTAGTTTAGACAATTATCCAATTGTATAAACTAGATTTTTACAACCATTTTTTTATCTATATTTATAAAAAGTAAAGTCCCCAAAAGCTGTCTGCCTATATGTGATCGATTTTCTCAAAATATACAGAACAAATTTTCGTGCGGTTTTTGTATTGAATTCAGGGATTTTCGAGGAAGGTTTAAATGTATAATCTATTCACGGGCGAAGTTGCGGCGCATCGCTGGTTAACACAATAGTGTGCAAAATGAAAAAAATATATAAAAGGACTTAAAACTACATATAAAAAGCCTGACTTATATGTCAACGCGCAGCTGCAACTACTGTACCCTACAAACTTGAAATTTGGTACAGAGGTTCTTCTCATGATTGATGTAAGTAAAGTAAATACTAGTAGGGGATTTTTTTTATAATTCAACCGGCCAAGGGGGTGAAATATGGGGGTGAAATTGACATGTAATATGGGAATGGAATTTATAAGAAACTAACCATATTACGCGGGTGCAACCGCGGGGCGCTACTGTTGAAACTATATCATGACTGAATGTTTCGTGTATTTAGCCTGGTTTATTATTCGGGACACACAATAACGTAATTAATTAGTTAGGGGCCAATTGGAAATTTACCAGATGGGACACCCTTTGTTTTCTTATATGGGCATAACCAAAAATGTTATGTTCTAACTAATGACATAAATAACGATTTCAACAAGCCACTCCCACTTTATGAAGCTTAGCTGATGGGGCTGTTTCTATGAATATTATTTCTTCATTCTCCTCTATAGGACTGTATTCCTCGCGCGCGTTGCTGCTCTCTTTTGTTTATTCAATACACTTTAGTGCTCTATCTCCTACTATTTCTTGACTGCATCTTCTATTTATGGACTGCATAAAGGATAAATTTATCGTTCCATCTCACAGATGTGAAATTAGACTTAGGATAATATACTTTCCTAGTCCCTATAGATATCGAGTTGTTTAATGCACCATATGTGAAGTATATGTGCATATACATACCGTAACTGCATGCGTGTACGTTCTGTACACTAGTGCGAGTGCACTCGCGGCACTCTTTACACATTGTGTGCTTTCCGAACATGTCTACCCGCACGTGGGTGTGTCTGTTTGTGCGTGCGCATACGTACTGTCTGTGGGTGCGGGCACGGGCTGCGCGCCGACGCCGGCGCTCACGAAGTAGGTGTTGAACCAGAAGTGGAAGAGACGCTCGCGGCGCTTCATCATCGTGGACTTGCAGAACACATCGACTCTCACGTCGCCCGCGAGCGGCGTACAGGCGGTCGCGCACACGCGCACCGTGCCGTCCTCGCGCCGCGCCTCCACGCTCCCCAGCGTCCACTGCACAACACATTATACTTATTACAATGAAACTATTCTAACGGATTTTATCGCCACATGTACACATAACGATATGCTCTTGCTGTCAACATTAATATTATACCGTATTTGATCAGTAAAGACTACTTTTGAATGAACAAATAATAAAAAGAGAAATGCCCCGTCATCATCATCATCATGCTCCCCGATGAACCTAATACCCACTAAAACTCCGCGGGTGACATCTGTGTGTGTCGCCTATCCTGAAGTGCCTTGTGTCTGTCAGCGACAGGTCACAAAGTATACACTTTGAGAAATGTACTAGTGTGTTTGTACCACTGTGGCTTCAACAATGCGCTTCGGTTGCTGTGGGCGGATCTTGCTACCTCCCTGCTACCTCGAGCCTCAAACCTTGTGAGAAGCAGATGAATATTGTTTCCATAGAATGGACTAAAATATTGAAATTGACTGCAACAGTATTTATCACTTGCAGAAGGTGCCCCCAACCTTCAGTATCAGCTTTATTGAGTGCATTTTGTCTATGTCGAAGGGAACTTCAACAACGTTTTGCTTGCTGTAGATGTGACTTGTGGTCTCCATGTTGGATTTCGTCTGACCATGGGCTTGGACTTAAACTTATACTGTTTTAGCGACGAATAGCCCGATACAGCTTCGTTGGATTGCTACAAGAGCTCATCAGGCCCCTAAAGTAGTGATTGCCCGCGTGTTGGGCGCAGTCACCTTGAGCGTGGGTGCGGCCTGCGTGACGGTGACCTCGAGCGCGCACTGGCCACCATTGAGCATGGGCGCCGCGGTGAGCAGCAGCTCGCGGATGTGTACGCGCGTGGCGGAGTAGCGCAAACCGCCGCGCACCAGCGCCGCGTAGTACTCCACGTAGCGCCGCTGCGACGGTATCGTCACGCCTGCAATTACACAACGTGTCGGGTACAGGCATACATCAATAAGACTATTAGCAAGGGTTACCTCTCGCTCACATGATACCGCCGTAGAGTGACAACTATGCTATCGCGATAGCATTTATTCGTGCGATTTATGAGTAACTGACGGCCCATTGGGATTGATGCGATGTGGTGAAGGAGGATAACGTATCTGAACAAACCGGTGTTAATGGGCATCGGCAGTCACTAAGTAGCCACCATTTAAAAAATAAATAAGTGCGCGCCTCATAATACTCATTTATAACTTTTGAAGGCAATTTTTTTCCTGTTTGCCCATTAAACTAAAACAAGAACTCCTTGCAAATAAATTGGGGCACTTATCCCGACAAATATGTTACATGTACGAACTAGCAATTTACAAGACTGTTTAAGCCCTAAGGAGCGGCGGGTCTATAGTGATCTAGCAAGGATAATCGTGAATTCATCTTCACTATCAATTCGGCAATCAGCAGACGGCAATGAACGAGCCAAGCCAAGCTGCCCAGCATGTGAGACAAGCTGTAGAAACCACGAACATATTTGTCCTAGTTTAGAAATAAAACTTACGAGCTGTATAAAATGAGGAAAGCGTGCTACTCAAGAACCGCGCTTGCTCTGAAGATAATTTATAAATATCTGTTCAGACAGTAGGTAATAAGGTAAATAAATAACAATGGTACAACAATAACACATTATACTATGTTTGTTGTAAACCCATAACTAGATAGCAAAAAAAAAATTATCCATAAATGTCGTACTCATAGATTACTCTTAATGAGCTACGAATGAGGTCTGTCCTGCTAAACGAGGAGGAATGTCTAGCAGTGGACGTCCTCCGACTGATGATGATGCTCTAAACGTCTCTAATTCTTGGAGCTGATTTTAAGCAGTGGAAGCGAAATGAGAGACTCGGCGACGTCGTATAGGATCAATCCTCTAGTAGGCTCACGGGAGTCCACGTGTAACCTCTCCCTAGACCACAACACGTTAATCACTCCTACAAATAATCGTGGTAAGGTAACAAAGAGGAAGTTCTGGTTTCCGTAGCCAATAGCCATGTCCTCAGCTATCACTGTATGACTCGCCTAATGGACGCGAAGACTCCGTAAAGACGTATCACAATAAGACGTGATAGACATTTAAGGGAGAGAATGGCACTGCACCCTACTAAGTACCTAAAATAAATATTTGGATAATGATGTCTCAAGTTTACAATAAAAGTACGTACGGTAAGTATTTACGGATTTTATCGCGGTTTATTTCATTATTTAACTAGTGCGACGTTTCAGAAGCTTTACAGCAAACATGGCCGCGGTCCGCCCGTGTGTTACTTCAATACTCAAATATTAACAAAAATAAACAATTAAAAATATAAAAAATATATTCTTGGCTGCAGTACAGTCTATTTAGAGCATTACATTAGAAGCAGATCTTTCTCTGTCACGAAGAGAGGAAGTCTCATTGTACTTATTAATAGTCCGGTACACAAATATTTGACTAAGCTTTAAAAATTGCACTTGGCTCTATACCTACTTTGTGTAATGCAATCACAACTATTCTGTTCCCTTTGTCACTTTACTCCATTCTAATAAATGCTTCACAAGCTTAAATTTAAGTCTGCCCAGAACTTTGTGCTGCCTGCACTATTGACAGGTACAGGTGTTTGGGGCAGTCTAATCACACTAAAGCTACTCGCTCACCCTTCTCGTCGTGTGTCCTCTTGGTGCCGTAAAACTGTAGCGCCTCGTCCGCCGTCGTCTTCTGTCCGCTGTACAGCAGGTAGCAGCAGACCATCGTACCTGAAAAATAACATCCCATAGCATTCACTACGCGTTCCATCTCATCTGTTTCCGATGTGTATAGCGCCTGTGAAACAAGTCCTTACTGTATTGTCTAGCGTGGCAGTTATGTTGTAGCGCTTCGAGCAGTTTGCGAGTTTTCAATAGCCCTTTGGAGGCAAGAAGATAGCCAACACGTGTGCATAATAATTATGTGGGAAGCTATGGGCGTCGGTAGTCAACAAAACAAACCGATTTTTCATTTGCCAACACTAAATGTAGACCAAATGTAAGTATAATGATGAATAGGTATGACATGGCTGCAGGAAAAAGCAACACGTTTTTTTTGTAACAGAAAAAGAAATTGAAATATTTCACCAATTACATACAGAAAAAAAACATATTTACTTCGAGCAAATGTCGCATTTTTTACAATATTCCAGCAACAAAAGTCACAAAATAAACTGCCTTATTACATTATTACTCTCCAAATTGTATCCCTTCAGTTGCAAATGCCATTCGTCTGTTTTATGGACAAGGTCCAACCACAAAAAGGCAGTTTTCAAAGGGTACTTTTTTCCTAAATTTACGGCACCGCACCAAAGTAGCCGATTTTGTAACACCGCCTTGATGCACACTATAAAGGAGTTTCACAGTTACGCCCTATGGGCTTGAGACCATTATTGTTTGATACGTAAGGAGGGAAGCCTTTTGCAGCATCACCCATTGTTGCCAAGACGTATGGAAAACTATTATTCGCGTTCGGCGGCAATTTTCTCGATAAATATCTGTAATTCGAATTCTTTTGTGCGCAGAAGGCGAGGTCCGCACGTGTTCGACCTTCCTTCTCGTATTGTTCGGATGTGATTCCATCTGACATGTACATATTCATGAAATTGATTGACAGGCAGCTATAAGCATCAACCGCTTATAACCAGTTAGCGTAACATATATGTACAATATTCTTAAATTTTAAGTTACTACGCTAACTGGTTTTAAACAGTTAGTTCGTTTGTTCATTAAACAAATACGTATACATATATTTAACGAAGTAAGACTTTACGTACGTTTACCTTGTGGTATGAGATGCGTGACAATAGCGTTACGAAAACTGCGATCTGACGAAGCGAACGGAGGGTGAGAAGGAGGTATAAAGTTAGTGAAGATAGAATGAGAAGAAAGTATTTAAGATTTAAGAAGGAGATTTTAAGCACTTGTGTCTGGTTTGCGTCTCGCACAAGAAATGCTGGACAGGACAACATCAAAATAACAATAACACAAAATAACAATGAGCGTCGGTAAAGCGGCCTGACGAAGTTGACGTCACTCTTAACACGAACAGACTATATATATATATATATATAGACTCTATATGGACTCACCAGTTCTGCCCTTGCCGGCCTTACAATGCACGACGGCGACGTTGCTCGTATTCTCGTTGAGCCAGTTGTGCACGCTCTCGCAGAAGGGCTGGATCTGCTCCATCTTGGGCGGCGCGTGGTCCTCGAACGCGAACCTCGCCACCTGCAACCAGTTACCGCACACTTGTATACCGGTGCCACATATAATACGAGTGGCCTCACAATACTTGTAACAGCCGCAGCTCTTCCTCCAGGTTTGTAAGGACTACAGTCCTTCCTGCAGATTTAAAACATCTATAACTCTGCTACGGAACAGCCGTCTTCTTGGGCGAATCTAAGGTTTCAAGCATGGTGCTACGTGTGCGTGCATTTGGCCCCCGCAGTAGTCAGTCTGACAGAGTCAGATAGTCTAGACTTTTCATTGTTCCCGGTCCAAAAGCACTTCAATACTTTGTGTTCCCGGGCCCAAAATCACTTCAATATTTAGTGTTCCCGGGCCCAAAATCACTTCAATATTTAGTGTTCTCGGGCCCAAGAACACTTCATAACTTTGAGTTCCCGGGTCGAAAACACTTATTTTAATATGTCCCGTGCTCTCAGATATTGCAATAAGTATATTATTGTCATGATATTGTTAACACACGACAAACACGGTGACACGGTGTACTGACTGTATATATAGCATAGGCTGACGGTGTGACAAGTCCATAGGTTATAATTATAATTATTACTGGTGCGGATGGCAAAGCATATTTTGACATTTGAGGGCGTCGGGTCATAGCCACTATAAAAATTATATAGCAAATATAATGCGGTTTCGGATCGTGTTGAGTGGCACGCGGTGCTAATTGCAGTATCGCCTTGCAGTTCGTTCACAGCAATTACCCGTACGAGTCGCCACCTCGCACCTACACCACTTGCGTTTCCTCAAGTGGTACAGCTCAACTACAACTGGGTCACTGTTCAACATTTAATTACCAGATTTATATTCTGTGACTGACTCGTTCGTTGGTCAAGAGTAGTAGCAGTAGGCAAGTTCGGCACCGCACATATCTGCTAACACCACGCATGCCGACCGCCCGGGCTCGCTCAATGGAAGGCTATTCTATTGCTGAGCTACACCTCTTACATGTCTGTAATAAGAGCCATTTCGACCGGCTGGCTCAGTTGGTAGCGTGGCGGTTGATACGTGTCACGCCAGAGGTCGCGGGTTCAATCAAATCTTGCCTAGGCCACGGATGTTTATATATGTACTATAATAAAATCTTAAATATTTCCGTTGTTTAGTACCTGGTCCTTAGGGAGCAGGTAACCCTGTGCCGTGAGTGGCTGACGTGGTTAGATCCCAGGTTCGAGACCCGGTCCAGTCCGATTGCGTTGTGGTTTTTAGATTTCCAACAGTCAGAGCTTCGTCGGATTGCCGTCTATTCAAAATAGGCTGACGTCCAAAAAGAGCAATAGTCACAGTATTATATTATATACATAAGTATGTACTAGTATTACTGCGGAACCAGTCCAAACCTCCCTCGGTATTTCCGAACCGATACGACTTAAGGGTGTTCAAGAAAAGAGCGTACCATTCCTTACGCCCCCTTATGAGACCCCTAATCTTGCAAATGTCTATGAGCGGCGGTAGACACCCGGCCTGCACGTTTTCCCCTATCTCATAAAAAATATTACCTCTCTAACTACTACATAAGTATGTCTTATTAATTATTAGAATTTGTAGTAGAATTAGTAGGCAAATAAGTGAATTGAATACAAAACCGTGAAACCGACGCTAAGCTACTACGCTAATAATCCTTTAGGCATTATAGCGTAGGCCATTTGTAGTAGAAACGTTGTTTTGCCACAATTGCTAAAATAGCTATTAAAGAGTAGACATTGATGACATAAAAAAAGAGGAAAAATTTAGAGTTGTATATATTTTAATGCCACATTATATAAATATAAAACCAATTTTGTTCAAAAATTTTTAAAAATTGATAAGGGTAAACAACCCCTATCAAGTACTAGGAGTAGAAGAATAGATAATAGCCGATTCTCCAAACGTACTGAATATTCATAAAAAATTTGGTATAAATTGGTAATGCCGCTTCGGAGGAGTACGGTAATTAGCATTGTGACACGAGAATTTTATATGTAAGATAATATAAGCGGACAAACAAGCAGTCGGGGCCACCGACGCAAGATAGACACACGCATAGATGTTGCCCCTCACCTCGGCACGAGCCATTATGACAACTACTTAAAATATTTAGCAGCTTTCGTATTGTATAACGTCATGAAGCTATAAAAACAACTGTGCCGACAGTTCGCTTTAGCGTTAAAGGTTGCATGTTCAGCCGCAAACCACATCCATCAAGCTCGGGATCAGCTGGAAGCACTCGCCACATTCTCACACATATTTCGTTAACTCCATCAAATTAGCAGGAAACTGTGCGGTTTTAATTACGCCTCGTGCTGTGAACTTTATCACGAGGAACTGATTTTTTATTCCATTAAAAATAACGGTCACCGGTGCTGGGTTAAGCAGCGTGGACTTTGTAGCAAGGTCAATTTAGCCATGCCGACCACGCCAGTGATTTGCTACGATTTTGAGTGTTTAGGTCACATAAATTGCTAATGGCCCTGTAGGATATGTATACTTTGCTTTATAGCGGGGCCCCATCAAGCGCGCGACCCGTAGCAATTGCCACCTCTACTACGTGATTAATCTGGCACTAGCTGCGCCAGATAATGGTAATCAGACGCTCATAAACATATCAAGAATCTCTCAACACCACATCTTCACGCCACGCAATGCGACAGGCAGAGAGAATCGAGACCCACAACTATCTTTACACATCTGTCCTGCGTTAAAAACGATATGTATGCATTGGTTTAGGGCGTTCGACCCTCATCTAAAGGCAAAAAGAAGCATCCGAGGCCTCATAACACTAACCCTAAATAGCTTTGTTAAACCTTTTTAAAGTAAAACTCTTTTGCGAATGCGTGACGAGAACGTTAAGACAACAAAACCGACACAAACAGATATTATAACATACGATACACAGGGTTGCCCTTCTTACCTCACTCCCATGCACTACCGGAAACTCACAAAACGATACCGAATTGCTATCACTTTGTAGCGATATAACATAAGTGAGAGTTTCTCCTCGGTCGTGCAGGCCCGATTCGGCTGCAATACAGCATGATGCTAATCACTGCTCTTATGATCGAGCCCCAACCAAAACTAAAATCTGAACCCGTCACCGAGAAACGACGTTAGGGCGTCCTCAGTCGCTGCGTGTACATACCGAGCGGTGTGCGTGGGCGTGACACAAAGACTTGACAAATAGTGACACCGCACGGGACAAGGCGGTCACGGCCACGGTGGGCGTCCGCGGACGACACGAAACACGTCTTCATGGCAAACACATATCATCAACCTCGAACTGTTTCATGCCAAACCACAATTACATACAATGTTAATCTTCAATAAAACCGATCGAGTTATGTACGTAAAGGTATTTCAAATAATAAAAAAAACGCTATCGAGATGAGATTTATTTTAGTGTCCTTATTAACTAGCAGTGCCATGCTGTTTCAACCGCGTACTCTACCCCCCAAAAACGCACCCTTAGGTACAGATTCGTAAAACTCTTTCTTGTCGGATGATTGCACCCTAAAACTTTCCAAATTTCAAGTTTCTAGGTGTCTCCAGGGATATCGTGATTAATCAGTGAGTAATTTATATACACGTATTCATTTGAACGCGCTAATCTCAGGAACTAAACTAACTCAACGCATCTGCGTTACAATCATGCGAATGTCCATGGGCGTCGGTAATCATCGAAACGCTCCTATTCCCGTTTGCCCCCTTATCCTAAAAAAACTGGTCCGAATGGAAAAAATCGTTTTGTGTTAAATAGTCCATTTATCTAGGAAGGCTATAGGCTGTGACATGGCGCTACAACTAATAGGACCAGAGTACCGCGGGAGAAACCCCGGCGTGATGCTAATCTACACGTCGGATTTAAATATCTCTTCACATAATTGCCCAATTGTTGTGGAATGTTGTAGCCAGTGAATTATACACAATCCGATTTCTTTATGGAATGTGTTAAGCGGCGAGTGAAACTCCGGCATAGGATAAATCTTCTACAAATGTGATAATCGTCATCATGGGACTAAAGAAGTGCACTATTTGCACATGTGTGAATGTTAAAGAAGCGAGATGACAAAATATAATTCCTACCCAATACGGCAGTATAAAAAAGTAGGTATGAGATAAAAAGAGGGGAGGAGCCACAGAAATAGTTTAAATTAATTATAAATCCCCCCTCCACTTTTTGTATTATTTTTTTTTTATACGAGATGGCACGGTACTCTTTGCGTCCAACTCGCGTTTGTCCTGTGGTTTATTTATTTATGTCCGCGGCGGCATTATATCAGAGACACCTGCCCGATTGTGCCGGTCCGATTCAACTATAATGCAGAAATAGTACCCCGTCTGTATTCTCTACGACTATAAGAGCATCTGAAGCGTTACTGAAGTGTAAATTGCGGTGTAAATGCTTCCGGGACTCCTGGCCTGGTATCTGTGCTGATATAATAAGCTGAAGAGCCGAATCCAAAAACACCTTTTTTTTTTTTTTGGATAGTAAATTTTTCGAGGAAGGTTATATACCATGACTCTTCGTGTAATAGTACCGGAGATCCACGGGGGGAACCGCGGGTTGATGCTAGTGCTAATATAATGAAGCTAAAAGGTTTTTCGTTTATTTGTTTGAACGCATTAATCTTAGGAATTACTGGTCCAATATGAAAATTTCTTTCAGAGTTTGGTAGAGAAAATGTTCAAATACATAGGAAACCTATTGGCCACGAGCCTACGATATACTAGCTTAGTTATGGCTGGGGGCGCCGCTAGTAAAATATATAAAAATCCGAACCCCTTTTGTCCCAGAACCCAGGACTTTAAGGACTTGCGGTCAAACATGTCCGCGGCTAGATCCACAGATAGCTCATGTATAAGGAGCACAATGGATACATTACAATTGCAATACAGACGTCATCACGACAAGTCGTACCGTGCGGTTGGAATACATTAGCAGTTTGGCAATGCGACACAAGTTCTACTTCTACAGGTGTACCGCATTTAACACGTGGAACGCTCACATATAATTATTTAGTCAACAGGTTGTAGGAATTTTAAAACATATCATCATGTTCATCCGCCCTTGTGGACCTCCTGGCCGGACAAGACATCTCAGACAGGAACATCTTATCGTGAACGAATGTTAAAAACAAAAGTTCCGAATGGTTGCAAAATAAACCATCTGACGACTCGACGGTGACATCCCGCACGGTCAGTGGTTACGTACACGATGATCCCATTCTGCACAACAGAGCTGTCACATCGCCGGGTGTCACGCAAGCGCGAGCACCCCTCCCAGTCGTGGCGGCCCAACTCGCCGCAGCAAACAGCATGACACCTCTTAGTTTTCAATTTCAAAGGAATTATTTTCTGTCGCGTCTGTGCTGGGCTATTCACAGTCAGGTACCTCATATGGCCGAGGGTCGACCGTCACGTCTGTCCTACCCCCGAGATGTAAAGCTAAATATAACAGAGGTTTACACATCACACGAGCTTGACCCACGCTTCACGCTACAGAGGGCAGCAACAATAAAATTATATTATCATTAAACCAATTAATTATCCATAGGATTAAAAAAAAACACGTGGGTATATAATTTGTACTTTATCTGCATTAATCTAAATATATCAACGAGCGACTATTTAGAATAAGTATAAAAACATATCCTTATTCAGGAGGAGGTAGTGTGATGTATAGCGCATGACACTACATCCTCCTATGCAACGGAATTGGGCAGGCACGACCGGGTAGGTCCTCTCGCTCACATAATACCGCCGTAAAGTGACATCTTCAGTGTCGCGTTTCATGAGGTTTGTGAGTAGCCGGTGGCCCATTGGGGCAACGCATCGGCCTAGTAATTATGTGGATGTTCATGGGCATCGATAGTCGTAAAAAGGCTCCGATTTCTCGTTTGCCCCTCTGTTCTATAAAAAACCTGCTTGCGTGTATATCTTACATATTATTTTGTGTATGTATGTTTCTTATTCTTCTACGCGAAAATTACTAAACAGAATAACATAAAGATTATTTTTTATCCGCATTAAAAAGTAATAGTGGTTCACACAGGTGAAACTACGGACACAGCTAGTATTTAATATTGTGTTATCTACTTTTATAAAAGAATGCTAAGTTTTACGGTAGTAAACACAGCGCTTTCGAGTACATTTCTGTTCTTAAAAAAAGTCTGATGATCTTCTTACAATGCTTTTTTCGAGTATATTGTCTATATAATCACTTTATTTTTTTTACAACTACAACAACACATCTGCACGCAGTCCTCTTACGAGGTAGACAGAGAGAACAGAGTGCCACAAGTCACGATTTACCTTACCTCCTCCACACTCATTAAACTCATAAGTATTTTTAACTTTGAATAAAAACTAATTTTTCATGAAGATCGTTATCGAATGGAATCTAATCTCGCGGCATTTTTCACTTTTATGATACGGTGGCGAGCGCTCGTGTTGCTAATTAAACTTTTTCGTCTTTTTTTTTCCTGCATTAGCCAGTTGAAAATGTTAATTACGAGATAAAATCAAATAATCTCATCTTTTTTGTATAAAATCCACATCTAAATGATACTATTATACGAAGCATATCGTACTTTAAGTAAATTTAAGTCGCTTTTAGGATTCTCTAGCCAAATGGCAAAACAAACAGATCATTTATAGTTTCGTCATGGCCGCCTGTCCGTCATTATGTTACCGATTGTTTTTCTCTGAGATTAAAAGTAGTATGTTTGAAATTTGCAAGATAATGTGTGTATTTTATATCTAGAAAACTATGTACCTGGTTTGATCTTGAAAAATAAAATTATTAAGTGAAGCACTGTAATATATTTTTCACAAGGCATGGGATATGGGCGGGAATATCCGTGTAGTATTGTAAAATGGTATGGAGAGAATGGTTATACTTAGCAAGAATTCAATAAAAACTTCAAACGAAAATTGGTTTGTACTAAATCTATTAAGTACTTCAAGAGATATGTGATTTTTTTTATTTGCTGCTAAGGAACTCTCAAGACGGCTCCAACTCGCTGTTGGCCGGCCCCATACAGGCTTAAAAGTAAATATGCTACAGTGTTTCGTGCGGCTTGTGAGGGCAGTGGTCAATTGGGGAGATTTCTTGCAGAACGACAACGATCTACATGTTAACTTTAACCGTGCATATGTTGCGGACGTCGGTATTCCCCACACTGGAGTACGATATAAAACCACAGCATCGCACACATTTCACCCGCGGTCGCTGCACACCGACATCGGCTAAACGCGTACGAGAAAATTGCATTTTCCATTGAAATTTCTTTCCAATTTTTACACGTGCACAGGTCACACGTACCGGCGCTCGTGACTGCAATAGCCAGCTGATATTACGTTACCGCCTGCTACTGACCGTATATTTTCTCGTTTCACAACACTAAGAGGCAGTGCCATGCGGCATTACAGCCGAATAGGGCCGGCACGATCGAGGTGCCGCTCGCTCATATGATGTCGCTACGCTGTCGTGCGGTTTGAGATTTTCCGATCGCCGTTTCATGAGAACACTTCCCACATGTAAAGAAGTAACACTTCTTTACATGTGGGAAGTGTTCAACACGTCTGTAGTTATGTCTATAGGCGCCCGCGATGACAAAAAAACTCGTTTGGGGAAAAGTAATCAGTAGTCATTCATTTTACATCCACACGATGGTAAAACATTACCCTCCTTTTGGCGTAGTCTGGTAAAAGCATCACAGTTATCTTTTGTCTGTTGAGCTACCGTCTACGATTTCTTTTATATCAACGAAGGAGACAATGGGTATTCGGACGAAGCCGGTCACCCAGCCGCTGGTATCGTGTCGAGACCATAAACCGTTTCGCACCTTCCAACGGCTTCGCGCTTTGATTCACCGAAGCTTTACAACTGACTGGGTCGGGGGTGCGACGCTAAATATATTCTAGAACAATTCGTGACACCCAACACATCGTCGTTATAATATGATACGCCACGACCGGAGAGGTACCTCTCGCTCGCATGATAGTGCCGCAACTACGCATGCATATTTTTTGAATATTATCTATCCTTTTTTTTATTTTATAGTATAGGGGGTCAAACGAACAATCGGAGCCTTTCAACGACTACCGATGCCCATGAACATCATCATAATTATGCCGATGCGTTGCCCTCTTTTACCACCGGCTACTCAC
Organism: Eumaeus atala; assembly: GCA_017140195.1. Taxonomy (NCBI): domain Eukaryota; kingdom Metazoa; phylum Arthropoda; class Insecta; order Lepidoptera; family Lycaenidae; genus Eumaeus; species Eumaeus atala. The sequence goes on along the minus strand of JAFELO010000529.1, from coordinate 113,883 downwards.
AAACCGCACGAAACGCGACACCGTAGTTGTCACCAATTCCTACATTACTTACACTACCTCTTACAAATCCTACTCTTGTTATAAACGTGAAAGTTTGTAGGAGTGCGTGGATGTTTGTTACTCTGTGACGTAAAAAATACTGAATGGATCGGACCTGATATAGCTTATAGAATAATACGTAACCTATAGAATAATAAAATAACTTTTACACTCGGCTTGTTGTAGTGTATAGTCCACGCGGACGAAGTCGCGGGAATCAGCTCGTATGTTGTATAAAACGAAGTCCGCAAAAGCTGTATTTCTGTATGTAATCGATTTTCTAAACATCTACAAAACAATACTTCATGCGGTTTGCATCCATAGACAGAGCGATTCCCGAGGAAGGTTATAGCAGCCGGGGTGGATCTCTCTCTAGTATTTAATAAAGTTTAAATTGTATAGATAAAGTTTTTATTAATCAAGTGATATAAATGCATAGTTGTTCGGTTCGTTTGTAATTTCATTCGATTTGATTTTCCGGTGGCCCGTTAGAGGGGAGGGAAGGAGTGCAGGCGGGCAACACGTCTGGAGAACAACTGTGCGCATAACTACGGGCGTCGGCAGACGGTAACCAACAAAGGCTCCTGTTCGCCCCCTTATATTATAAAAAAGGGGTACTCGAACCATCAGCGATTATGCTCGCGCTTTATGAACGCCACAGATTACGCGGATAAACTTTTATCGATCCCTATTCAGTTATCATCGGAGCCAGTACCGAGAAAACCGTATATAATTCGCACAATGTTAGGGCGCGTACACATATTAAATTTTGAAGTAACACTTCTTTACATGTGCTTGATTAGGGTTGTACGCTGGTCAAAGCGTGGCCGGAGTGTTACGAAATATGTGGTCGGACGAAGGGAATGGAATTTGAGATGGAGAGGTAAGTTGGTGAAGATAGAAGAGAGAGAGTTACGTTTCGTATTCGTATATTACCTACTGTAGGTGCAAGAGAGAGGCGTGCACACATTTTCTTTCTGTTTCTCTTATAGCTAGTTACGTTTTATATTTAAACTAAAAAAGTTTTATTTCGGTAGTCTGGTACTCACTTTTTTTACTACCTTTAGACAGTTTGGAGAAATTTATGAATGTTTTTTTTAATATGTGCGCTCTCACACTGAATATCAGTCTCAAGCAGAGCTGCAGTAATAACATACTAATAATGTTCGTTGATTTTAATTCCTTACGACATAATATATATATATATATATAGTGTAAACTACACACACACAAATAGTATTGCTGCCCGGGTTTTACCCCTGAACAGCTTGGGTAGAATTGCTATCTAAACATTTTACACACTAAAACCTTTCTGGGGAATAGCTCTATCCATCGTTGAAAACCGCACTAAAATCCGTACAATAAATAGATTTTGAGAAAATTTATCACATTCAGATAACCTTTGTGGACTTTGTGTTATAAGATGCATAGATATTGATATGGACACACCCTAACCATTACTCTTCTCACCGTACTCAGAGGCTGCGGCTAGCAGAAACGACTACACGCTAGAATGTTTACAATTACTTAGAAATCACGACAACCACCCACACGGCTGGAACTCCGTGCGGGCGGCGACGACACGCGCACGCGGCTCCAGCTACGCCGGTTGGTAGTAATCCACGAATCCCGCAGTTTACGCTACACAATTTATACAAGCCAATTAAATGTTGCATCATCGCACTTTCAACATTGTTATTCGGATTTTTAACGCATTATTACATGTTACAACTAGGATGGTTTAAATGCATGGCATCAGCCGCAGTATTTTAAAGCATAGTTAATGACTTAACAAGTACATACACAGGCGAAAATCAGATGTTGTGAGGATGTCTTTACTTCCTTCAGCAGTTGGGTAGTCTCACTATAAAGACCGCCTTAGCTGATATTTGGCGGAGAGGACACTATTATTATTACACCAGGGCATGGCTCTCCTAGGCAAACCGAGGCTTACACGCGTCGCGTCTAGTGTCTGTTCAAATATACATATACAAAGTAATATTCATTGATTGCACAAACCGGGGAACCCCGTCACTAAGTGATTACAATATATACATCTGTTATACAATCAGCATAGAATAATTTATTGATCCGTCATAAGCAATATAAGCGACGCAATATATAGAGAATCTTAACAGGACTTGTAAGAGGTAGTGCCATGCTGCACAGGAGAAGATAGTGCCGTGGTGCACGCAGTGGATGCATGATACTACATCCTCCTATGCATCGGCAGATGACCGGCACGACCGGGGAAATATCTCTCGCTCACTTTATGCCGCCGTAAAGTGACACCTACAGTGTCGCGTTTCGTGCGGCTTGTGAGTAGCCGGTGCCCATTGGG